>JAHDVF020000695.1:0-600000 GCA_022606425.2 Lepidostoma basale | reverse complement strand
CAGCAGACTAATTGCTCTTCCCACCGGTGTCACCAGAGGCAGATTGGTTCTGGCGGCCGGTAGGTAAAACAATCTGTGCTGTCGCTCTCGGAGATATCTATCGGGTACAAAAAGACCAACATCCTCCAGTACGGCCGAGTTCTCGAATAATAATAATCACCTCAAGGGCGCATTAAGACGTGTTTTAAATCTAAATGTGAATGCTGCATCTGATTGATATTCGCGATCGATTAGAAAGTATTATAAAACAAAATATGCAGGCTTTAAATTGGGTATGAAATATGAAAAATATGGGTTTTCAGCTTAGATCTGAAGTCTGTCGGATCATTTATGCATCTGAGGTGTGAATGAAGATTGTTCCAAGCTGATGGACCGGCTACCGCAAACACTCGATCCCTGAAATTTATACTAGGGCAACGCTTTGGCTCAACTAATCTTCCTATTGCCGAGGAGTTTGCCGAGCGAAGTGTGGATTTCTTTGTATTAAGACTGTCCGTTATACAGAGTTCGGATATTATTATTCTTCTTATCGCTGCTACTTCCCGGTGTGGAATTTGGCCTCCTCCACATCAGTCCTCCACTGGTTCCTATTCCTGACCCTTTCTCTCAATTCTCCTGATGTTTTTATTTTCTCCCAGTCTTCTTCCACGCAGTCCGCTCATATTTTTCTTGGTATCTTTTCGTAAATCATCTCTCTATTCAATAGACACCAATCCATCCAAAACAAATTCTTGATTCCAATAACTAAAATAAATTATGGTCTCATTATGATTATATACATTTAAAGATATTATTAATTACCAACGTACACGCAAAGAGGTATTACACACAACAAAAGGGATTATACTCTCGCAGGTCTATTTATATGATACAAACTCAGGTGAGGCAGACGGAAGCGGATCCAATTATGTGTCATGCTTGAGCACTGGTCCAATACCCTGGCGCACGATGAGGCAACGTCGAATTAAGTTCGTCGGTCTAATTTGTGGATCCAATCTCCGACCGCGAGTCTTTTGTTTTTGTGTCAACCGCAAATTATAAAAAGATTCAAACATTAAACCTACGCGGGGTTCGGAATAGATACGGTGTTATATATACACCATAGACGCGGGATAGCAATAAGGAATGACGACAGGAAAGAATGGTTAGTGTTATCAGTGTGACTACAATATCTACTATAAGGAAACGTGTTTTACGAAGATTAGTAATAAGTTCACTATTATGATATATTTCATATCTGAGTAATTATGATATATTTCATATCAAATACGATACACAAATTTTTTGTAGATATGCCCATTGTCACGCTAAGCCTTTATAAAAGTAATTTCTTCAATCTTAGAAAATAATACGAAATATGTTCTCAAAACAAAACACTTATTTAGCAGTTAGGGTTTTAGTAAGGGCCATGATGACTGCAAGGACGATGCAAGTTCAGGACGACCGTCGACTTCCTGTATTGACGAAAACATTGAAGGTGTTCGGTTTGTTATGCTTTCCAATCATCGATTAACTATTCACATGAATGCTGATGAACTAAATTTAGGAAAATCGTCTGGGCACCCGATTTTAACAGAACATTCGAAGTTGAAAAAATCAAGACAAAGCGCCTTCACATTCATCTCTCATTGTCCGCCAGTTTCTGACCCGTAATACGATCTCTGTGATTGATCATCCTTCCTATTCACCAGATTTAGCCCCTGGCGACTTCTTTTTGTTCCCGAAATGTAATAAGCGGGGGCGGCACTGGGAAGAAGTGTACACGATTAAACGTGAAACGACAAATCAGCTGAAGAACCTCCTGAATACTTCCAGGAATGTTTTGAACAATGGAAACGGAGGTGGCACAAGTGCATTAATACAGATGGGGAGCATTTTGAAGGGGATAAGATTGATCTACCTTGCATTTTTTTTAAAATGAGTTCGTGTATTTATTGGACAGACCTCGTATAGTTTACGTGACGGAAAGAATGTTCGTTTTCCTGAAATGTACTGGAACTCATAAATTCTGATGTACAGATCAATAAATAAGCGGAGCGGAATCAGGCTCGCCAAGAAAAAAAGAAAATGTTAGATATTTGAATAAAGATAATAAAGGCGAAACAAATATGAACTTTCTCGAAACATTTGTCACTCCCGCCAGGGAGAGTCGGAAAGTTTAGCGGAGTACAACAAATAAAGATTATGTCCTTTTGTATTACAGAGAATATTCCTTCCAGTTTACTGCAAAGTTTTTATTATAAGCGCGGTGAAGTTTTCGTTTAATGTTGGAAGATTAGAAGAAAACAGAAATTTTACCGATACTTTTATTGTGAACCGTGGGATTGGAATACGTAATTGATGAGTAATTTTAAAAGCTATCTATTTTATTAAATCAACCATCGCACCGTCTCTCCGTAGAGGTAGGCAGAAAAAATTGATCGCCACATTCTTTTGTCCTAATATATAATACTTCTTACGATTCCTTTGCATTCATACATCGCGTCATGCACACACGTCGATTTCTTCAACATTTTCATTCACTTCTTATATTTGCATTTGACACTCTGTCATATACAGGTTTAATACACATCCGTCTAAGACAGTGGTTCCCAAACTTGTTTGTCCCGTGGACCACCAGCTGATTTCTTTTATTTAGTTCAGACCCTCTACTTTCGTAATATTGATTTTTTAAAACAAATTCACCTATAACTATAACATGAGTTTTGAAGCTGACACAGAGCAAAAATTAGGCCAAAAGAAAAAAAAAATCTGGAATTCGTTGTCGACCTTTTTTTGTTTTGCTCATTCGTGATCCGAATTTTACAAATGAGCCAAAAAAAAGGTCGCCGAAAACCTTGCGCGGACCTCCTGACGTTGTTCAGGGACCCCCGAATCAATTTCCACGGACCCCCTGAATGATCCCAAGGACCCCTGGGTGTCCGTACGGACCACTTTGGGAACCACTGGTCTAAGAGATCTCATTTTCACTGCATTTATTCTACTTTCATCCTTCTTTTGTCAATTTCATGTTTCACTTCTATATATAAGGGTCGGCGCCAGAACAATATTTTGCATGTGTGTATTTTAGTAGTGTCTGAAATAAACGGAATGTCTGAAATGACAAAATTTATAAAATATTAAAGGTCAGACCTGTTAGAAGTTGTAAGAATCGACGAGCATGTGTGACTCGCTGTATGAATGTGGAGGAATCTAGACAGTTGTAAAACAATTTGTGAGATTAGGACATAGAAGCGAAAAATAAATTAAATTAGATTAAATCTGGCCTGGGATCTCTCATGCTTTTGTTGGAATGTTGCATTCCCCAGTTAACGTAAGTCCTACATGGACAGAGCTCCGTGTAAGCTGTGAGTAATCTTCTATGTCTATAATTAATTATATGTTTGTGTATTTGTATATGCATATAACAATCGCCGTATGTTACCCTTTAATAAATACTCGTTAATCCAAATATGCTTCATAATAAATCATAAATACACGTTGTTCGGTTATGGTTAATCTCTTAATCCGAACATCACATAATCCTTGACAAATGTGCCAAAATTTTGTTTATAAATAAATAATTTATCGGCTGACCCTTATCGCGTCTCCCGAAAATGTCCGGGATTTCATATAAACCACGTCTAAAGTACCCGGGAGCGGGAATTTGTAAAGGATTAGCCAGGCACTTTTACAATAGACCATTCTTCATCTGCGGCCAATGACCACCGCCAGATACCGAAATAAAACGAATGTGTAAACACAATTTACAAAATGGGAGATGCGCGAAAATTATACAATGGCGCCGAATTCGAAATCGAATCAATAAAAACATGAAAAACGTATTTTTATGGGGCTTTGTAAAATTATTGCGATTTAACAATAAGGGGTGTATGTTATATACTTCTTCTCAGTCGTATTCCTCATCCTGATAACTATTGACCATGGCACGCCATGCGCTCCTGTCACCCGTCAGTCTTCAGGCTGCAACTAATAAGAATCCAGTCAGATCCCTGAGTTGATCGGACCAGCGACTTGGTGATCGTCCTTGTGGTCGCCTTCCCTCCACTTTGCCCATGAGCATTGAGAACTGTATATCATAGATACACAATGAACAACCAGCAACTGGCACATGTATCTACGATGAAGGATCTCGGAATCATCTATGAGAGTAGGCTGACTTTTCGTGCACATATCGAGAGGATTTGTGGCATTGCACTGAGGATGTTGGGGTTCATCATCCGGACCGGAAGAGTTTTCAGGGATCCCAATGTGCTCAGAGTCCTATAAAACGCATTGGTTCGGAGCAGGCTCGAGAGTGGTTCTGTGATATGGAGTCCTCACGAGGCGAGATATTCCGTTATGCTGGAGAGGGTTCAGAAAAAATTTCTGAGGTATCTCTACATGAGGGAGTATGGTAGTTATCCGTGGCTCTATCCCACAGCATTTCTTCTGGGAATGCTCGGAACCAATTCTTTACAGCTTCGAAGAGATGGACATCTAATAACCCATGTCTTCAGATTAATTAGGGGATACTTTGAGAGGTGGATACGTGTAACATAAATTAAATAAACACAAAAGTCCGGATCGTCCATGTCAACATGTGCAACATCGGAAAAACATTATGTGTTATTACATTATGTGCTAAATTTAAAAAACGGTGGATTCGTGGAACATAAATTAAATAGACAAATGTGCACCATCTAAAAATAACATTTTGTATTAAATTATTTTTATTTTGTTATTTTATTTTATATCATTGTATTTTATATTATTTGTTTTAGATTTATTTTGTGGATGTTGGAAGATCGAAGTGTGCGCGGGAGATGCCTATTGGTGGCGATGAGGTTCGCAACCCATCACACCGCGTCTCCCGCGGGGCGAAAAGAGAAGGATGGAGTGCCGCATCAGTAAAAGTGTGACAGTCCATTCTTTATGCCTACCCTTTCGGGGAGACGGCGTGATGGTTAGTTAGTTAGTTAGTTAGTTACTTTGAGAACTCGGCCGTACTGGAGGATGTTGGTCTTTTTGTCCCCGATAGATATCTCCGACAGCGACAGCACAGATTGTTTTACCTACCGGCCGCCAGAACCAATCTGCCTCTGGTGACACCGGTGGGAAGAGCAATTGGTCTGCTGAACGCGGTCTCCTCGGAGATCGACGTCTTTCATGTTAGTGAAAGTACGTTCAGGGGGCAAATACTATTGACTTTAGAAAGTATCTTGTCTTCCTAATGTCGAATCATCTCTAATGCGTTCCTGGTACTTTGTTGTATTTTTATAATATTTTACCTGTACTTAATAGATGCCTTAAACATTTTCCTGTTTGTAATGTCTATTGAGTTAATAAACTGATTTGATTTGATTTTGATTTGATTTGATGATGATGAGCTTTTCAAGGTTATCCTGATAAATATGTGTTTTATACACGATACGATTATTAAATATGACGATCTTCGTGGTATAACGATCACGATCTTCGATAAGGGTTCTGAAGGTTCCGGGTTCGATTCCCGGCGATGGCAGTGTAAATGTCACTCACTGTCATTGGTCTGATGTAAAATTCACGTGACAATAATGGGGATAGATTGACTACCTATCAAATATCACGAGAATCAATATAACATAAGTTGTATACGGTAATTGAGTTCAAACGACCTGTTATATTTATACTCGTATATAAAATAAATACAACCATAACGATTGTAAAAAAAATGTTATTTGAAATTTCATTGTAAATAACAAAAATTTGTAAAAAAATCTTTTTTAAGTGTATTTTTTAGTCAAAATCAACTGATGTTTGTGTCTTCGACCGGTTTCGGCAGCTCGGTGCCATCTTCTGGTGGGACAGTAGGTTGACCAGAAGATGGCAGCGAGCTGCCGAAACCGGTCGAAGACAGACACACTAGTGGATTTTAACTAAATATACATTTTATAAAGATTTATTACAAAAAAATGTTTTCAATATTCATAACGATTGTATTAAAATATCTTTAATTTCTAAAAATATTCAATAATTCTGCATTTTTATGAATTAAAGCACCGTCCACGTCCAAAAAAGCTAAGATGGCAGTGCACAATGATGTTATTGTGCCGATACTTACGTATGGAAGTGAAGCATGGAACTGGCAAAAGAAGGATGAAAGTAGAATAAATGTAGTAGAAATGAGATCTCTAAGACGAATGTGTTGAAAATCTGTATAAAATAGAGTGCCAAATGCAAATATTTTCCTCGTTTTCCTCGGTCTTCCTCTAATTCCTTCCTTCTATTTACATTGTTAACGTATAACGGAAATAGGTACATGATTTCTTATGTATTTTTATATAAAATAAAAATAAAAATAAAATAAAAATACTTGTTTAACCATTATTTCTTCATTCATTCTTTCCATTTGTCAAACCATCTAAATAATCCTTTCATTATTTTGTTCACAACACTGTCATTCGCACCGTATTCACTTCTGATATTTTCATCAAGAGATCTCATTTCTGCTGCATTTTTTCAAGTTTCATCATTCTTTTACCAGTTCAATGTTTCGCATTTAAGAGTATATATAAGAAATAGGGCACACAGACACTTGTAATTATAATTATTTCCATCTGGGTGATGAAAGAATTCCCACCAAATGCGGGGTGATTTTTCACCACGCGGCCGGGGTAAGGAGAGTTGATGAGGCTGAATTTGTAAAGGTCCGCGTTGTTGGGCCAAAAAGAAATTTAACAAAAGACTCCGAATCTTATTCCACGGAGGTCTTCCGTTTGTTCCGCGCTTATCCACAAGCCGTACCAACAAGACAGATATTTATTGTAAAGATCTTCACACATAAAGTAGTGGATAGAAATGTTGTTACAAAATTTTTTACGCAGTAGTAAGCTCAAACTCTGAGCTAAGAAAATAATTGTTTATACAAGTGATAAATTCTCAATTTTTTTTTAAATATGAAGATCTCACTTTGTGGTTCAACATTTACAACTAACTAACCATCACATCGTCTCCACGAAGGGGTAGACAGAAAGAATGGACTGCCACTTCTTTCCTGACATATTTCTCTCGCTTTCTCAACATTCATACATTTTTTTTACATCTTATAGATATAAAATAATAAAACACTTTGTATTTAACCACTGTTTGGTTGACGACCTTCGTGGCCGAGTGGTATGTGCATTGACTGTCACCCCGAAGGTTCCGGGTTCGATTCCCGGCGAGGGCAGGGTGATTGTCACTGTCTTTGGTCTGGTGTAGAATTCACGTGACAATAAAATGGCGATGGATAAGCTACCTATCACATGTCACGAGAATCACTATGATAGCTATAATACCCTTTACATCGATTTGGCTCATGCTGTCATGATGTAAAGAGCGCTTCAACAAAATAGGAAATAGGAATAATATAACAATGGCCTGAGCCATTGAGGCATCAATTAGGTTTATAACGATACCGTGGTTAAATACAAAGTGTTTTATTATTTTATATCTATACGATTAAAATATCTACAAGATTAATACTCGTTAATAAAGACTCGTTGGGTTCTTGGTATTATATTGTATTGTATGTATTATATTTAACCTATTCTCAACAGATACCTTAAACATTAATATTGATAGAAAAAAATTTAGTTGAGATAAAAAAAATTGTCTATCTGGGAAGCGTGTGTACAAGAGATGGAAGAATGGAGAAAGATATCGGAAGAAGGGTTGGAGCTGAAAACAAAATAAACGGTGTACTTAAAGTCATTACCGCAAATATAAACATATCGACGGAAGCAAAGATGGCAGTGCACAATGGAGTTTATACCCTTATGTATGGAAGTGAAGCTTGGAGTTGGCAGAAGAAGGAAGAAAGTAGGATAAATGCCGTAGAAATGAGGTCCCTAAGAAGATCCATCCTCTATGCCTACCCCTCCGGAGCAATGGCGTGATGGCTAGTTAGTTAGTTAGAGATAATAAACTGGTTTAATTTGATGTAAATAATATATAACAATTTATTTAACTGTGTCACATTTTTTTCGAAGTTTCAGAATTTTAGCTACATTCAAATCTTTTTATTATGGGTTATTATAAACATTCTTAGTGGCCCCGAACGCTATTCGTTTTATTTATTTATAATTACGATGTATATTTACAAAATCGTAAGCACAATATAATAACTCGATAGAGTTAACACAGCGCTAAATACCTTTACATCGCAAAAATAGCTACCGGCACACAGCCCTCCCCGGCTAATGAAGCGTGCCTAGCTAGGTAAGTAAATAATTATGTTGCCAGGCGGCTGATTAATATTTATCCTAGATATCATCATCATCGCCAGCCTGGCAACCCACGATAGATTTAACCTTACTCCAATCTCAACGTTTACCTAGTACCTTGTACCTTATACAGGTATATTTTGACGATACTATTAAGCAAAACAGTAATATTGAAGTACGTAAATGAAATTGTAGACATTGTAACATTATGTTTATGAAAGCAAAAAAATAATATTGAATATTTAAATCACAAAAAAAACGATTTTTTGGCAGCTAGTTCATTTAAAATATTCATTTAAGGCAAAAAAGGATGAAAGTAGAATAAATGCAGTAGAAGTGAGTTCTCTTAGAATAATGCGTGGATACAGTTCATTTAAGATATTCATTTAAGGCAAAAAAGGATGAAAGTAGAATAAATGCAGTAGAAGTGAGTTCTCTTAGAATAATGCGTGGATACTCTGTGTATGATAGAGTGTCGAATGAAAATATAAGAAGTGTGAATGCGGTGCGGATGATGGTGTAATGAACAAAATAATGCAAGGATCATTAAGATGGTTTGGACATTTGTAAATTCAATTCATTTCAATTCAATTTAATCAAAAAATTATAAACATTACAGAATAACAAATCCAAACCGTTTATAATCACAATATACAAAAACAAAATTAACAATTTAAAAAATATATATTCACAAATAATATAACAAGAAAACAAATGAGAGCAAGTCAGAAAAAAAGAAAAACAGAAGACAATTAAAAACATATATATTCGAGAACAATAAGTAGAGAAGCAAATAGCAATTTAATACATAAGAGATAGATGCTTTCTGAGGGTAGCCTCACTTTCGTGAAAAATTTCCATATCCGAAGAGATGCGGTTTAATAGTATTATTGCCCTGCCCACGGGCATTACCTTAGGTAGATTGGTTCTACACAGTGGCAGGTGAAATAATCTATGTTGCCTTTGTCGCAGATAATTGTCGGGGACAAACAAAGTCAAGTCATTCAAAATATCCGAGTTATGTATTCGACCACGATAAAGTTGAAAAAAGTAAACACCCAGGTGGATAGTTCGTCTAATTTCCAATGATTGGTAGTCCAGCATCAAGAAGAAGCAAGAAATCAGTTGGGTACAGCCAGGGATAGTAACCGTTCTCTTTAAGGTACAGAAATCGTAAGAATTTTTTCTGTACCTTCTCGATTAACAGAGAATATTTTGTTTCATGCGGTGCCCACACCAGTGTACTAAATTCCAACCGACTTCTTACCAAGGAATTATACAATAACTTCAGGACTTTTGAATTTTTAAAATCCTTTCCATTCCTAAGAACAAATCCCAAAATCTTTTGGGAGCTATTACATACTGATGTAATATGAAGACTGAAAGATAATTTGGGATCGAATGTAACTCCCAAGTCTTTCGAATGAAAGTCTAAAGAATGAATGATTAAAGAAAGAATGGTAAAAAATATATATGTTAACGATGTAAATGGAACCAGAAATATAGGAAGACCGAGGAAAACGTGGCAAGATCAAATAAATCAAATATTGAATGTCGGCCATGTGAGGAGTCAGTGAAATCGACGCGCGTGCATGACACGATGTATGAATGTTGAGGCATCGAGAAAAATATGTCAGGAAATAAATGTGACAGTCCGTTAGTTAGTTAGTTTAGTTCATTTAAAAGTTTAACTAAAAAATAAAAAAAATTACCATCACGCTCTTACTCGAAATAACTTAATAACTAACTAACAAACCATCACATCGTTTCCCCGAAATGTTAGGCAGAGAAGATGGACCGCCAAAATGTTCTATCCTGACTTAAATGGCGCCCTTGAAGTCAATCTCTCTCAAAAATGGCGTTATAAAAATTCATCGTTATCATCATCATAACTCTCTTCTACATTCTTACACCGTGACACTCACGCTCGTCGCTCTTGGTAATTGAGTGATTAGGCCGTGTCCATGTCTTCCTTAGTCTTCTTCAAATTTTTTTCCATTCACACTAATTGTATATATATTTTTAACCATTCTTCCCTCATCGACGACCTTTGTGGCCGAGTGAAAAATGCATTGACTGTCACCCCGAAGTTCCCGGATTCGATCCCCGGCAACGCCAGGGTGGTTGTCACAATATATTTGGTCTGGTTTAGAATTAGGTCACGTATCAATTAAATGACGATAGATTAGCTACCTATCACACGTCACGAGAATCAATATGATAGCTATACCTTTACATCGATTTGGCTTACGCTGTAATGATGTAAAGAGCGATTCAACAAAATAATAATAATCTATTCATTCCATATGTCCAAACGATCTTCGTGAGTGAACCTTTCTTAATTTACAAGAAAAAATATGAAACATGTAATAACATATTTCGATGTACCTTTTGGGTCATAAAAAATATTCTATTTCAAGTTTCTCAGAAATATTGAAACGACAATAAATTATAAAATAACACCACGTAATGGAAAATACCAATAAATATGTTTCTCGTCATATTTTTGCCAGCTGAAAATAAAATGTGCTTTAACAAAAAAAAAACACATCCATTGTAAGGAAAACTAGCAAGGAAAATCAATCAAATCCGAACGTCTAAAAAATTCGTTCCTGGCAAAATTCAAGGCTTGCGACAAAATTCACGACGAAAAAACCAGAAACCTTCAATTATAAACTCTTAATAGGATTTCCCGAAAGCAGATGCAAGGCAATTTTAAAGAAATGAAATTCAGGAAAAGAAGAGACAAGAAAATTTTCAGATGTGTATTGATTTTCTTTTCAAATACTCGACGAATTCGATTTTACTGGCATTTCGGGAATTACTTATAATAATAAAGATTCAAGGTCAATCTAAGATATATACCTGCATATGAACGATGCATGAAACATCTTTAAGTTAATTATTTATATAAATATTACATTATAATGTGAGGTAAGTATTGTAGGCAGAAGATTGCATCATAAGTAAAATTTAAAAAAGGATCTCCGAGATGGTTTGAACATATGGACGAGTAGGAATGGAAAGAGAAGCCGTGGAAAACCAAGGAAAGCATGGCATGACCAAATTAATCAAAAACTAAAAAGCGGCCACACGGAAGCGGTCGGAAAAATCGACGAGCGTGCATGTTACGATGTAGAGAAAGCTAGTGAGGTATGTCAGGACAGAGCAGTATGGTGGTCCATTATGTCTTCCTACCCCTGGTTAATAGAAATGGAAATCTGGAAAATGGCTTGATGGTTAGGAAGTTTGTTTAAATTGTTGTAATTGGTAAGAATAAAAATGTCTGTTTTCTAGAAGTTTATGGGAATGACATGTTTCGCCTCATGGCATTATCAATTGTCAGTTGTTAGTCTGTAGGCATTATCATTAAGGCATTATCAATTGTCTGAGACGGAACCCAGCCTGCATCGCACAGGGTGCACTAGACTGGTCCCCTATGGGGGAAAGAGAAAGCGAGGCAGACCTAGAGCCACCTGGAGAAGAACCCTGCAGGACGAGGTTAAGGCGGCAGGCCTCACTTGGGATGATGTTAGGCATCAGGCATGCGACAGAGTCGGGTGGAGAAGGTTCCTTGAAGCCCTATGCACCACGGAGGTGTGACAGGACAGAAAGAAGAATAAGAAGAACGCCTTAACAAGGCAAAGCATGTCAACAAATTCAAAAAAAATTCTAGAAAACAGACGTTTTAATTTGGATCAATTATTTAATATGGAATTTTAAATGAGTTTTTTTCAATTATTGTGGCATATATTTATATTTTAAAATCTATATATATTTGTGCATAGTGACCTGAGTTATATTTTATGACTTAACATTAAATCATATATTATTGATTTCGCTTACTGAAAGAGCTTAAAATCGATATTACGTTTCGTCATTGTTTGTCTTACTAGGGCATCCAGAATGTTTAATTATATTTATATCAAATAAAGGTGAAACATGTCAGTCCATAAACACGAACATATGATACGATGTATGAATGTTGAGGAAGCGATAGAAGTTTGTCAGGAACGAACAGTCCACCAGTCCTTCGGATATTCAACTAAAATTAAGGGATTGAGAGATTAATTTTTAAAAATATGTTTTACAGATTTCACTGCGAAAATATAGCATGACAATAAACCGAGATTCGTGTTTTTCAGAAATTTTATAAAACAAACGAGCGTTTAATTTATATGGGTAAAAAAACTTTTAACTACCAATTCGCGTGATAGAACTAATAAATTCATATGATTCGTAGATAATTTAGGTATTTCACCGTGGACCGAACCGTAATAAAAAATCACGAAGAAAAACATTAAAAATAACTGCCAAAAGGAGAAAGAATCTTTTAGTACGCACCTAAATAAAGCGAAAAGTATTTTCAGTGACAACAATCCCATTTCAATGAAATGGTCCCGTCTGAAAGGTTTAACCTTATATCGCGCAGTGTAGGCGATCTACTTGTTAATATATTTAAAAAACATAATCATAGAAGTTTATAATAAAAATCAAAGTAACCCAAGATTTCTTAAAGAAGCAGTCAAATTTGGGCTTAAGACAAAATGACTTCCCTCATTGATGAAAACGCCCTATTTTTAACAGTTTTATGCGAGTAACATCTTTCCCTTCCTCAAGAATGATAAAATGTGGTACTCAGCATTTGATAACGCCCTAATTTTTGACTACTTTAAGATCTATTAATTATTTTAGAAAAATGGCGTTTTTATCAAGATTGAATACTTCATATGAAGTATAAAATTATTTTAATACACATGATAAACTTTGTTACAGCTTATCATTTTATTTACTTTTAAAAAGTTTGTACTAGATTTAAGATGATTATTTTTCTTTTTCAGTGTAATAATCTGCATTTATTCAAATATAAACTCTCACACGTGACAATAAATGGCGATAGATTAGCTACCTATTACATGTCACGAGAATCAATATGATAGCTATACCCTTTACATCGATTTGGCTCGCGCTGTAATGATGTATAGAGCGATTCAACAAAATAATAATAATAACAGTGTAAAAGAAGAAATTTAAGATCATTGATTTGGATTTTTTTATAAAAGCGATAAAAAGGGCACGTAACAAACTAGCTTTGGGCAGAGAGGGGTTAAACGTAATTCCGTACTAGCTACTTTTAAGGGTTGATTCTAAGTGCTAGCACTTGACAGGAAGGGCTTAAACTAAGACGCGTTACCCTAATCTGTGGGAAGATGTTACTACCCCCGAGGCATTCAATCCGAGATGTTGATGTGACTCTCTAATCAAGGGAGAGATGCCAGTTCAAAGGGAAAGCTCTGTCAATAGGAACGATTTCGGTGACTTTATAAAAGAGTACATGTGTACATTAATTAATTGTGGAGGGCTGTACGTCACGTGGGATACAGGCGAATCAAAATAATTAAAACGTTATTAAATACTGAATCTCATATACACAATTTAATTAAATACGCAGAGCCTCATATGAACAAATGAGATACAAACAAAATAACATCTGTCAGATCATGTAAATAATTTTATCACATTTTAAATATATATCTTTATAATAAGTATTACTGAAGAAGGACTGGTTTTCCGAAACATGTCTATGTAATTTTTTTTAATGAAAGTGTTATATAAACAAAGTGTATAAAAAAATAGAGAAATAAAGTAAACTCAAATGAAAATAATATAATGTAGATGAGCTGGCAAAAAAAGGATGAAAGTAGGGTAAATGCCGTAGAAATGAGATCACTGAGAAGAATGTGCGGGAAAAGTATATATGATAGAATACCAAACGACGTAATAAGGAAGAAATATAAGGTAGATGATTGCATCATAAGTAAAATTAAAAAAAGATTCCTCAGATGGTATGGACATATGGAATGAATGGACGAAATAAGAATGGTCAAAATATTGTATACAAGCAGTGTGAATGGAAATAGAAGCCGGGGAAGACAAATGAAAGCATGGCATGACCAAATTAATCAAATACTGGAAAGCGGACACATTCGAAGTTGGAAAAATCGACGAACTTGCAAGTATGAATGTGGAGATGTATGAATGTGGAGTAATCAAGAGAGGTATGTCAGGATAGAACGGTATGGCGGTCCATCCTCATTGTCTACCTCTCCGGGGAGACGGCGTGATGGTTAGTTTGTAATTAAATGATATCGTTTCGACTTTATAAACATAACTGCCGAAACCGGCCATTATTAAATAAGGAAGAAGATATAGAAATAATTAAATAACCTAAAATCCATTAATCTCAATAAAAATGAAAAATTAAAAAAACCTAATTAGAAATTTATAAAAATTGGCTAAGAGATTTAACATCAGGTGGACGAATAATGAGGTTAAGGTAACTACAAATTTGAATACAATACAACTACAAAAAATAGTTATAAGCATGAGCCATATACATCACACAATAACATTTAACTACTCTGTAATTTAAAATAACATATTTTTAAAATTTCGTATTCCATAGATGTCGCTAGACCTTCTTAATTCACGTTCCATAGACCTTCTTAATTCACGTCATATGGCGAGTGTGATCTTCAAACATTAAAAGCAATAAAATTGTCAGTATTCAGTTTCAATGATATTCCAATATAAGGTCCCAACACTAAGTGAAGGCGAATGTGGAACAAATAAATAGGATCAATCAATCCAAATATTTGTGTAGTGTCGAAAGCAAAATGTTGTACAAAAAAAAGATCTAATAGATTTTTGTGTTAATGATTTTTTTTGGGATTTTGGGTAGATCCGTGTAACTCCTTCTTGACCGATATACAAAACTAACTACCACCACGCCGTCTCCTCGAAGAGTTAGGCAGAAATAATGGACTGCCACACTTTTCTTTCCAGACATATTTCTCTCGGTTCCACAACATTCATATAACGTGTCATGCACGCGCGTCGATTTCTCATGCACGTGGCCGACATTCAATATTTGATTTATTTAATCGTGCCACATCTTCCTCGGTCTTCCTCTATTTCTGGTTCCATTCACATCGTTAACATATATATTTTTTACCATTCTTTATTCATTCATTCAATGTGTCCAAACCATCTTAATGATACTTTCATTATTTTGTTCATAACACCATCATTCGCACCGTATTCCCTTCTTATATTTTCATTCGACACTCTATCATACACAAGAGTATTCACACATTCGTCTAAGAGATCCTATTTCTACTGAATTTTTTTTCTTTCATCCTTCTTTTGCCAGTTCCATGCATCGCTTCCATAAGGGTAAGGGTCGGCAAAAGAACACCATTGTGCACTGCCATTTTAGCTTTTTTGGATAGGTTTTTGTTTGCGATGACGACTTTAAGTGCACCATTTCTGTTGCCTGCCCCAACGCTTCTTTCAATATCCTTCTGCACTCTCCCATCCTTTGTAAACATACATCTATCTATATAAATAAAAGGCGATCTTCCGGGTGTGTGTCGACTATTTCTGAGGTTATTCCTGAGCTGATCCTTTTGAAATTTGGAGAATGGACTAATTGGAATTCAGCGGTCGTCATAGGCATATTTTTGTTATTAATCGAGCTCTAATTAACTTTATAAATTAATCAATTAATTGAAAATTTTCGTAGTGCAAACGAATATAGACCTTAATGTTCGTATCACCTGAGTATCAATCTTTTGAGTCTATATTCGTTTGACACGGTCTGGAGAGAATTCAGTCTCCATGTAATTTTGTGTAGTGGCAACAATGTGTTTTGCTTTCTGACAGTCCAATATATTGCGTTTTACTTTGGGATGTATAATACTTAATACGTTTTACTTATTACGTACTAAAATAATTGGTTGTTTAATTGGTACAGTCTATTTTATTGGCCATATTTTAATGTACATTAATGCAGACAGGTAATTATACTTCTTAATTTTGGCGAGTATAATTTTTGTCATTTTGAGGTTATGAACGAAATTTTATTTTTTCGTGTGGCTGAAACTTATTCGTTTCTCTTACGTTCGACGGTGATTACTTAATGATATTCGTTTTCTAGAGTTCTAGCCGTTCGATTGGTCACGTGGTCTCTGAACTGTCAACAATCTCTTTGTACGTCGTAATATTTTGTAGGTATGAAGTTTCGGTACTTTTAGGTTATGAAGTTTCTGGGATTAAAAATATTCAATGATAATTATCTACAAGAATATGAAGAAACTTGCTTCCGTAAGTATAATATAATATTTATATTTCTAATTCATAAATATATTTTCAGTTTATTCTATTTTGCTGTTTTCTTTATACGCATACTTTGGTCAGGGAAATTGTTACATTACCACAGCAACGGTAAGAAAGTTCTAATGATATACAATATGAATTACAATATGAATGAATGACACAATTCTTATGACTTTTTCCGTTTATTTCTAGGAAAATAAAGTAACGGATCAGAGATGGGACGAAAATTACCGATGCAGCGTGCAAAATAACTTCGTTAAAATGGAATTAGATCAATCAAAGAACGGATGATCAGTGAATTAGATGTACTCTGGAGTGGCGAATGAGAACCGGCTCATTTTTACATTACACAATATCACATTTGCACAAAACATTCATATGTTTAGAGAAACAAAACTCTTGATTTTGTTGTCCATGAAAATCACATCAGAGCCAATAAAGTAAGTTTCTACGATCGTGATTTCGCTGTTGTCACATGCACCTTTCATGACTAAAAACATTGTCAAAGCGCCCTTGAGGTGAGCTATTCACGAAAACGGCGATTATACAAATTAAACAAACAAACAAACCATCACGCCGTTTCCCCACAGGGGTAGGCAGAGAGAATAGACCATAACACTACTCTATCCTGGCAAACCTCTAGCTTCCTCCACATTCATACGAGTCATACACGCATGTCGATTCCTCTGACTTCTAACATGACCAACCTTTAAAATCTGATTAATTTAATTAATTTGACAAATTAATCAAATTAATCAGATTAAAAGGTTTTATCAGTTTTATCGTTTTTATAAAGAATTTTGACAGGTGTACAAATAAATTTTTCATTTGTTCCAATGACAATTTGAATAATTTCTTCAACATAACACTACTCTATCCTGGCAAACCTGTCTAGCTTCCTCCACATTCATACGAGTCATACACGCATGTCGATTCCTCCGACTTCTAACATGACCAACCTTTAAAATCTGATTAATTTAATTAATTTGACAAATTAATCAGATTAAAAGGTTTTATTAGTTTTATCGTTTTTATAAAGAATTTTGACAGGTGTACAAATAATTTTTTCATTTGTTCCAAGGACAATTTGAATAATTTCTTCAATATTATTTTTAAGTTCTTGCTGGTTAAGTGCCTTATTACAGATAATTTAAAAAATGGTGGATACGTGTAACATAAATTAAATAAACACAAAAGTCCGGATCGTCCATGTCAACATGTGCAACATTGAAAAAAAAAATTTTGTGTTATTACATTATGTGCTAAATTAAAAAACAGTGGATACGTGGAACATATTATAAATTAAATAGACAATATGTGCACCGTCTAAAAAGAACATTTTGTGTTAAATTATTTTTATTTTGTTATTTTATTTTATATCATTGTATTTTATATTATTTGTTTTAGATTTATTTTGTGGGTGTTGGACGATCGAAGTGTGCGCGGGAGATGCCTATTGGTGGCGATGAGGTTCGCAACCCATCACACCGCGCCTCCCGCGGGGCGAAAGGAGAAGGATGGAGTGCCGCATCAGTAAAAGTGTGACAGTCCATTCTCTCTGCTTACACTTTCGGGGAGACGGCGTGATGGTTAGTTAGTTAGTTAGTTAATTTGACAAATTAGCCTAATTATTATTATTATTATTATGCATATAGCATGAACTGCCTTTTATAGTGTCCGCCTTATGGAGATTATATTTCCGCATTACATATTTCAAAGTTTTAGTTCTAAATTATATCGAATTTATATAGATAGAAATGAAATTACATACCTATCGTTTTACTTACGTATTATTTTAGGTTATGTTATGAATACATGGAAAAACGTTAAATTCTAAGTAACAATTCTATGAATTGGTATAATCTATTTTAATAATGTTATTTTATTGTGGGGAGAACCGTTAGAGATAGGATACCCAACGAATAAATTCGCAAATCCTGCAAGGAATCTGGTTCTGGTTCTGATTTAAAAAAAAATATTTGATTCATGTGGTGCTCCTGTCAATTTGGAGATATTTCCTGTATAAGTGAATTGTTTTGGTCAATTTGATTGTTGCCGCACTTTGTGATAGTTATTTGTGACACGAAATACGTTTTCACTCTTCTGATGTTAAAATAATACAAGTTTTTTCGTTTATAAAAAGAATTTTGACAGGTGTAAAAATAAATTTTTCATTTGTTCCAATGACAATTTGAATAAATTCTTCAATCAAATTTTCAAGTTTTTGCTGGTGTTGGATTGTTTTAAGTGCCTAATTAAAATTAAAACAGTGGAATAAAAAATTAAATAAACACAAATGTCCGGATCGTCCAGCTGACGACAAGTGCACCATCTAAAAGAACATTATGTGTTAAATTATTTTTATGTGTTATTTAATTTTATATCATTGTATTTTGTATAATTTGTTTTAGATTTATTATGTAGACGTTGAATGATTGAAGTGTGCGCGGGAGATGCCTATTGGTGGCGATGAGGTTCGCAACCCATCACACCGCGTCTCTCGCGTTGGCGAAAAGAGAAGAATGGAGTGCAGCATCGATTAAAATGTTGCAGTCCATTCTTTCTGTCTACCCTTTCGGGGAAACGGCGTGATGGTTAGTTAGTTAGTTAGTTATTTTAATGTAAAATTGTTCTGGCAGGGCGATAACCTATAATATCTTTTGGATTAGACGATTTACTTCAGCTGTTTTAGTTTTTCTCTGTTATGCTGTGATAGGTAAACATATCCTTACATACAGCATTAGCTGCCTCAGTTGGAAAAATCCACTAATATAACATTTCCAAATGGTCTGATGTTCCCACGCCAATCTTACAATGATCGAGTGTTTTTTTTTTAAATATACTGCTCATTTTAATATAATTATTTGATTTTTGCAGAGATGCCCACGCTAAGGATGATACCAGGAAAGACTCATTGAGATAGGGTGAGGAACACAGCTATCCACGATATCTCCAAGGTGGAAGATGTCGTGAGATGGGGCACACAACGCAAGACTGGCATGGATGGATCCCACACCTCGATATGTGCGAGACAGATTGTTATATTTATGAACTAATTTTGAAATGGTATGTACAGGTTGGATTAATTGGTTTAATTCCACTATTAGAGGCAGAACAGGAGTGTCGGACATCATCGGAAGAGTGGCAGCGCTAAAATGGCATGCCGCTCGCAGCCCTGATGATAGATGAACTGCAACCCGAAACCCAGGACGTCCTCAACTTCGATGGAGGGACGACATTGGATGCGTTTTGCCCAGGATCGACAGACATTGAATCAGATGGAGGAGGCCTACGCCCAGGAAGATTGTTATATTTATGAACTAATTTTGAAATGGTATGTACAGGTTGGATTAATTGGTTTAATTCCACTATTAGAGGCAGAACAGGAGTGTCGGACATCATCGGAAGAGTGGCAGCGCTAAAATGGCATGCCGCTCGCAGCCCTGATGATAGATGAACTGCAACCCGAAACCCAGGACGTCCTCAACTTCGATGGAGGGACGACATTGGATGCGTTTTGCCCAGGATCGACAGACATTGAATCAGATGGAGGAGGCCTACGCCCAGGAGTGAACGGATATAGGCTCATGATGATGATGATACAAAACATTGAAACACCTACATGCAACATTTTAAATATTTCTGGAATGGGTAAAATTCTGCAACAATGAAAGTTCATTGTATGGAATGAATGCTTTAAATTATCAACTGATTTCTGTAGAATCACACTCCAAAGGAGAATTGATTCAATGTATATTTCCAGACATCACACAAATTTACAAATTTCGTCATTGGTTAAGTGAATGTGCATTATTAGCTTCATCTAATGGACATCAAAATCAAGAGTTTTGTTTCTCTAAACATTGTATTTCTAAGAGCATTATTATGACCTTGAATGGTATATGTATGAATGTTTCATGCAAATGTGATATAGTATATTTATTTGTTTTTTTAATTTCACTTAAAATATTAAGGAAAAAAATTAAGACTGGACGTTTAATGGTTTAAACATTAAGCTGAAAAAGATATATATTAACTTTTTTTTGGGTGGCATCTTTAGGGTAACATTTGAACTACACTATATTAATTTAATATTTTTCCTTTTATTTCTAGGTAACATGAAACGGTGAAATCTGCAAGCTGAAAGATGTCATGAGATGAGGCAGACAACCCAGAAGATAATGGAATGCGCGTGTGCAGAGGATGGATCCCACACCTCGATATATGCGTAGATGAAGTGCAACCCGAAACCCAGGACGTCCTCAACTTCGATGGAGGGACGACATTGGATGCGTGTTGCCCAGGATCGACAGACATTGAAGCAGATGGAGGAGGCCTACGCCCAGGAGTGAACGGATATGAATTGTATATGTATGAATGTTTTATGCAAATGTGATATAGTATATTTATTTGTTTTTTTAATTTCACTTAAAATATTGAGGAAAAAAATTAAGACTGGACGTTTAATGGTTTAAACATAAAGCTGAAAAAGATATATATAAACTTTTTTTTGGGTGGCATCTTTAGGGTAACGTTTGAACTACACTATATTATTAAATCATAACGCGCTTTTGCACAACTATGTTTAAGACCAATTGGCATCAAAAACTCATTTCAGACTTTTTGCAAACTTGCCACCTTGGTAATGCCCAGCCTTCAATTGTTCAATTCACATTAGTATTATTCAAGTTCACAGCAAGTTTGCTTGGATTAAACAAATGTTTTAAAGATATGAACTGAATTAGGATACACACATTCTTGCACCTATACACATGTCATTTTATCCAATAAAATAATTGATATTGAACTTTCATTGTATTTCTTTAATATATATTGGGTGTACGAGTATTTATATACTCTAATATAGCAATAGCGAAGCGTTGCCGGGTCAGCTAGTACTTAATAAACAAATTCATTCACTTGTTCCAGATTTTCACCATCCACACTAATGTTACAGACTGTCATGTTTTCTTCTTTTCGAAAATCATTATCTTGGACTTATTCACATTCATCATCAAATCGCATCGCTTGCATACCTCATACATACTAGATACCAGAGCTTGTAGTTCATGTTCGTCGTCTGCAAGTAGCACAGCGTCGTCCGCACACAGCAAACAGTTATATGTATAGATATACATATATAAATATTTATTCTAGTTTCAATAGATATTTATTAAATAATCGTGGAATGTTATAATTGTTTCATATATTTATACAATTCTTACAAAATCAAGTAATACAATTGATCAAGAAGAGTTTTCGTTTATTATTGATATACTGTATTATACCCGGGAAGCGTGGAGCAATATCCTGGAGATAAAGCCAGCAAGCGTAAATCTTTCAAAGACCGATGCACTGAGAATTTTAAGGAGAACGGGGCAATACAGAAGTATCGTGAAATCTCCAGAGGCACATCTGAATTAATCCTCTGCTTAGCTTAGTAATGTTTAGTGAGATAGTCTGGTCCAGGGGTTCGAAAACTATATCTTGTTTGAAAAATCTTTCTTTTTGTGCGTTACAATAATTAACAATTGAATATAACTAACTAACTAACTAACCATCACACCGTCTCTCCGGCAGTGGCGGTACTCCCATAGAAGCCCAGAAGCCCGGCTTCCGTAAGAAATTTTGAATTGAAACCCTCAAATCTAAGTAATCATACCCCCGAATTAACCAACAACCCACCAAATCACCTTCCATCAATGTTCCCATCAGACGTATGAGGAATAGCCACAAGAGCTGAACCTCTGTAAGCCAGAAGAGGTTTTGATTCAAAAGATCTTACGCAAGCCGGGCTTTTGGGCTTCTATGGGAATACCGCCACTGCTCTCCGGAGGGGTAGGCAGAAAGAATGAACCACCATACTGTTCTGTCCTGACATACTTCTCTCTCTTCCTCTACATTCATACATCTTGCCATGCACGCACGTCGATTTCTCCGACTCCTCACGTGACCGACATTCAATATTTGATTGATTTGATCGTGCCACGTTTTCCTCGATCTTCCCCTATTTCTAGCTCCGTAGACGTCGTTTAAATATACCTTGTTCAACATTCTCTATTCACTCATTCTTTCCGTGTGTTTAAAGCATCTTAACGACCCTTTCATTATTTTGTTCATAACACTTTCATTCGCACCGCATTCCCTTTTTATACTTGCATTTGACACTCCATCATATACAGATTTACTACACATTCGTCTTAGAGATCTCATTTCTACTGCATTTATTCTACTTTCATCCTTCTTTTGCCAGTTCCATGCTTCACTTCCATACATAAGGGTCGGCACAAGAACACCATTATCCACTGCCATCTTAACTTTTTTGGATAGGCTTTTGTTTGTGATGCCAACTTTAAGTGCACCATTTACTCTGTTGTCTGCCCCAACCCTTCTTTCAATATCCTTCTCCACTCTTCCAGCCTTTGTAAACATACTTCCAAAATAAAAAAAATCATCTACTTGTTTCAGATTTTCACCGTTTACACTAATGTTGCAGACTGTCATGTTTCCTTCTTTTTCGAAAATCATTCATTACCTTGGACTTATTCACATTCAACATCAACTCGTGTAGCTCGCAAGGTATTATCAAAGTTGATAATATCTCAGCAAGGTGAAACATGTCATTTCAATAAAATATAGCATATCTTGCAAAAAACAGACCTTTTGTAAGTATTATTTTTTTTAGTTTAATATCATTGTTAAAAAACACAATAAATAACTTTAAATATATTTACGACATAATTATTTTATAATGGGTTATTTGCGTTTTACCGTCGAAGCTGTATTGTGTGGGTACCTACTCGCGTAGTTCCGAAGGAATGCGAACGGCAGTTTGGGAATCCGCGGCCTGCAAGTTCTCCAAGAAGCTCCAGACTATAGCGGTACGGCGTACGGGGAGCAGTATGCCAGCTATGGCGGGATTATGCTCCGAGCCGGTGGAATTCCAGTGGGCAATATCGCTCCTGTGTTGGTTATTCGTGTACTCTTAAATGCCGGAAAACACAAAGCGGAACGCGCCTCTCAATATTAATTGCCTTCCCATTTAACGGGAGGGAAGAATGGCAAAGAAACGACTCTCGGCTTTCTAGATTAAATGACAGATACAGTCCCGAAATTTAGAGATTTTGCACCATCATCAAGATCTGAGAAACTGAGAAATCCACTAACAAGGGGAGGGTACAACACAAGAAACTGACTTTGGGGTGAAATTTTGCAGGAATATAGAATCCCCAATTTCTAGAAAATAATTTTTAACTTTTTACTATTGCTTATATAAGAAGTTAATGCGGTGCGAATGATGGCGTTATGAACAAAATAATGAAAGGATCATTAAGATGCTTTGGACACATGGAAAAAATGAATGAAGTAAGATTGGCAAAAAAAAAATGTTTACAATGTAAATGTACGTCGAGCTTCGTGGCCGAGTGGTAAGTGCATTGACTGCCACCCCGAAGGTTCCGGGTTCGATTCCCGGCGAGGCCAGTGTGATTGTCACACTGTCTTTGGTTTGGTGTAGAATTCACGTGACAATAAAATGGCGATAGATTAGCTACCTATCACATGTCACGAAAATCACTATGATAGCTATAATACCCTTTACATCGAGTTGGCTCATGCTGTCATGATGGAAAGAGCGATTCAACAATATGATAATAATAATAATAATAAAAATAAAACACAAAAATATTATTTATTACTTATTATATATATTATATTATCACGGGTCAAGGGTGGAAAGTTCAAAGTAATCATTTACACTTTAAAAACAGGGTGTGTTTACATAGAAAGCCTGTTTTAATAAAAAGCAATCAAATTTCATACAATAATACTCCGACCCTCGAGCGTCAAATTCGGTTAAACGAGGCGTAAGAAGGAAAATTCGTTTATAAAACGTAATATTTAAAATGGAGGTTGAAAGCAATTGGTTCTCACATCCGAATGGACATGATTCAATTTTACAGTCGTAATAGATTTCTAATTTCGTATAGTAAGTGCTTTTTTATTATCCAATTCTTTCTGCCTGTTAAGTTCCCAGTAATCCTCGGGAAGTGCCCGAGGTCGGGCGGTCACGTAGGATCCATTCCTTCTATCGGAATTCCCGAGTTTGAAGGATATACGGTTAGAATGTTAATAAGCCCGATAAGGCGAGGAGCCCCGCCAGATATTCGGCCGAGGGAAAACAATATGATCCTACCCGCCATAGGTGAGAACCATTTGAATACCTGAACACCCTCCTCCGGATTAAGACATTTTATCCGCACAGCCCGACCTTGATATTATGTATGAATATCGGGGATAAGCGATCGATTATCAAAATACGTGCAATCTTTTTCAATGACACTTCTTATTCTCTTATTTTTCAATGAGACCTCTTTGGATGCAATTATAGCGAGTTCGTGAATACCCTTACGATAAGAGCAACAAACTGTCAAATTTCTATTCACATGCTTTACGTCGATTTGGCTCGCGCTGATGATGATGTAAAGACCTTTTCAACGAAATAATAATAATAATAAAACACTCCTGGGTGGACCTCGGTCGCCTCCAAAAAGTTTCTCCATTCGACCCTATCGCTGAGCCTTAGACTTCCACTCCTCTGGTATGACTCCCAACATTTTAGGTCCTTCAGAACACCGTCCAGTCAACGAACCCGTGGTCTTCACAATTGAATTCAAGCTCCAATCCTTATGGAAGCAAAGTATGAAACTACCAGAATAAGGATGAGAGCCAAATAAATGCGGTAGAGATAAGATCCCTTAGACGCATGTGTGTAAAACGATGAATTTCAAATGTTGAGATCAGAAAGGAATGTAGAAGGTTGGTTGAGTCGGTTAAGATTATATGTATATTTCAAAAACTTAATATACATATAATTGAAAATTCTTCGATAGAAGGTATCCTTACGGATCTAGTACAAAAGCATAGATTTCAAGATAAAATTATTTAAAACAATTATTCAGATGTCCGTGCAACACTTTTGAGATGGGTTCAACCCTTTTTCGGCTAAAAGCGAACCCCTTGTCATTAAGACAAGTCTTATAATTATACCCCCATAATATATCTGCTTGTTTCCCCGTGACCCCGTGACATATAGTCGGTCCATTTGAAATGTTTGGTCGGTCGAAATAATATCTATACAAAAATTTAACAAACATATTTCATATATTAATTTATCGATATTCAGAAGTGGTTTTTGAAGTTCAACAAGGGTTATCGTACAAACTGGAAAGGCAACCACTAAACGTTAATTAATTGATAATATTTTAAAATACGTTAGCTACATTTAACAAAGTTTTCTGCAGTAAGAAAATATTATAAACAATTTTTTCTGAAGAGTGGAAAAAATTGATAATTTAAAGGTTAGTTTCATAATAAGTTTTCTGATGATGAATGTTAATAAGTCCAAGGTAATGATTTTTGAAAAGGAAGAAACCACGACAGTCTGCAACATTAGCGTGAATGGTGAAAACTTGGAGCAAGTAGTTGAGTTTGTGTATTTAGGTAGTATGTTTACAAGAGATGGGAGAGTGGAGAGGGATATTGAAAGAAGGGTTGGGGCAGGTAACAAAGTGAATGGTGCACTAAAAGTTGTCATCGCAAACAAAAACCTATCAAAAAAAGCTAGAATGGCAGTGCACAATGGTGTTCTTCTACCGACCCTTATGTATGGAAGCGAAGCATGAACTGGCAAAGGAAGGATGAAAGTAGAATAAATGCAGTAGAAATGAGATCTCTTAGACGAATGTGTGGATATTCTGTGTATGATAGAGTGTCGAATGAAAATATAAGAAGTGAATGCGGTGCGAATGATGGTGTCATGAACAAAATAATGAAAGGATCATTAAGATGGTTTGGACATGGAAAGAATGAATGAAGAAAGAATGGTAAAAAAAATATATGTTAATGATGTAAATGGAACCAGAAATAGAGGAAGACCGAGGAAAACGTGGCACGATCAAATAAATCAAATATTGAATGTCGGCCATGGGAGGAGTCAGAGAAATCGACGCGCGTGCATGACACGATGTATGAATGTTGAGGAAGCGAGAGAAATATGTCAGGAAAGAAAGGTGTGGCAGTCCATTCTTTCTGCCTACCCCTTCGGGGAGACGGCGTGATGGTTAGTTAGTTAGTTAGTTAGTTAGTTTCATAAATTTGGATCAGTAAGTGAAACTTAAAATATTTTTTAAACAGTACACTTTGTTTATAATCCCAGTGTTATGTTATTTAACTATTTTATTCACAAATAGTTTTATTTTATGACGACGTCATCAATTGAGTCATTGTTAGATGAAATTAGAACTGAATAAAAAATATTGAGGAACACCAGAATAAGAGAGATATGTGAGGTTGAAAATATTATATGATGGAGCAGACAGCGAAAAAGGGATTGGTAAGGTCATGTTCAAAGAATGGACACCACCAGACTGCTCTATATTGCATTGCATAATCAGCCTCATGGGACTCGTACCCGTGGAAGACCTCCTAAAAGATCGAAGGACAGTTGGGAATCTAATTCACAGGAGGAGCAACACCCTGGAGAACAGACCACATAGGTCTACAACAAGGAAGAAGAAGAAGAATTAATAATGTGGTACAATAAACAAACTCTATCGATATCTTAAATGACATAAAAATTCTTAAATATCAAAACTGAAGGATGTCAACAAATCTGTAATACATTGTTAACGAATTCGGTGTAACTATTGTGCGATAATATGACAGTGATTTTCGAAAACAAAAATAGTAACGTCAACGAAAATATACAGAAATGACAGAAAAACTATTCCGTAGTAAATTCCTGAATATTTCCATAATACGAGATGGTAAAATATATACTCAAATCTCATTATCAGTAGATTCCCATTTCACACATGAAAAGATTTTTAAATTCGAATGTTGGAAACTTCCAAATTCAAAT
Source organism: Lepidostoma basale (assembly GCA_022606425.2). Classification (NCBI taxonomy): domain Eukaryota; kingdom Metazoa; phylum Arthropoda; class Insecta; order Trichoptera; family Lepidostomatidae; genus Lepidostoma; species Lepidostoma basale. The sequence continues at coordinate 572,676 of JAHDVF020000695.1, read as the reverse complement.
TGCTATCGCTAGTACCTACCACGTTATGATGATGAGTGGTGGGCGGTGACAGCCAGCGCAGTACGGCCGCGGCGGTGGTGTAGTCCGGTCGCGGCGGCGGCGGCGCTGCGTGCTGTAGCGCCCCCGCGAGCTGCCCGGCGAGCTCCAGGGCGCGCCCCCTGGCAGCGCGGGCCGCCCCCGCTCCGGCCGCTGCGCTGTCCGCGCCCGCACTAATCTCCACACCTGGAATAAAAAATAAATAAATAAAATAACAAATCCAACCTATCTTAATACATCTACAACAAAACCTGAAATAATTTTCCCACATATCTCAATTATTGTAAATCTCAGGTGATCTTGAGAGCTCGCCATAGTTTAAATCAGAGCTCCGCAACCGGTGTGCCGTGAGCCGGATGCAGGTGTGCCGCGGTCAAATACATAATGAAAAAAATATTTAGTTATAGTCGGAAGTCGTGAATTGCGAAAGAGTCGACTCTTTCGTAAATCAGCCAGGAGACGTTGGTGACCTTTATATATGTATATAAATATTTTTTTTAGCTCATTCTTAGTGAAAATTTTACGGGATATTTTTTGCTGGCGACCATTTTTAGGCCATTCGTGAAAAATCGAACATTCGATTTTCCCGAATGAGCTAAAAAAGTCACCAACATCTCCGCTGAGCTGTGTAACGCCCACGCCCAGACCGAATTTTAGCTTTAAGTGTGCCGCGGAATTCTAGGAAGAACTTAGGTGTGCCGTAGATGAGAAAAGGTTGCGGAGCACTGGTTTAAATCATAGATTCACGATGGGGGCGGCAACCGCCTCGAAAGGGGGGCTGGAGCTTTGAAAAATACTATTTTCACGAATCATCATTGGCTGTTTCTAGTGTCTGATAAGGAATGTCCTTCATGATTGTGGGTCCGCATGTGACTAAAGAGCCCAACCCTGGACCCACACACTCTGGGGCATCTGGGGCAGGGGAAGGCGTTGGAAGTGGAGCCGCCACCGTCTCCCAATGTTCTCCCCTTTCACCCCATTCTCATCTCTGCGACGTCGTCTCTGCGCTGTGCTTCAAAGTCCTGCGTACCTTTATGTACTCTTATTGTCCATCTATGTCTGGACCAGAATACAGTAGCGAGCTGCTGCAACCGGTCGAAGCCATAAACCTATATAGAATTTAACTAAATACATAATATTTTAAATAATAAATATTCATTTTATATTTGAATTACTGTTTAAGTTTCTCGATTTGAACATTATATAACACGTTTTCTGTCAAATACGACATAACGAAAATATCGTAATCCAAAGAAGAACAAGAAACAAGAAACAATAAACTAAGTAAAATAACTTCAGAAACAAAAGTTTTGATAAAATCGGAACGGATTAATATTACTCAGATGAACGTTTTTATATACGAGTAGCACGTGTTTTTTAGCTTTAATTATGTCATAAAATACTTATATTATAGGTATATAATACATAGACATGGATACAATGTTTAGAACTGACATTAAAATAACGAATTAAAAAACGTAAAGTAGTAAAAAACTACGATAATTATTATTTATAATATAATAAAGTAACAAAATGCCATAAAGACGAGAAACATATAAGTTATTTATTTCCTACAGTTGAGGACAAGGCAACAGACAAGCCGATAGCCTAAGCCCATTTCTCTCTAACCGCATAATGGATAACATCATTGCTGAGATTGCATCTCTCAAGCTTGTGTACATTCTTGTTAAAGAAATGGTGGAAATTATCTGCTATGCTGACGACGGCGACGCTACAATCATAGCTAAAAACAAAAAATAATAGCAGAGAATGCTCACAAACTATGATGAATCCTGCTCAAAGTACTGCATGATTATTTCAGTATCAAAAACAAAATGTATGACATTCTTCCAATCTTAGTAAATGACGAGATAATTGAACAAGTAACCCGGTTCGGATATCTTGGCAATGAACTACTTAGCTCTCATGACCTCTCGATAGGAGTAAGGCGTAAGGTAGGTCATAAAGTTGTAGTTGTGAGTCAACTGAAAGATATCATATGGAGGAACAGCGAGCATGGCACGAATCGATCTGTGTACGACCTATCCTTACATATTACACTGAGGCGAGGGTGGACACTCTCAAGACTTTAAATATGCTGAAGACGTGATTCTCACACTGTCTTTGGTCTGATGTAGAATTCACGTGACAATAAAATAGCGATAGATTAGTTACCTTTCATAGAACAGCGATAAATAGCTCATTACATGTTATGAGAATCAATATAATAGCTAAAAAAACAAATTGTAATTAACTGTATACAGTAATTGGGTTCAAAAGAGTCTGTTGTATACAAAAAGAGCGAGGTTCCAGAAGTCGTCAGATGTGGGCGACTAGTACCAATATATCTAGAGAAAGAATCCTACAAGAATTCCATACATTGCGCTTAATGGAACAACAGATGGACAGCGACAGCACATATTGTTTTACCTACCGGCCGCCAGAACCAATCTGCCTCTGATGAGACCGGTGGGAAGAGCAATTAGCCTGCTGAACGCGGTCTCCTCGGAGATCGACGTCTTTCATATTAGTAAAATTACGTTCAGGGGACAAATACTCTCGCCTTTAGAAAGCATCTTGTCTTTCTAATGTCTAACCATCTCTAATGCGTTCCTGGTATTATGTTGAATGTATATAATATTTTTCCTGTACTCAATGCCTTAAACATTTATGCTGTTTGTAATGTCTTTTGAGTAAATAAACTGATTGTATTGATTTGATTAAGTATACAGCAAGTTCGAGGATTAACAAGTTTCTCTTCATTATACAATATCAGAGGAACCTAACATAACAAGATATGTTTATTTTTTAATTGTAAACGCAGTAAAAAAATATAATATAGGATAAAGGTGGTAGTAAGGTAGTACGTGTGAGTAAGCGCGATAAAAGAAAGTATTTTCAGTCGAGGGAAATAGAATTTCGGGTATTCATTTTAGAAGATAAACAAAACAAGAAATTAAATGAATTCTCGTAGAACTATCACGTAAGTACATATAAATCAGAGAGGATGTGTGACACGAATTTACATTAAATACACAGTTTAAATGGGATCATACATAATATTTGCGTGTTCATAGAATTAGCTCGTTCAGAAACGTTACAATTTAACACATTATTTAATTGAATTAATAGATAATACAAAATATAAACGATGTGAATTTTCGACACTTGATCAAACGAAATTTTCGAGTATTAGACAAAAAATTATCGATAAATATACGATTTTTTTTGGTAAAGTCTCCCTTAAAGGGTAGGCAGTAAGCATGGACTGCCACACTTATTGATATGGAACTACATCCTTATATTTTCGCCCCAGCGGAAACGTTTTTGTTACAATTTAAATATGTATATCTAAAGGTTAAATTTAATGAAATCTATTTTAATCCTTTCGGTACTTCAAAAATAGAGGCGCTTTATTTTTATTTTTTCTCTTCAAGTAAGCGGCGTATTTTCTTCAAAGTAGTCTCATTTGAAAGCTGGAAAATTTATTTATTTTATTAGCCAGATAGACTTTCTAGTCTTTAAATGAGACTACTTTGAAGAAAATACGCCGCTTACCTGAAGAAAAAAAAAGAGTTTTGTAAATTAAAAAAAACGCCCCTATTTTTGAAGTATGTAACTTTACCTTTTTCGCATTTTTATCGATAATTTTTGTCTAATATTCGCACATTTCGTTTGACTAAGGGTCGAAGACACAAACATCAGTGGATTTTAACTAAATATACATTTATAGTAAAATATTCGAAAAAATTTTTTTTTCTATTTTTTCATATATTAAAATTATTCAATTATTATTTTATGTATTATATTATATATACCATAAAAAGTATTTTGTGGGTACATATTTAAGTATTTAACCCATTTGATAATGCCGTAGACAGGCGAAACATATCATTCATATAAAATATAATAAAACTTCTAGAAAACAGATGTTTTCATTTGTAGTAATTATTTAACATGTAGTTTTACATCATTGTTCAAGAAACAATGAATAAAATATTTAAGAAATTATTGAATTAAATTTATTAAGAATAAACGTTTTTCTTGGTAAGAATAATATGTTCAATAAAATTCAAACTATTTTAGAGAGATTTTTAGTAAATTAAAACGTATTTAACTAATTTTTCAGATAAAATACAATCGGGACAGTATAAAATTACAAAATAATAGGTACAGTATTGAAAAAAACAAGCTGCTAAATATAAAAAATGCTTGAGATTTTAAAACATCATTTTTTAGATACTTAAATGAAACTGGGGAATTTGAAGAATGAAAGGAAAAAATGCAAGTGAAATTGAAAGGATTAAAATAGATTTCATTAAATTTAACCTTTAAAAATACATATTTAAAATATAACAAAAACGTTTCCGCTGGGGCGAAAAGATAAGGATGGAGTTCCGTATCAATAAAATTGTGGCAATCCATGCTTTCTGCCTATCCCTTCGGGGAGACGGCGTGATGATAAGTTAGTTAGTAACAATTATATAGAAAAAAATCTAAAATGAAATTGATTGCGATTTCAAAGAGCAATTATTTAATCTAGAATAACTCATAGCATTTACAATTAAAATAAATATTTTATTTATTTATATAATTTCAGCACAAAAATCATAAATCATACAATTAGGCTATCACAATCTTGACTCGAATCTTTAGAGACAAAATGCAAATATTGTTGTTCCACGTTTTACACTCATATATAAAAGTCGCTACAAAAACACAATTCTGCACAGCCAACACAAATTCAAATTAAGGCATTTACTAACAAGTTTAAAAAAACAAAGCTTGTTTGAATTTCAAATTGAGGTTATTGGCGAATAAAACAATACCCTTGATACTCTATTTAAATGAGGTTATTGGCGGATAAATTATACACTTGATACTCTCTTTAGATTATAAATAATAATTAAATAAAACGATGTTTTTTTAACTACTTCCACTTTTGTCTTTATTTAGACAGCGACCGGTTTCGCCAGGCTCGCTGGCATCGACAGACTGGAAGCAGTTAAAAAACATCTTATTATTTAATTATTATTTAAAATGAACTTCCATCAAGAGATTTCAGTAAAATCATTTGATTATCTTTAGATTATGTTATTGGCGGATAAAACAATACTTTTGATGTTCTATTTAGATTAAGTTATTGGCGGAAAAAACAATACTCTTGATATTCTATTTAAATGAGGTTATTGGCGGATTAAACAATACTCTTGATACTCTCTTAAAATGAGGTTATTGGCGGATAAAATAATACTCTTGATACTCTCTTTAGATGGGATTATTGGCGGATAAAACAATACTCTTGATATTATCATTAGATTAGGTTATTGTCGGATAAAACAATACTCTTTATACTCTATTTAAATTAAGATATTGGCGGAAAAAATAATACTCTTGATACTCTATTTAAATAAGGTTATTGGCCGATAAAACAATATTCTCGATACTCTCTTTAAATTAAGGTAGTGTGTCAACAAATATATTGTATCATATTGTGTCAAAATGTTCAATTTCACAACGGACGTATATTCTGCATATTCTAGTCATTAGATAGAGTGATTTGTCAAAAAGTATATCACGCCCATGAAACATAATAGCAGAATGACTAACTTTCGAATTTAGTTTAAATGTCTTAAAAATCATACGTAACATACACTCATAATTTGTTTGAGTACATATAAAATGTATTCACAAGTTATTTTTAATGAATAAACAAGATAGAAATGAGCTCTTTGAGATCACGATTCAATAGCTCTGAAATGATATCAAAAGAGTTCTACGCTTTTTTTTATATTTACATTAGAAATGATAAGAAAACAAGCTTTGGTATGCGAGACTCGGCAGTAGCGTTACACGCTCGGGACAAATAGTTCAGGTATACAATAACAGATGGCGCCATATATCGAAGAAAAACAAAAGCATTAAAATGTCGAAAGTACTGCCTGAAAAAAGTTTATAAAAGTTATGTTTCAATTATTATCCTCCGTGAACTTCTTTAGTAATACATATATTATAATATACAGGATATGATGAAAGTAGAATAAATGCTGTATAAATGAGATCTCTAAGACGAACGTGTGTTAAATCTGTATATGATATGTAACACCTGTATATGTTGTAACACCTGATAATTGACGTCATCAGGTGTTACAATAATATATCAAATGTCAAATTTTTGGGATTTTTCGAACCTTTATGTGTATTTGTTCCTATGTCAATTTGAATAATTTCTTTGATACAATTTTAAAGTTCTGTTAAACCAACTTAACTCCAGCAAGAACGTAAAGTATTTATTAGTTCTTACTGATAAAAAAAATGTATTAGTAGTAATAACAAACAGCCCAGGTTAATTTTAAATTTGATATCGAATTTTAAATGCGTTTTTATATTAGTCTTTCTTTGTTTAGTTTTTATATTATTTTTACACCTGAAGATGGAGGTATCCTCCAAAACAAGTCGTGTTTTTTAATATTTTTTATTGAATAGTGAAAATTTCCTAAGTAGAATACTATGGAATTCCACAGTGTTAATGCCTTAGCGTTCAATAAGTTATTTAAAAATTATATAATAGTTTTGAAAAGGCATGTATTCTCTTGTGAATAACGTGTATGCGTAAAACACATAAAAATAACGTAGAATGCAGAAACGCTACTGGAATGAAATATTAGGAAGAAGGCAGTTATTAGATGCCACTCCAGAAGGCGGAATATAAAAAGGGGAAACGCCGGCGGGCTGGGCGGGGGCGGTGGCTGGTGGTAGGTACGCTAAATTGGAATTCCCAGGGCCACAGTTTAAACTGAAGTTTAAATAAATAAAATACAAATTACATACTCCACGACCTACTGGCATCCGTGCTCAATATGTACAATAAACTGTCCGTTAGTGTTTTTTCTCTAACTCAACATAATAATAAGAATTCAATGCCAAACGCGGAAGAAAGTATTACGAACAAAATTATGGAATGATTACTGCGTTGGTTGGTCACGTGGAACGCATGGATAAAGATAGAATGGTTAAGAAAGGGGACGAAATTGGACGACCAAGGCTACGATGAGAGGATGAAGTTGGGAGAGATGGGGCGAAATTGTTAAGATTGATTGGAGGGTCGAGGCGGAGGACAGGAGGAGTTGGAGGCGAAGAATACTGGAGGCTAAGGCTCGATATGGACTGTAGGGCCATCGAAGAAGAAGAAGAAGAACGATGTTTAAGAGAATTTCAAATGTTGATTATAAAAAAGGAATGTAACATATAATAGAACGAAAAAAAGTTTTATGAAAAAAATAATGAATGGATCATGGCGTTGGTTAGGACATATGGAACGTATGGATGAATAAAGAAAGAATACGTTAACGACGTGAACGGAATACGGAGTCAATTAAAACCGAGGAAAACATGGGATGACCAAATCAATCAAATTTTAAAGGTTCAAGTGTTAGAAGTCGGAAGAATCGACGTGCGTGTATGACTTCCTTTTTGAATGTGGAGGAAGTTAGAGAGGTGTGTCAGGATAGAGTAGTGCGGCGCTCAAATCTCTCTGCCTACCATTTCGGAGAAACGGCGTGATTGTTTGTTGTTGTAATTGCCAACTCATAGAGTATGATATAACAATGCATTTTTACGTCGGAACTACTACAAAAAATAAATATTAAGCGATCTAGAGGGGAAAAAAATAAATGCCTTTTCATAAATAGTCAACCATAGTTCTATTTGAAGAAATAATAAATTTATTTAACAAAATTATGATCATGTCAAAAAAATAAGAAGTACGAAATCCTCTTTTCTTTTCACGTAAATCGCAGCTTTATATTAAGAGGTTGACAAGCAGCAGCAGATTGATGTCGTCACGGAATATTTGAAATGTGAATTTCTCCGTCGGTATTAAAGTTACATTGTTAAAAACTTCGAACATTTGTTACAAATTGTTCAGATGCCAGTATCGTTCGGTATTCGGGTAGACAAATTAATAAAAAAAAAACATGTGTAGGCCCAACGGTACTTGTACTGGCAAGGATAATCGAACATTCGTAAATTTTAAGAAATTAAGAAACAAGAAAGCTGCCTCCATGTGTGGTCTGAATATTCACCTGTTACCCCGGAAACGACACTAAGTCGGCAAAACCTTCCACCATAATAGCAAGAGAAACGGAGAGATAAGGTCATTTTAAGACCATCCTTACAGTCATTGACACGACGAAGAAGATTAGAAAACATATTGAAAATAACTTAGGGGAAAGTAACATAAAAAATATAAGGATTTGGTGCACCAAGAATATAAATAATTCAACAAACAAGCACGGTATTTAACTAAATGGCTCTGAGTTAGCGTGATTGATATATAAAAGTTCATGTGATAATAAATTTATTAAGAACCCATATTGATCATGAAATATAGTCTAAAATTTATCGGGAAAACGCGAGCTTTCCTTTATATTATATTTAAGAATTATTAAACAATGCATTTATTTCAGTAATAAAGAATTACACATTGCATTATTTTCAGAATTAAACAATTAATCATTGCACCATTTTCAGCAATTAAGAATTAGACACGGCATTATTTTCAGTGTTAAAGAATTAATCATTACATTATTTTAAGTATGAAAGAATTAATTAATGGCTTATTTTTAGTATGAAATAATTAATTAATGGAACATTTTTAGTATTAAAGAATTATTAAACAATGCATAATTTTCAGTATTAAATAATTAATCAAAGCATTATTTTCAGCATTAAATAATTAAACAATGCATTATTTTCAGTGATAAATTATTAAACCATGCATTATTTTCAGCATTAAATAATTAAACAGTGCATTATTTTCAGTTTTAAATAATTAAATAATACATTCTTTTCAGTATTAAAGAATTTAACATTGCATTATTTTCAGAATTAAACAATTAATCAATGCACCATTTTCAGCAATTAAGAATTAAACACGGCATTATTTTCAGTGTTAAAGAATTAATCATTGCATTATTTTAAGCATGAAAGAATTAATTAATGGATTATTTTTAGTATTAAAGAAATATTTTAAAATGCATAATTTTCAGTATTAAATAATTAATCAACGCCTTTTTTAGCATTAAATAATTAAACAATGCATTTTATTTTATGCATTTTATTTAAGAATTCAACAATATTCTATTTTTGGTATTGAATAACTAAACAATTGAATAACTACTTTCAGTTTAGTCTTTATTTTAACAGTGATCGGTTTACCAAGCTGTCGAAATGAAGACAAAATTAATAATAGTTTCTTCTATATTCGCCTTCACTTTATGTTGTGTGGATTCATATTTGAATAAACATAGTTACACTTGGAATTACAATACTTTATTTCACTTAACACAGACATATTTCGGTTACAACATAACCTTTATCAATGTACACAATTTTAACAATAAAATAAAACAGAGTTAAATTAAAATATAATATAAATTCCATCGGACGATCGAAGTGTGCGCGGGAGATGCCTATTGGTGGCGATGAGGTTCGCAACCCATCACACCGCGTCTCCCGCGGAGCGAAAAGAGAAGGATGGAGTGCCACATCAGTAAAAGTGTGACAGTCCATTCTTTCTGCCTACCCTTTCGGGGAGACGGCGTGATGGTTAGTTAGTTAGCAGTTAGTTAGAATAACTAAACAATGCAATATCTTTACTATTAAAGAATTAACCAAGGCATTATTTGCAGTGTTAAAGAATAAAACAATGCATTATTCTCAGAATTAAAGAATTAAACAGGCCACGTGAGGAGTCAGAGAAATCGACACGGGTGCATGACACGATGTAAGAATGTTGAGGAATCGAGAGAAATATGTCAGGAAAGAAAAGTGTGTGCTTAGTGAAGAAAAGCGTGATGATTAGTCAGTTAGTTATTTTCTGTATTAAAGAATTTATCAATGCATTATTTTGAGCATTAAAGATTAATAAATGTATTATATTCAGCAACAATTAATCCGAATATGTGTATTGCTGACGTCATGGACCGAGTGGCAAAATTGAAATGGCAATGGGCTGGACACTTGGCTAGACAGGGCGGCAACAGATGGGCACCCAGGATACTCAGTTGGAGACCATAGGCAAATAGGCGAAGTGTCGGAAGGCCACCGATGAGATGGACCGATGACATTGTCAAAAGGGTTGGAAAATTTTGGATACAAAGGGGGCAGGATAGAGAAGAGTGGAGGAAATTGGAAGAGGCCTATATCCAGCAGTGGAGGGAAGAAGGTAAGCAAAGAAGGAAGAAAAAGAAGATGTGTAAGGTTTATTCGTTACGCAGATGATACTGTATTACTAGCTGACAGTATTGATGATCTTCAGGACCTACTGAATATGGTTAATAATTCCGGAGAACAGTTCGGCTTAACTATTAATGTCACTAAAACTAAGTGGATGACATTCGGACGACTGGATTATACTGATTCGGCGATACAACTGAACGGTTGCAATGGTGGAAAAGTTCAGATACCTCGGCAGCATGCTTACAGACACCCTTGACCCAGATGTAGAGTTGAAATGTCGGATTGAAGCAGCAAGAACAGCATTTATCAAAATGAAGTCACTCTTTTGCAATGACAATGTCAACTTAAAACTAAGACAGAGGATGTTAAAGTGTTATGTGTGGTCTGTTCTGTTATATGGGTGTGAGACATGGACATTAAAAGTAAATACAATGAACCGGATAGAGGCATTTGAAATGTGGCTTCACCGAACAATGTTCAGGATCCCATGGACAGACAGAGTGACGAACACAGAAGTCCTGAATCGTGCAGGAGTAAATAGAGAGCTGCTGACATTAATCAAAGTCCGCAAGATTGCATATCTGGGTCACGTTCTGCGAGGAGAGAAGTATCGCCTGCTGCATCTAATATTGAAGGGAAAAATAGAGGGCCGCAGGGGGCAGGGAGAAGGCAGATGTCCTGGCTGCGCAATGTGAGGGAGTGGACGGGAATCGGAACTGTGGAGGAGCTGTTCCGGACAGCGCAGGATAGGGAGGAGTTTACCAGAGTGATCGCCAACGTCGGGGGGACCTGACAGGGCACTTTAAGAAGAAGAAGATATATATTTTCTTTTTTAAAACAAAAAAGCAATGACTTTGTGATCACACGTTACAAATTCACTATTCTCGGGCTTCTAACTCTATATTAATAAAGAACTGATCAGTATTGAAATCAGTCAAATACGTACCTTATTTACCTCAGATTGCCAGGTTAACAAAATATTATCATATCTTCATTAGGGAAATCTAAACAAATACTTTTTGAATGTAAATGTCAACGGCGTTCTAAGTGAAAAAATATATCGTTTGTGATAAACTTTGGTTGAATGTTAACGAGCAGAGCGGGATTTTCTTTTTTACAACTGAAAGTATTCGTAAAGCCAATGAAAAAAAAAACGGTGTTTTCAATGTGACGAAAACAAGAGGCGAAAGTAGAAAATGGCTCCCATGGGGGATGAGATGAAGCATGAACGGAACTGAATAATCGCGGCGAAGTTAACACATGTTCCGGTGCCGACCGGGCGGGAGGGGTACTTTTGTGGGGGGAGGGAAACTTTGGGCAGATGTGAGCCACGTGCTGTGTTCGAAGTTAGAATAATTCGGGACTTACCTTGTTTGTGAATTAGATAGATATACGGGAATACGAAAACAAGTTAATATTACAAATGGAAAATTGATTTTTGAGAATTCTTAATACAGCTGTCAAATATTGACTATTGACAACAATCACTATCGACTATTATTATAAAAGTGATATTTGATAATGCCTTAAGACAGGCGAAACGTGTCATTCAGATAAAATATAACGAAACTTCTAGAAAATAAACGTTTTTATTCGTATGAATTATTATACATGTATTTTCATATGAAGCACTTTATTTGTAGTTATATATTAAAAAAATATAAAATTAAAAAAAAAAAAAACTTGTATTTAAGCACGATATGGTTATTATAATTGATGCCAACTAGTGTCGCTTGGACCCAAGCTTCACCAGGGCAGTATAATAACTCTATTTGTTATACTGCCCTGGTGAATCTTGGGTCCAAACGAAACTAGTTGGCATCAATTATAATAACCATACACCGTGATTAAATAAAAAGTTTTTTTTAAGTATATTTCATATTTTTATTATAAATGTGGTTTACTGTTTCTTGAAAAACTTCCTATCAAAGTAATTTATTCAAATGAAAACGCCTGTTTTCTAGAAGTCATAGCACGTTTCGCCTTTCTAAAGCATTATCAAATGTTACATTTGATATTGCACTAGAAAGGCGAAACACATCAATCCCATAAAAAACAATAAACTTTGAGAAAACAGACAGATTTAAACATCATTGTTCAAGAAACAATAAATGACATCGAAAGTAATGAATATAAATTAAAACATCTGTCTTTTAGGAGTTCATTTAAGTTTTTTTTATGGAATGATATGTTTCGCCCTTCTAAGGCAATTATCAAATGTGCAGACTTTTTCGTTTTTATAAATTATTTCATATGGAATTTTACATCATTGTTCAAGAAACAATAAATGAAACGATAATGTTTATAACGATCTAAGGTGAAAAAAAAAATGCTGAAGACGTCAATGTCGTTCGATCTCTCTTTGAAGTATCAATGAACGTTTTTCACCCCTTGGTACATTACCAAAGTTTGGTACCTTTCAGACATTAATGTTAGTAAGCAGTCAGTAAATGTTTGTCCTCTATATAACTTCAGAGTTGCTTCACAAGACCCTCCAAAGTATTTGGAAGTATCCACATCTCTGATGATTTAACTGAACCAAGTTTTACATCGAAAAGTTTCGAACCAAGAACATTTAAGATAAACATTCTCCGATGTATCCACAATATATTTTTTACTGAAATTAACCTAATATTATATCTTAACACATGTGAAAATACACAATGTATGTTTTAATTACATAAAATATACACTCCAAGACATACGATATGCGGTAGAAATTACACAACTTCCATATCTACAGACGTGACTTAAATAAAGACACACCTAAATCATTTGTAATTTATCACTCAACAAATATGCATAATAAACTCGTTTCTTTAGATAGACATACAATAAATTACACAATATGAACTCGAATGGGAAATATATAACCAAACGTACAAAGCAAGTACTGTATACAATAATATTTGTTTTAGAGCTAAATTAATTAAACAAAGCAGAAAATAAGGTGATAAGTATGTAAAAAAAATTACGTCTGCAAGATTGTTATAGGTACGAGTTTTGAAGTCAGTGATAAGATTAGGAAGGGATTTAATTAGGGCCTAATTTTTTTTAATCAAATAATACTCAATCTTGTGGACAAAATCCAAATACAAAACAAAAACTTTATCAAAATACCAAAAAAATAAGCGCACATATTTAATTTACAGGTCATAGTATTTATAAATATATATTTTTACCCTGAAAGTTAACTCAATGAAAAGACTGGAAGCATTTGAAATGTGGCTCCATCGCCGAATGCTCAGAGTTCCCTGGACCGACATGGTTACCAGTACCGAAGTCCTTTGGCGAGCTAGAGTTGACAGGGAATTGTTATCAACTATCAAGGTTCGAAAGATCTCACATCTGGGTCATATACTGCGTGGGGAAAAGTACCACCTTCTCCAACTGATATTGAAGGGGAAAGTTGAGGGACGCCGAGGGCCCGGAAGGAGACAAATGGCCTTGGCTGCGAAACGTGAGGGAGTGGACCGGCATCCGAAGTGTGGAGGAGCTGTTCCGAGCGGCGTAGGACAGGGACAGGTTCGCCGAGGTGTTCGCCAACGTTGGGGGGACCCGACAGGGCACTTGAAGAAGAAGAAGAAAAAGACTAACGTCAAAGATCTTAATCAATGATATAAGAATTTATTTTACAATCTTCAGTATGAGTAGAAAATAGCTCATTATTGTGAAGAAGAAATCTGGTCGTGTCCAGGCTCGAACCCAGGTCCCCTGGATCAGGAGCCAAGCGTTCTATCCCCTGGACCACCGAGGTTGAGATATTAAAAACTAATGGGAACGAAAAAATAAGTCAAGGAAGGCCAAGAATAACGTGACATGACCAATTAAATTACTGAAAAGCGGCCATGATCGGAGACGGAAAAATCGACGAGCGTGCGTGTCACGGTGTATGAATGCAGAAGAATTGAGAGAGTTATGTCAAGATAGAGCACTGTGGCAGTCTATCAGTCCTGTCTACCCTTCGAAAGAAACAGCGTGATGGTAAATTTGTTATTTTAATTTGTCTTGCAACCAGTTCATCTTAACAATCGATGATGCCAATATCAGTTGAAGAAACAGCTGTCGCGACAATTTCATTAAAGTTAAATAAATAATTTGATGTTTTATGAATCAAAACAGTTTTTTCCACTTTTGAGTTTATTTTTCTCGTCAAGTCTCGAAGGCTTCACACCTTCATCATTGAAAGAACGATATAAACCAGTTAGTTTATATCGTTCTCCCGATGATGTAGTTGTAAAATATGTCGAGAAAAGTAAACTCAAAATTTAAAAAAAAAATAGTGTTTTCATTCTTAAAAAATCAACATTATGGAATTCCACAGTGTTAACGCCTTAAGTTTATCAAAAATTAAATAATTTGTGGTAACAGTTAGTGATGTAATTTTTATGACATTTATATAAATAGCCATATCAATCAAAAATAGATCCTACACATATATGTAGATGAATAAATTATAACGTATGCAAGGAATATATGTTTTTGTGCGAATTAAGTAAGGGGTGGAAAATTTGATCCCTTTCTGTCCCACTTACCGCTCTAAAGCTAATTATTTCGCGACGATTAAGTGCTAAGCTGCCCATCGCCCTGGCGTACATAAAAACACTTTCAGGAAAGACATTAAAGCTCCCGCCATTCCGCGTAAAATAGGCTTAGACTAAAATATAACGTGCTAATTGTGTGGAAAAACAAAGCAAGAAACGCAAAATATTTACGATGGAAAAGCAGAGTCAGCGCTGTAAAATACAGGTGACAAATTAAATACGTAATATGAAATAATTTTAATGTTTTTAAAATTAATATGAATGAAAACGACTGTCTTCTAGAAGTTTTATTATATTTTAGATGAAAATGTTTTTTGTATCACAAATTTTATTTTACGCGACAGCTGTTTCATCAACCTATGTTGACATCATCGAGTGTTACAAAAAACAAAGTTATTTAATTTAACAGTTTTAAATGTTAAGGTACATAGTGTTTCGGCCAAAACAATGGACTTTGGAATGACATGTTTCGCCCTTCTCAAGTCGTTATCAATATATCTTAGAAGGGCGAAATTTGTCATTCCATCTAAAATACGAGAATAATAAAAACTCCTTAAGACAGACGTTTTCATTCATATTAATTATTTAATATGGAGTTTTACATCACTGTTCAAGAAACAATAAAACTAATTTGTTAGTAACATTACCTGAACCCCAATAAGAACTTTAAATTAGAATTCTAAATTTTAAATTGAATCATAATATTTGTAAAATCTAAAGCATAAACGTTCCAAAATAAATCTTTATAACATCTGTCAGATTATGTAAACAACAACAATTTTATAATATTTTTATAAATATGTATCTTTACTGAAGAAGGACTGTTTGTCCGAAATATGTCTATATAATTTTATTTTTTAATAAAAGTGTATAAAAAAGAAAAAAGAAATAAACTATCATAACAACACAAAGTATGGCGTGTATAGAAGAAATAAAATAACGTTTTTTGATTATTACGAAGTACGAAATGGGTCTAATTAATTTTGCATTTATCTCAAATATAATTTGGCTTGATACTTACGTCTATATGCAGAACCTATCATGGTTCAGCTTTTGACTATCTTCCGGGATTCATTTATCCAAAGTTATCTATAAGGCACAGGTTATCACTTCACTAAATACAATGTATATATTCAATTAAATACATAAGCAATAAGCAAACTTATTTTTTACAAATATGTTGATAATGTATGAAGCACATATCAAGGTAAAAACAAACACGCTGTAGGAAAATGTGTTATATAAGAAAAGAAAATTAAACACAAAAAAGTCTATTTCATTATACCTATATGAATTTATTATAAGATAATCAGTTATTTAAATGGAAACACTATGCTACTTCAACATTATTTTTTTTGAAACACTGTTGTAATATAACAATTTATTTATTCAATTTCTATAAGATTGTCATAACAGCTGTTTCGCCAGCCAATGTTGGTTTCATCAGGTGTTACAAGCAAGTAAAGTTACAACTGGAACAAATCTATATTAAATATTTTTCATTATTACTGTTAAAAATTGTAACACTGTTATAATAACAGAATTTATTTTTATTCTGAAGCTAAAACTGAAGTTTAGTTTATTGTAACACCCGATGACGCCAACATCGATTGGCGAAACAGCTGTCGCTACATTCTCAGTGAATAAAAATAAATTGTGATATTATAACAGTGTTATAAATTTTAACAGCAATAATGTTGAAGTATTATATTGTTTCGGCCTAAACAATGGACTATTTAAATCTTTTGTTACTTTAGACGTTTGTAATATGTTAACGAAACAGTTGTCGCGATAATTTAACAAAAAATAAATAAACAAATATAACAGTGCTTCAAATAAAATACTTCAAATAAAGGCCGTTCACAATGGAGTTCTGATCCCAACCCTTATGTATGGAAGTGAAGCATGGAACTGGCAGAAGAAAGATGAGAGCAGAATAAATGCGGTAGAGATGAGGTCCCTAAGACGTATGTGTGGTAGAACGATGTACGACAGAATCTCAAATGCTGATATTAGGAAGGAATGTAGAGCGAAAGAAGGTATTATGAACAAAATTATGAAAGATTCGCTGCGTTGGTTCGGACATATGGAGCGCATGGGTGAAGAAAGAATGGTTAAAAAAGTATACGTTAACGATGTAAATGGAGTAAGGAGTCGAGGTAGACCGAGGAAAACATGGCATGAACAAATTAATCAAATATTAAAGGTTGGTCATGTCAGAAGCCGGAAGAATCGACGTGCTTGTATGACTCGATGTATGAATGTGGAGGAATCTCGAGAGGTGTGCCAGGATAGAGTAGTGTGGCGGTCCATTCTCCCTGCCTACCCCTGCGGGGAAACGGCGTGATGGTTTGTTGTTGTTGTTGTTGTTGTTGTCAAATAAAAGAGTTAATAAATGTATTTATATGAAGAGAACTATGCGTGGCTAATCCCTAAATCCATGAAATATAGTAAATTAAATATTACTTTGATAATTTGGATCAACGTATTAACTCTTCCCGTTACGACTAACTTTAGCCAGATTAATAATTCATAAGCAACACGATCTCGAGTGTGTGTTTATTAATCCTATGATATCCGAGGAAGTTACTGATATAATCCATCATTGCTCATGATTTGGCTTGTTAGAAAATATAATTTTGATCTTCTTTCGGTGCCGTGTCAGGTCCCCCCAACGTTTGCGATCACTGCAGAAGAGGCATCCCTGTCTTACACCACTTGGAACAGGTTCTGAATTCTTAACATTCCTGTTTATTCTTTTATGTTCCGCAGGCAGGACAACTGCCTTCTACCAACTCCCCGACGTCCCTTCACTTTAGCCATTAATATCAGTCGAAGGAGGTGGTATTTTTCTCCCTTTAGCACATGATAGTAGGAAGAGCAATTTGGACGTTGAATCTAATCGTCTCGGATTTGGACATTTTCAGTGTCAGTGAGGCAGCATTCATAAAAAAAATATTACAAATTCTGGAATGAGTACTGCCTTACTGACGTCGACATATTTGGGTTTCTTCTGATATGTATGATTTTTTGGTTTCATGTTGTTTTGTCTTATCTTTGTAACACCATTTTGTGTCCAAATGAGTCGCCTAAATGTTTTTCGTTTGTTATGTCTCATTTGTGTATTATGTATAAATAAATAAAAAATAATAATAAATGATCCAAATATGAGACCTTTCTAACTTTCACACTCGACAACAATTCTCTATTGGCTCTGGTTCTCTGTAGTACGTTTGGATTACTGACCCTCTCGGTCCACGGTATACGGAGCATTCTGTGGTATATCCACATCTCAAACGCCCCCAACGAGTTCATTACATTTACTTTTAGAGTCCAGGTTTCGCAGCCATATCGTAGAACAGACCATATATAACATTTAATCAATCTTTGTCAGAGTTTCAGGTTAAGATTATCGCTGCAAAAGAAGGTTATCATTTTATTAAATGCAGCTCGTGCAACATCAATTCTGCATTTTATTTCAATATCCGGGTGAAGCGCTTTGGTGATCATGCTGCCAAGGTATTTAAATTGGTCAATCATTTCAACATTCGCACCATTCAGTTGCAGAGTGGATGCAGAATAATTAAGACGCCCAAAATGTCACCCATTTCGTCTTCTTAACATTGATTTCATCATTTCATCATTTTAATTTCGGAAACATGAGTTACATACTTAAAAACCGGAAAATACCGATCAACCTGAAACGAAAAGTCTATGAAGCCTGCGTTCTGCCAGTTGGTACTTATGGTCTTGAAACTGTTACATTGTCCAAACAAAGTGCCGAGAAACTACGAGTGACCCAAAGAGCCATGGAAAGAGCGATGTAAGAAAAAGCCTAAGAGACAGCGTCAGAAACGATACGGTGAGAGAAAAAACAAAGGTCACTAACATCATCCACCGGGTGGCGACTGAAAAATGGCAATGGGCATGTAGCCTGAAGCTCAGATGAAAAGTGGACAAGAAGACTGCTGACTTGGAGACCGTGGACGGCGAAGAGAAGTGCAGGGCGACCGGCACTACGGTGGAAGGATGACCTGAACAAACACGTCGGAATAACCTGGATGCAGTCTGCACAGGACAGAGCGACATGGAAGCGAATGGAGGAGGCCTTTGTCCAGGAGTGAACGGGAATAGGCTGAGGAAGAATAAGAAGATTCAAAGAGCGCCGCGTAGCAGTGACAGAGTAACGTTTGTTTAGCAGTCTTAGTGTCAAAATCTATAGATTATAAACATTTGAATACCAGAAGTTTTATAAGTACAAATGTTTAGTTTTAGACAGGACGTCAATGAAAATAGAATTGCGACATTGGAGCAGAACAATTGTTTGACTTTCGACCCTTTGCTGTAATCAGCTCTTCAGCCTGGAACAATCTTCCAGGAGTTCTTAAGTGCACTGAGAACCTATCAGAGTGTAGATCGAGACATAAAAGGCACCTTTTCAAATCATCCTATTCTGGCGTAAATGCTGATCGACTGTATTTGATTCGAATTTTCGTGGTAGAAGTTATTCTTCTTTTTCTTCATTGTTGTAGACCTATGTGGTCTGTTCTCCAGAGTGTTGCTCCTCCTGTGAGGTAGACTACCAGCTGTCCTTCCATCTTTTAGGAGGTCTTCCATTCATGGGGCTGATTATGCAATGCAATATGGGGAGTCTGGTGGTGTCCATTCTTTGAACATGACCGTACCAGTCACTTTTTCGCTGTCTGCTCCATCTTATAATATCCTCAACCTCACATATCTATCTTATTCTGGTGTTCCTCACGCGATATCTGTGTCTTGCCTGCTAGAATGGTAGTGCTGCGTGGTAGAAGTTCATTGTAAATAATGATATATTTTTTTTTAATAATACTTTTTAAATGTATACTTAGTTAAAATCCACTTATGTGTATAAACATTAGTGGATTTATACTAAATACTCGTATACATTTAAAAAAGTTTTTTTTACAAAATTCATTTTTTTAATTATTTACTAAATAAGCGTATTTTTATTTTTAACAAGTTCACAAAATGAAATGTTATCTACAGCACTTTAGAGATTATTATTTCATAAAAACGGCGCTCTATAAATCATAAAATTTATTATTATTGTATTATATTACGTACTCGTACATTATTATTATTTTGTTGAATAGCTCTTTACATCATGACAGCATTAGCCAAATCGATGTAAAGGGTATTATAGCTATAATAGTAATTCTCGTGACATGTGATAGGCAGCTAATCTATCACCATTTTATTGTCACGTGAATCCTACACCAGATTAAAGACAGTGTGACAATCACACTGCCCCTTGCCGGTAATCGACCCGGAACCTTCGGGGTGGCAGTCAATGCTCTTACCACTCGGCCACGAAGGTCGTCAATATATGGAACTTCCATCAGAAAATGGTTAGAAAACGAATCTAATATGTGCATAATTTATTTCTATGACAGAATGCTCGCGAATGTTATTTTCGTCAGAGCGGAAATTCCCAAGACACCCCCTTCCACTCCAAGTACATTCCGTGTGAATCAAACCACAATAATCGCTGTTATTAAGGAAATTAGGCACGCTGTTGCAGGTGAAGCTGAAAACACAACGAAACAGCAGTCGACACGTGGCGCCAAACAGGTACAATTTTATTAACAAAACAAACACGGACCCACAAGCGAGATAAAGCATTTAGGTCATTTTAAGTCATATCGTTCATCAAACGCGCTGTTCCATACACAAACTTTACTAACTAACTAACTACCCATCACGCCATTTCCCCGGAGGGGTAGGCAGAGAGGATGGATCGCCACAATGCCCTGTCCTGGCATACCTCTCGGGCATCCTCTACATTCATACATCGTACCATGCACGCACGTCGATAATTCCGACTTCGAATGTGGCCGCCTTTTAGTAATTGATTAATTTGGTCATGCCATATTTTCCTCGGTCGTCCTCTGCTTCTTTTCCCACTCACGCTGCTTGTGTACAACTTTTTAACCATTCTACTCTCATCCATTCGTTCCATATGTCCAAACCATCTCAGGGATCCTGTTTTAATTTTATTCATGTTGCAGTCATCTGCCTTTAATTTCATTCTTATTTCATCGTTCGGTATTTTATCATACAACGTTTTCCCGCTTTTTTTATGTATACAACAGGTCGTTTGAACCCAATTACTGTATACAATTAATTTTTTAGCTATTCTATTGATTCTCGTGACATGTGATAGGTAGCTAATCTATCGCCATTTTATTGTCACGTGAATTCTACACCAGACCAAAGACAGTGTGACAATCACACTGCCATCGCCGGGAATCGAACCCGGGACCTTCGGTATGGAAGCCAGAGCTCTTACCACTCTGCCACGAAGGTCGTCTTCTTCTCAGTGATCTCATTTCTACGGCGTTTATCCTGCTTTCATCCTTCTTTTGCCAGCTCCAAGCTTCACTTCCATACATGAGGGTTGGCACTAGAATTTTAAACACTAGTAAATGTGTTCCGTCAATTGTAATACACAAACTTTAAACACTAGTAAATGTGTTCCGTCAATTGTAACAGACGATTTGGATTGTAACGCTTCAAACACGCTAACCATTAGGCGTTGCTATAGATTTACAGCGGCAATACATCCTCTAAATTAACTTAACAGCTATAACACGCGGAGCAACTAAAAATCTTAATATGAATGTTTGTATAGTCAGTGCTAGGAACATAGACACCGACAGCCACTCACGCCCGACGGTGAATCAAAACTGAACGCTGGTAGTACAGGCACGGAGGTATGGATTACCTGTCGGCAAAGTGCTAACAGTAACTGGGGACAGATGTTTTAATATTATTATAACCGAGGGTAAAATTTTACCGTCAGAACAACGCGGTCGTTTGCTAGAAACCAGGAGAGCTCCTGTTTTATTCACGGTGTTGTATACGAGTTTAGGATGAGTTTAAAAGGACTTCACGAGAGACGAAAGCGTAGGATAATCTTGCTGGATAACAAGGAATATTAAATCTTCGGAGAGAGAGAGAGAGAGAGAGAGAGAGAGAGAGAGAGAGAGAGAGGCAGGGTGTGAGAGAAAGAGCTCTACGTTATCATATCAAAGGGAAAATGTGCTCTGTAAGATCAATGATATTATCATAAATAATGTTTCTTGTATAATACAATGGTGTAAAATTAGATAGTAATTAATACGAATTAAAATGTACCAGAAGATGGCAGCAAGCTACCGAAACCGGTCGACGATGTACACAAGTGGAAGCATGCTAAATATAATAATAATAATAAAGAAATTTTGTATCAAACGTTTTTTGTTTTCATTATTTAAAATGTACGTGTTCTAGAAGTTTTATTTTACTTTATGGGAATGACATGTTTCACATTGGCAAGGCAATACCAAATGTCCCAAAATGAAACAAGTCAATCTAATAAAATAAAACTTATCTATTGTTTCTTAAACAATGATGTAAACCTCCATATTAAAAAATATATATGACATTTTGAATGTTTACAAATTCTTGTAGACTAATACTGGATTTTACTCATTGCGGATAATTTTTTAAATTTTTTTTATAAGGATTAATTGTATCTCAATAGAGACGAAGATGTAAATTGTTTTTTCTGGCAACAGAATGGGGAATTTTGTTAAACATAAAGCGATCGCTCAACCCAACCAATGACAGGTCATAAGTCCTGTAAGCGCCTCAGCCACCACATTCTGTTCCCAGAAAAACAATTTACATCTTCGTCTCTATTGAGCTACAATTAATCCTTATAAAAATATATATGAATGAAAAGTCCGTTTTCTAGAAGTTTTTTTATAATTTGTGGGAATGACATGTTTCGCCTTTTAGAAAAACTTTTAGAAAACAGACGTTTTCATTCGTATTAATTAAAATAAAACTTCTAGCAAACAGACGTTTTCATTTATATTAATTAAGCATACTATTATAGTTTTAAAATCAATAATATTATGTTATCGAATTAAAAACGTTATATTTACGAATATGGTTGATAATTTATAGTAATTTACTTCGTTTTAAATTTTTTTACAGTTGTTATATTTTATAAAACACGTAGAAAAATAACGAAATTTTTTTGCTGCATATTATCAAATTATCTGTTTAGATTATGAAACACGTGGTTATTGCAGTACATTGACATGTATTACGGAAGATTAGTTAGCGGTGCAGTGGTAACTCTTCGGCTGCAGACAGCCAATTGCTCACTGAGGCATCGATGAGAGCATCGGAGCAGATCCGGACCGCATCGGGTATTAACTACAGAAGTAGCCAGCGAACCATATCCACACTGAAATCCGTCGAGGTTGAAGAAACTGTAGTGAAATGATTATTTGAAACATAAAGATTGATTCATTATGGTACACTAATTTGGAAGACAACGAAAAAACAGTAAATTAAGACAAATTAACCATACTATATAATAAAATTAGCAGTACTTTTTTATATTATTAAAAAATTTATGAAAACATGACATATATTTAAAAAATCATTTATTTTGGGATTTCAAATATTTTTAAACGCAATAAACTTATTGAAAAAAAAATGAACAAAACCTTATCTGACAGGAGAAAAAAAATTAAGAATACTTAATATTGAAAAAAAAAACATTTGTATTCCATAAATCAAAATATTTGTATGAGAGTTTCACACCAAAGTTCTAGAAAGAATCAACAATAATATATTTTATAATTTTAATTGTAGATTATAAATATTGCTATATTATTCTGGGCTTAGGATATACTCGTATATAGGAAATATCATATAATTTTGTATATATACCTACAAATATTCCTATACATGTTTGCAATAAATTAATATTTGTACATAACAAAAAAAAACGAATCTACAAAACCTACTTTTCACATAATAATGATATATGGAATAGAGAGGAGGGCTGACACCATCAGAACATAAAAGTCTCACAAGAATCACAAAAATAAGGACTCTCTGAGTCAGAGTGAAAAATTCCGAAAAAAAGAAGATCAGCGATGTCGAAGATGTTGTGCGATATATAAGACTGAGAAGACTAAATAATGCAGAAGAATAAGATAAAAAAAATACAAGACATGCCAAATTAACGTTAATATTGAATAATTAATTAACACGTGTATTTAAAATACTTACAACAAATGCACAACATAATGACTTATGGAATTGAAACAAAAGCAGACACTGTCAGAACCAAACATCTCCTAAGAGTAGCAGAAATGAGAACATTGCGACCTATCGTGGGGAGACCCTTAGAGATAGGATACCCAAGAAATTCGCAGATCCTGAAAAGTTGACGACATAGTGAGATGGAGTAGGCAGAGAATATGATTCTGGAGGGACCACATCGAGTTGATGGATCCAGCGAGGATTCCTAAGATCATAATGCACGAGACTCCAGAGAGCTGTCGACCACCAGGACGACCAAAAAATATATGGATAGAAGGCTGGTCGTCTTCATCATAGGAAGAAAGTTGATATCCTGACGTTAAACACAAGTACACAAGCACACTAAATATAATTATAATAATAAATAAATTTTGTATCATTTTTTTTTTGTTTTCATTATTTAAAATGAACTTCTACCAAGAAATTAGAAAGAAAAATATTAATTATTAGAAGAAGTTATTTTCAGAATATTTATAAAAAATGTGTTCTTCAGTCATGTCATATTCTTCCCTTACTATCGCACCAGAGTTTTCGCAATATTTAAAGCTGTCATCATTTTTTATGTTGACGTTTGGAATTTCGTTATGCACGGTTTATACACATTCATCTGAATGATCACATTCAAAAGAGATTATTTACACAATATGTGCGAGGAATATGTGTAACGACTGCGAAGGGGGGTTGGTATGTTGTTTAAGGGATAATTTCCCCAAATACCAATGTGATGTTATAATATTTAGTGTATTGCTGAAAATGTAAGAAGGGACATAGGAAAATTATATCATATAATATACGTTTGAAATAGGAATTTCTACCCCACCCGGCGTATTCTCCAGACTTTGCTCCTTCGACTTCCACTATTTTCATCAATGACTCATGTCCTGTCTGCGAAACACTTCCGTTCTTAGGAGGAATGCAAAAAATGGGTCGATATCGGGGGAAAAATGGGTTGAAAATGTGATTTGGTGCTTTAACATGTTTATTCGATAACTAACTAACCATCACGCCGCCTCCCCGAAAGGTTAGGCAGAAATAATGGACTGTCACACTTTAAAAGATGCGGCACTCCATCCTTCTCCTTTCGCCCCGCGGGAGACGCGTGTGATGGGTTGCGAACCTCATCGCCAACAATAGGCATCTCCCGCGCACACTACGATTGTCCAACACCCACAAAATAAATCTAAAACAAATAATATAAAATACAATGATATAAAATAAAATAACACAATAAAAATAATTTATCACAAAAAGTTCTTTTTAGATGGTGCACATATTGTCTATTTAATTTATGTTCCACGTATCCCTAGTTTTTTTTTAATTTGCAGTTTAGACACTTAAAACAAACAAACACCAGCAAGAACTTTAAAGTAATATTGAAGAAATTATTCAAATTATCATTGGAACAAATGAAAAATTTATTTTTACACCTATCAAAATTCTTTAGATAAATGAAAAAACGTGTATAATTTTAACATCAAAACAGTACGAACGTATTACATAAAAATAAAAATCACTCACCATTACGAAATTATGCTTTATACATGATTCCTGGAATGTGCAATCATCAATCGATATTTTTGTGTACTCCAAAGTATTATATTATTTAATCATACCATATTGTCCAAAACAGTCGTCGGTTGTTTGTGCAGCACGCACTACCATAACCTTCAATTAAAATCGTGGCTTTTGCGAAATTTTCGATTTTTTCAGCTCCTCGTCTTCAATATGGTAAGTCATTGGGAAACAGAGATATGCAAAACGTAGCACACTAAAAACTTCACATGAAAACTGCCAGAAATGACTATTATATGAAAATGCTGGTTATATGACAACAATATCGCCATTTTAACGCACTCGTTACAATGTTGTCATATTGCTAACCGCGAGTAGTGAAAATATTGTTACCATCTATGTTAGCGACTGAAAATAATGCAGCCAGCCTATTTAAACGTCGCGTTTTTTTTTTAAATAAAAACCTTGCCTTATAGTCAGAATAATACTGTATTAGTCAATTTCAGCGTTTATATCAAAAGTTAATTAAAAAATGACTATATATTTATGTGACTTTATACGGTTGATTGCGCAATGAGAAATAATACAAAATAAAATAGTCCATTGTTTTGGCCGAAACACTTTGATACTTTAACATTATTAACTAATAAAATATTAAACGCTTTTTACGGTATCACAATTTTTTATTATTACATTTTTTTCCGACAGCTGTTTGCTCAACCTATGTTGACGTTAGGTGTTACAAATAAAACAATAAAAAAATATAACACCGTAATATTTTAACGGTTAATATCTTAATAGATGACAAAATAAAATATTTAAATAAGGGATATTTTCAAACCCGAATATTTATTTTCATATGTCTTTATACGATACAGAAATATTGGGATTCATAGAAATACAATAAATACATGATAAGTACATAATAAACTGGATAAGAAGACGAAACAATAGGTTGGCGTTTTAACTAACTTACTAACTAACCATCACGCCGTCTCTCCGAGTGGGTAGGCAGAAAGAATGGACTGCCACTTTTTTTCCTGAAATACTTCGCTAGCATTCTCAACATTCATACATCGTGACATGCATGCATGTCGATTTCTCCAGCTCCTCACGTGGCCGACATTCAATATTTCATCTTATTTGACGATTTTAGAAAAAACAGTGGCCGTTTTTATAAATGAAAAATAAAATTAATAACACATTTGCGTTTTAAAACGGGTGATATCTGGTCTGTGAAGTTTATTAGTGAAAACGAGGAACGAATTGCCTTTATTAAAAAAAAAGTTCAAGCGCTTGTTTACTCAATAATTCTTTTTACAATTCCAAGTAAAGCGTTATAAAATAATCGATGTAAAATGATCGTATATCTTCGGCGCCATAAAACCGAGACCAACCAACTAAGGGAAGGTAATCCCTTGAGAACATCCTTGGGGAAGGCAAAGGAAAATCACTCCAGTAACACTTCCCAGGAAATCTCTATGGCGAGAGAACATTCGCTACTGTGATCGTCAACGTCGGAGGACATGACACGATAATATTAGAAGAAGATCGGTTTTATGGTCTCTTAGACGAATGTGTGCTACGAGGGTCGAATGAAAATATAATAAGTGAATGCGGTGCGAATGGTGGTGTTACGAACAAAATAATAAAAGGATCATTAAGATGGTTTGGACACATGGAAAGAATGAATGAAGAAAGAATGATAAAAAATATATATGTTGACGATGTAAATGACCAGAAATAGAGAAAGACCAAGGAAAACTTGGCACGATCAAACGAATCAAATATTGAATGTCGTCCACGTGAGGAGTCGGAAAAAATCGACGCGCGTGCATGACACGATGTATGAATGTTGAGGAATCGAGAGCGAGATAAAGAGGTTCTGAAAGTTCAAATTGTATAAATAAAATAAAAATTATTAGGTGATAAACGAACGTCAATAGTGAATTGTTTTATAATAATATTCTAATATAAAAATGTATATTAAATAATCGATAATATAGCAAGGCGAAATATGTCACTTCCATAAAATATACTGAGAATTCTAGAAAACGGATGATTTCATCAATGTTGAATAAATTGTGGAATATCATGTTTTTTTATTTAAAAAAATGTATAGTGTTAGCCAAATTTGCGGACTACTAAAAAGTGAAAAATAAAACAATATTTTAATAAATAAATATATAAACAATATACTCATTGATTAATACAAATGAAAACGCGTGTTTTCTAGATTTTTTATAAAAAAAATTCCCTGTGATTAAATACAGGAAAACATCGTATGACCAAATCAATCAAATTTTAAAGGTCGGCCATGTTAGAAGTCGGAAGAATCGACGTGCGTGTATAACTCGCTGTATGAATATGGAGGAATAGAGAGGTGTGTCAGGATAGAGTAGTGTGGCGGTCCTTTATCCCTGCCTACCCTTTCGGGGATCTTTAAGATGGTAGCGTTTGCAAGACATGTCATTCACATAAAACCTTATAAAACTTTTAGAAAACTGACGTTTTCATTTGTATTCATTATTTAATATTGAGTTTTCCATCATTGTTCAAAAAATTATAAATATTATATAATATATAAATTAATTCATAATTATTCTATTCATTTAAACATAAAATACAGATAATTTAATATGTTATTAATTTAATGCGTAGATACGCATATCTCTCTATTTGATATCTTATTATATTTAATCTCTCTTAATTTCAAGTTAATACACTTTGACGGCAGGAAAATGGGAAAAGTCGGATCCACGAGGCCAATAACGCGAGATAATTCCGCGGAGATTGTGTGCCGGAGTGAAAGGTCATCACCTCGAGGGGGTCCCATTAGCGGGAGGGGGGTGTGGGAGCCGAGGTGAACTTTCACAAAAATCAATTTTCATCTGAAAGCGATTAAGATTTGAAGAAACCCGAAATCCCGCAGTAAAAATAGATGACGTAATATTTGGTATTTCATTTGGCGACGTACAAATCTGAACGAATATTTTAACACATTATCAATTAGACTAGCCGGAACCCGTAAAATATTCACGGAAGTAAAGATTTTCTATTTATTGTTTCTTTAACAATGATGTAAATCTCCATATTAAATGGATTAATTGTATCTCAATAGAGACGCAGATGCAAATTGCAAACCGAATATGGTGGTCGAGGTGTTTACAGGACTTGTCATTGGTTGGGTTAAGCGCACGCTTTATGTAATACAACATTCCCCATTCCACCCTTCTTACGACCACCATGTCTGACAATTTTTTGGAAGTTGTATATATGCTACTATGTAACACCACATTTCACATTTTTTATTTCAATCTAAACACTAGCGCCATGTATGAAAATTGGATTAAACATTAAGCAGAAGATATTTTTACTAACGCAATGTGAAAGACTACTGCCATTAACGTATTGCTAGATAACGCCTGAAGATAATCCGCATTGGGTAAAATCCAGTATTCGTCTACAAGTATTTGTATACATTCAAAATGTTGTCCATATTAAATAATTAATTGGCCATTAAGAGTAAGATGAGAATCTATTATACAAAGTATGCGTAAGACCAATAATAACATATGGCGTCGAAGCAAGGGCAGACACAGTAAGGACCAAACAGGTTTTAGGACTTCCGAGATGAAGACACTGAGGACGATAGCAGGCAAGGCACTGAGAGATCACGTGAGGTCACAGAATTAGAGAGATATGTGAGGTTGAGGATATTATTCGATAGAGCAGACAGCGAAAAAGGATTGGTACGGTCATGTTCAAAGAATGGACACAACCAGACTCCCCTATATTGCATTACATAATCAGCCTCTTGGGACTCGTCCTCGTAGAATACCTCCTAAAAGGTGGAAGGACAGCTGGGACATCTCACAACACTATTGGATTATATAGAATCGTTAAACTTCAACCCTACACAATTATCATTTCATACATAAGCCTAACAAAAGTTGATATAGGTGCCAAAAGATAGCAGCGAGCTGCCGAAACCGGTCGAAAACACGAAAAATTTTGAATTTTAACAAAATATACATTTAAAAAAAAAAATTATATTCATTATTGACAATGAACTTTTACTATGAAATTCCAAAAAATAATATTTTTTTTCGAGTAGGTATATATTATAGAATTTCAAAATTGAAAAAAGAGTGCTGAAATCGCAATCAATCAGTTTTACGACATGAACCAAAGCAGCGGACGCAACAAGTCGCGATTGCGCATGCAGTGGTGGCGCAAGCATATTTTTATAAAACCCAAAAATGTAAGTTCCACAATTAATGGAAAATGATAGCAAGAATATTAGACACACTGGTACAATTATAGAATTATAAAAATAAATTGATACTCAATAATTTTAGATGAACTTAAGTCATTAATACTGTGGAATTCCATAATGACGATTTTTTTTATGAATTAGAATACTAATATTTTTTAATGTATACTTATATTTGTATACGAATACTGGATTTCACCCATTGCGGGTTGTCAATTCATGATTCTGTAAACACCTTGATCAACTTCGAAATTGCATCTTCGTCTCTATTGAGATACAAATTAATCATAATTAGAATACTGTTTTGTCCACTTTTAAGTTTATTTTTCTCTACATGTTTCGAAGGCATTTACCTTCATCATCGGGAGAACGATAAAACTCGTTTATATCAGGAAAAAAATTATTCATTAAAAATTCGGATATTAAATATTTATTATAATTATAAAAGTAAGTGGAGTAGAATTGCAGCGGAATTACATGAATTCGGGTAACCATAAGTAAAAAAAAAAATCCTAGGAATTGATTTGCAGCAACTCTAACATCTTTGCTGGTTCTTGGGAATATAAAGTGGCATTATCCCGTTGCTTTCCACATTTTTATACAACATGTTATTTGTACCCAATATCTGTATAAATTATTTTTTACTATAAATTCTCATGACATGTGATAGGGAACTAGTTTATCACCATTTTTATTGTCACGTAATAATACCATATAAATAAATAAAAATTGGGCTCGAATTGAAAAAATGCCACATTACCTTCTTCGATTCAACCTTTAAACGCCCGTGCGCCGCGTACAATAAAGGTAACCCACTGCCCAAGCAAATGTTCGCGCGACTTGCTACCTACGCGTAGCTGTTATAAAAATAATTATATCTCTAAAATTAGTCGTCCTATTTAGGTAAAATAAAAAGCATTATGAAAATACAATATTGTTTACATAAGGAGACTCCGTGTAGCACAGAGGAAACACGAAAGAGCCATGCTGCACATAAGACTTTCAGACCGGATAAGAAATACTGAAATACGTAGAAGGTCGGGAGTAGCAGACGTCGTCGCAAGGGTAGCAAAGCTTGAATGGTCATTTGCAGGACATGTTGCCAGATTGGTAAACGATAGATGGACCAGAAGGGTGGTAGAGTAGAGACCCCGCGAAGACAAACGAAACAGACGGAGATCCCCCACACGATGGTCCGATGACATCACAAGAATTGCTGGCGATTGGATGCAAAAGGCACAAGATAGGGATACGTGGAGAAGTATGGGGGAGGTCTATGTCGGGAGGTATACCAGCAGTAGACGACAACGGCTGTCTAAGTAAGTAAGTAAGTAAGTTATAATTTACAAAAGCTTTATTTGTATTTTTTTTATATAAGTACACACTTAAAGTTAAAGAATAAAATCATAAAAAAATGTAATATTAAATTTTTTTTTTTTTCGTATGCCAAATTTTAAAACATTTGTCTAATAAGCTAAGCTAATATATGTTGAATACAACTGTCATAAATCAGTGTAATCTGAGAGCGAAATCACCGGTCCCGTACAGTTTCAAGTAAAATAATCTGCAGGAAAAAATCACGTGTTGTCAATGCTTCGTACAACGAAAGGCTGTCATAATGTCCGTAATTGAAAGGCTTGCGAATGTTTCACGTTACACGTCAGAGGATTTCCGCATTTTCACGTCGTTACGAGAATACAACGTTCGGAACGAACTAATTTGATACAAATTAAAACACGATCTATTGATTTCTATGAATAAAAAAAATCAGGCAAAAGTTTAGTTAAATTACAATGATTTTTTTTTTACTTTTAAATTTATATCTTTGATATACGTATGAACAGTACTAGCTATGATGTGAAACCATATATTAAATATTATTTATCTTCTTCTCGTCGTTCCTCTCCTATGGGAGGTTGGTCAGCATCATGGCTTTTTGTACTCTTTGATACAGCAGCTCTAAACATGGATGTTTTGCTGCAACTAAACCATTCTGTACGATTTTTTAGCCGGAATTTTATTTTCTCCCACTTCCTTTTCCATTTTTTAAGGTGGCCAAGGTCCACCCAGAACTGTAGAGTCAGAGAGGAGATGAAGAAAAAGTATGGTGAAAAATGATTGCTCTCCTATGGCATGGTTTTTGAATATTGGGATAAAAAAAGCTATCATGTACTATGTACTTACACTATTATTATTTTTATTTATATTATTATTATTTTGTTGAATCGCTCTGTACATCATGACAGCATGCGCCAAATCGATGTATCCCCATTTTATTGTCAAGTGAATTCTACACCAGACCAAAGATAGTGTGACAATCACACTGCCCTCGCCTGGAACCGAACCCGGAACCTTCAAGGTGGCAGTCAATGCACTCACCACTCGGCCACGAAGGTCGTCAAATCAGGATGTTCTATAAAATGGCGGAATATTCGATATCTGCCCTTGTAAATATGATTGCTCTCCCCACTGGCATCACAGGTGGCAAGTTGGTTGTGAATATTTGGATAAATAATTTATATAGACGCTGTCGTAAATTACAATACGAATATTCACATTAATATTCTATAAGATGGAATATTCAATGTTTGCGTCTGCCCTAATAGGTCTAAAAAATGGTTCGATGTAAACCCATTCCTTCTTATCTGCAAACAATATAGTTCCCAAGCATACCCAAGAGAAATTCGTTAGGATAGAGCCGTAGGGCAACAAGAAGAAGAACATAAAACAAGTAACGTTATCTATAGTACCTGTGTACCATCCGTGATTTACAAGTTCTAGTATCAAGATTATACGAAGTATACAAGAAATGTGACCTTGTGATTAACGTGTCACAGTCTAAAGTTATGGTATGAAAAGTGACATAAGTGCGGAAGGTGAAAAATTGGAACAAGTTACCGAATTTATTTATCAGTAACATGATTACAAGACATGGAAAAATGGAGAAAGATATCGA
Organism: Lepidostoma basale; assembly: GCA_022606425.2. Lineage (NCBI taxonomy): Eukaryota > Metazoa > Arthropoda > Insecta > Trichoptera > Lepidostomatidae > Lepidostoma > Lepidostoma basale. The sequence continues at coordinate 539,963 of JAHDVF020000695.1, read as the reverse complement.
AAGAAGGGTTAAAGCTGGAAATAAAATAAATGGCGCATTCAAAGTCACTGCTGCAAATAGAAATATATCGACTGAAGCAAAGATGGCAGTGCACAATGGAGTTCTAATGCCGACTTTTATGTATGGAACTGAAGCTTAAAGTTGCCAGAAGAAGGGTGAAAGGTGGATACATGCCGTAGAAATGAGGTCACTAAAAAATGTATGATAGAATACCTATTGATGAAGTAAGAAAGGAATATAAGGCGGATGAATGCGTCCTAAATAAATTTAATAAAGGGTCACTGAGATGGTTTGGATAGAACAATAGTTGAGGGAAGGGAAGGATGGTTAAAAATATATATACAAGTAGTGTGAATGGATAAAGAAGTCGAGGAAGGCCAATGAAGACATGACATGACCAAATTAATCAATTACTGAGAGGCGACCATGTTCGAAGTAGGAACAATCGACGATTGTGTATGTCATGATGTGTGAATAATAATATAATAATAATAATAAATTTTTATGAATTACTCATCTCAAGGGCGCTTTAGAAAATGCTCCGTTTTATAAACTACGAGTAGTTAAAAATAAACATACTTAGTATGAAGGCTGCACCCAACGCAGTCGATCAACCCTTCTTATTAGGAAAGGATAATTTAAAAAGATGCGTTTTGAGTCTCGATCTAAACTCTGACTGATTCTCAATGCACTTAAGGTCTGCTGGAAGATTGTTCCAGGCTGAAGGGCCGGCTACCGCGAAGGTTCGATCGCCAAATTTTGTGCTAGGACAGCGTTTTGGCACAGTCAATCTACCGATCGCAGAAGTCTAAGCTGATCGCAATGTAGACTGTCTGGCATTCAGGTTTTCGTTGATGCAGTGTTCAGATATATAAGCTGGCGCCATACCATGAAACGCCTTGAAGACCGTCTAGTAAAGCTTGTATTGTATCCTTTCTGGACATTTCAGCCAGTGGAGCTCCTCAAGATCCTCCTCGCTGTATTATGTGGCAACTCTTCGGCAAACTTCTTATCAGTCTTGCTTCTGCGTTGAATGCTGACTAGAGTTTATTAGTTTGCGGTTTGAATGTAGAAGATGCGCGAATGTTATGTCAGGATAGAACAGTGTGGCGGTCCATTCTCTCTGCCTACCTTTTCGGTGAAACGGCGTGGTGGTTAGTTAGTACCTGTGTAATTTAATATGCTATACGATGATTTCTATATATTATCAATGCATAGCATGACACGTACTCCTGTATTCCTCGTATGATTGGTAATTAATTAATTTACCACAAAGGGCACTATCAGCCTGCTAGCCCGGCAACAATTAGGACGATAATAAAATAATCAGTGTGATCCGGTCCTGTTTCCCGGCTCGGGCGGCGATAGGGGGGGGACTCAGCTAAAGTGGTCCGTGAACATTGACGGAATTAATCGAATTATTTCGATAATTTACTCGACCATCCAGTTACCTACCGTATAAATAATAATCTATCGCGGTTGGTATTACGCGATGTGACAACCTATAAACACTGAATATTTTAAACTTAAAACCTACACGTGTAGGTATACGAGCTGTTTAATTATACTGCATTTTCGAATGTACAAGTATTAACCCTTACCACTCCTTTGTCGAATGCCAGCCGACATCGCTATATGTACGTTACAACTCAGTTGTTATAAGATTTGCGCGCGCGGTGTATTTAAAACTTGACACGTGTCGTTGTTTCTTGTGATTATTCGTTAAAAAGAACATTTAATTTCACGTTTTAATAAGATTTTAACTGTTTTCCGTTTTCATTTTACTATAAAATAATCCTTGCAAATTCACATAACCAAAAATGGCGGGAACTTCGCGTGATACGTCATGCAGAGGAGCGATTAGAGTACAAGCCCAACTTCATTGCGAAACTGGACAAAGGTTCTAAAGACTGTACTGTGTGCAGTAACAGAAAGATTCCAGGTGGAAGACGGGAAACAGTGTGGTTTTGTGAGACCTGTTCCAGAAAACTTGGTCTCCATCCTGGAGATTGTTTTAAAAAATACCATACTATGCAAAACTATAAGTAGTCCATAATGTTTTTGTAAATTGTTTTTTATTTGAAAAATAAACCATTACAAACGAATTTTTAACGATTTTTTGTAACTTCTTTTTTTTCTTCTTCTTCCACTCCTTCCACTTCCTCTCTTATTCCCGTCCACTCCTGGACAAAGGCCTCCTCCATTTGCTTCCATGTCATTCTGTCCTGTGCAGACTGCATCCAGGTTATTCCGGATGTGTGTTTTTGTAACTACCTATCAATAAAAATATTTTGACGTTATTTAAATTAGAGTTGGTTGACAAACATAATAAAAAAAATAATGGAGTGGTAAGAGTTAAGAATACTCTTGTCTTAAAAAATTATAAATACTTTTTTTTTATTATTATTCATCTGTAATGATAATGATTTTTAAATAAATAAATTTAATTTAATTGATTGTGATGACGTGCAAGCACAAAACAAACAAAGCGACAGCCGTGGCTAGCATATGGAGGAACAAATACATGCTAACCAAAAGCAAAGTCAGGTTATACGAGGCATGTGTCCGCCCCATCATTACGTATGGGATAGAAATCAGCGCCGATATCAATAGGACTAAGAACCTTCTCAGAGTAGCAGAAATGCGAACACTACGCTCCATCCCAGGCAGAAACTCTAGAGTTTGGATCAGAAATGAGACGATAAAGCCTGTCTGTGGTGTTAAGGAAATAGTAAGATGGGGAAGAAGTACAATGCGCTTTTGAAGAGATCGTGTCGACTGCACGGAAAATACACGAATTGCAAAATTGTTAAAGAAGAAAACCCCAGCAGCAAGAGATTACCAGGAGGCCGCCGAAGAGATGGAGGGATGGCTGGACATCATCATCCCAGGACAGCTCACGGCCAAACAGGTCATACGACCGAAGAAACTTAGAAGAATAATATTGTGATGAGTTTTAAAAACGAATAAAAATGTGAAATCCTTGGTTTAAAAAACATATAAACTAGTATGATGAAGTGAGGATATCAAAAGTTGTTCAGAAACTGAGGCAACATATTGGGTAAATGTTTTAATCCAAATTTCAAATACTTTATGTACATGTGACTACTACCCTAATGACTATCAATAAACACAAGTTTTAACATACTCGTATACCTTTATATTTTTAAATAAAATTCAAAAGATGTACTTTTAAAAAAACGATTTTCATAAAAATCACAAGACTTTTATCGCCAGCATCTCAAGAAAAAATTACCTCTCTTCACAAGTTACTAAACGTTCCACTTAAGCAGTACACATTGAAAATGATTGAATCATCATCACCGTCAATTTTAAAAATCGAATAATGTTGCATCAATCGATTTTCTTTCGCATTCTATTTAGATATCTCTCGATAATGGAATAAATTCGATTACGGCCACCACTAGTGGTGACGTCAGAGGGTGCCCATTAACGCAACACAATACGGTCCTTCATTACGTCACGTGAGTGTGAAAAGGTGAACGCACCGTAGCAGCTATTCGAGATGTTGACGGATTCCGAAATGACGGGGAGAATGAAAAACCGTGTGAAATAACGGAAAACTTTCGACAAAAATAAAAGAGAAAATGCGGAATAGATAAGTGCGTAGATTTTCACGGTTGGTAGCAATATGTATTTTGGGATCTTGGGAAAATATGTATTTTGGGATCTTGGGAAAATCATGGAATGCAGTCTCCATCTTCAGCTTGGTTATGATCATAACCACCTTGAAGATTGATACTGTAACGATCTCCGAAACGAATTCACCATTGAAGATTTTTTTTCAATGAAATAAAACATTATTTTTCACTTTTTAAAAGTGAAAAAAAATATATATATTTATGATTATGATTATTAATGACATATGACACAAGTGCGGCCCGCATTCATCCACACGTCTAATATTTGGCCCTTTCACAACAAAAGGTTTTCGACCCATGATCTACAGAATAAAGTAGTGACACTATCGTTTAACTTATTATCTATTTAATTCGCTTCTTTTATTTATTTAATAGTTCTGACCTGTAATTAATATGCCTATGAAAAACAAGTCAAAAGTAAACTGAATTCCCAAGTAAACAATATTTTATTTTTATAAGATACAATGAAATACCAAGAAATTTACCCTTTTTAATTCGATTTTTTATGAATAAAAACACTTTTTTTCATTTATGAGTATTTCGAGAAAAATAAACTCAAAACTGGAAAACAGTAGTTTAATTCATAAATTAATCATCTTATGGCATTCCACAGTGTTAACGTCTTAAATTTATCTAAAATTTATATAATTATATAAATAAAACAACTTTGTATTTAACCACGGTATGGTTATTATAATTGATGCCAACTAGTTTCGCTTGGACCCAAGCTTCATCAGGGCAGTATAATAACTAAACAAACATAAAATTCTTAGGTGTATATATAATACACTCAATCACATATCAATATAATAACCCTACCGTGGTTAAATACAAAGTTGTTTTATTTATATAATTATTTAAAATGTCTATCCACAAAGTGAGTGCTTTATATGAAGAATTAAATTTTATATCGTTTTTTCAATAAGATTAATTACTCATTTCCTAATAAAATATGAACTTCCGCCACAAGCGCCCAAAATCGATTCTTCTTCAGAGGAACACTCCGGGCCACACAAATCATGCCCCCGAATAAACTAACTACCCACCAAATCACCTTCCAACAATGTTCCCATCAGACGTAAGAGGAATAGCCACATGCGCTGAACCTCTGTAAGCCAGAAGGTCCAAGTCCAAGTATTTAATATATTTGTCATACAAATAAACCCACTAGCTATATTAGTACTATAAGTAATTAAACAAGAAATCCCGTACAAAATATAAATTTTGCTTCTTTATATTTTCTACGTGATGTAGAACAGTAAAACTGGGAAAGAATAATCAAAGTAAACAAGCTTATCTAACTCCTTAATCTAATTTATTCACCTGACGAGTACTATACTTGTATCAAATGCTATTATTGTCGTTGCGTGAAAGATGTCAATTAGATTATCTATGAAAAAAAATCTGTATCAGTAATTGGTTTCGGAAAATTGATATTGGGCATCTCGGGCATGTCAGGAACTGGGATCACAGATAGCCCAAAGATGGGAGTGACAGAGTTATATTAATCGTCTGATGTCCAATAGAGAGGGAGGTCGGACAGACGGGTGATAAGATTACGACCCCGCGAAGGGTAAATCAAGCTTATGTCGTGATAGTTGATAGATATCACGTTATAATTATGTCTTCACAAAAATAAATATAAATGAAAAACATTTGCTAGGGTTACACTGAGCGTTGCATTTATTAAACAATAATCTGTTGTACAAAACAAATAAAATGGCAGTGCATAATGGTGTTATTGTACCGACCCTTATGTATGGTAGCGAAACATGGAACTGGCAAAAGAAGGATGAAAGTAGAATAAATGCAGTAGAAATGAGATCTCTTAGACGAAAGTGCGAAAAATCTGTGTATAATAGAGTGTCTAATAAAAATATAAGAAATGAATGCGTGCAAATGAAAGTGTTCTGAACAAGATAATGAAAGGATCACAAGATGGTTTGAACACATGGAAAGAATGAATGAAAAAAGAATGGTAAAAAAGGTTTATGGTAACGATGTAAATGGAAATAGAAATAGAGAAAGACCGAGGAAAACGTGGCACGATCAAATAAATCAAATATTGATTACCGGCCGCGTGAGGAGTCGGAGAAATCGACGTGCGTGCATGACACGATATTTGAATGTCGAGGAAACGAGAGAAGTATATCAGGAAAGAAAAGTGTTGCAGTCCATTCTTTCTGCCTACCCTTTCGGGGAGACGGCGTGATGGTTATTTAGTAAGTTAGTTAAAACGCCCACCTATTGTTTCGTCTTCTTATCCAGTTTATTGTGTAATTTTTGTATTTCTATGAATTCTAACATTTCTGAAGATCTATACTTTGAAATCTATTTTCTCTTTTATGACGCAATACAAAAACATATGAATATACTTCGTTGCCGAGTGGCAAGTGCTATGACTGTCACACCGAAGGTCCCGGATTCGCTTCCCGCTGATGGCAGTGTGATTGTCACACTATATTTGGTCTGGCGTAGAATTCACGTCAATGAAATAATGGCGATAGATAAGCTACTTATCAAATGTCATAAGAATCAATATAATAGCTATACCCGTTTCATCAATTTGGCTCGCGCTGTAATGATGTAAAGAGCTATTCAACAAAATAATAATAATAATAATTCGATATGGAGTTCATAAAATATTTCTTTAGATATCAATATTTCGATATAACGGAGAAATCTCACACTACGCTCTTGCGGGAATTGGTATCAACCATATAATTTGGATTTGATTATACGAAACATCTCGGTGGGTCACAATCCAAACGCCAGGGAACAGGTCTAATAAGTAGGTCAGCATTATTTGGAATTATTATCCCTTTGTGATTTTTTCCTGTACAGAAGAGTGTAATTTGATTATAGAAATACTATGAGATTACATTAGTTAATTCACAGTAATTTGACGAAATATTTGTTAGTCCGACACTCCTGTTCTGGCTCTAATAGTAGTGTTTCTCACACTGTCCGCTATACTGATTCCCAAAGATGTTTTTTCCAACATTTTTTTATATTCGGAGAGTACCAGTGCTAAAATGGTGCTGGACATTTCGCTCGCAGCTCCGACGATAGATGGACAAAACGCCTCCTTTGTGTCCTAGAAATGTGATGTGAAACCTAAGACGTCCCCAATTTTAACCCCCATTGTGCGGCGTGCTCTATTTGCAGTGAAAAAAATGGGTTTCGAATTGCGGCTAGCTGCATTTGGAGCTCAGACAGATATTCGCTAACTAACTAACTAGATAATTAACCATCACGCCGCCTCCCCGATTCGGGGAGGCAGAAATAATGGACTGCCACACTTTTCTTTCCTGACATATTTCTCTAGCTTCCTCAACATTCATACATCGTGTCATGCACCCGCGTCGATTTCTCTGACTCCTTACGTGGCCGACATTCAATATTTGATTTATTTGATCGATGACAACTTTAAGTGCACCATTCACTTTGTTGCCTGCCTCAACGCTTCTTTCAATATCCCTCTCCACTCGCCCATCTTTTGTAAACATACTACCCAAATACACGAACTCATTTACTTGCTCCAAATTTTCACCATTCACGCTAATGTTTCAGACTGTCATTTTCAAAAATCATTACCTTGGACTTATTAACATGCATCATCAGATCATTTTGCATGCATACCTTTACATACTATTCACCAGGACTTGTAGTTCATGCTCGTTGTCTGCAAGTAGAACAGCGTCATCCGCATATAAGATACAGCTTACTGACACTCCGCTCATTTTGGCACCTACATCCAACCCTTTCAGCTCTTTCATACGGACATTCCTTATTCTTAATAATAGTACATACAATTCAGTAAGACATTTAAGTATAAATGTTTATAATATACATTCAAATATGAGCTGCAAATGTAGTTGGTGCATTCCGAAACAAATATTTTTGGGCTGCTAATGTAGCCAGTCGAACTATTGGGGTTAATGGAGAGATGACATTGAAGAGACCGCCAGTACGATATGTCGAGATTTACTACACATTCGTTTAAGAGATCTCATTATTATAGACAGGCGGGGATACCATACCACCGAGGAGCTATACTACCCATCTATATACATATTAAACCCATCCAGTGTACTAAATGTAAAATTACCTTCCAAACCTCCCATGCCCGCATTTGCCTCATCTGATCCTCACCTGACCTCTCGCTGTTATGTTCCCATGCGATTGTTTCTAGTAGCTCTGTTTTTGTTTTCAATTTTTATTTTATTTTGTACTCTTTTTATTAAATAAATTTATTTTTCGGCGGGACATAGAGGAAATGAATTTTTATTTAATCACAACCCCATTAACGTAAGTCCCGCATGGACGAGGGACGGGCCTAGGGATTGATAGAGCGAAGCTGACGAAAAGCTACGTTTGCCTATAACAGCTTCGGGAAAGCGGTGGGACACCTCCCTGTGTCTTAATCAAAAAATCTCATTATTATAATTTTGCATAACTCATATTCATCGGATTACATTTCCATATAGCTTGGTCTTTTATATGCAAACGTTTACTCGTTTTCAATTGCAAAAAAATTCAGAACACAGCGTAATCATACCTTGCGGCCCTTTGGCGAGGCGCTGACGAGAATTTGCATTTTAAATCCAGCCCGTGCCTGCCCGCCGAAGGGTGAGGCCGATAGTTTCAGGAAATCTGTTTATTTAACCAGATTTAGCCCTTAAGCTTCACTGACCTTTCAGTCCTGCTCAGAACATTTGCGAGAGCGGGGGAACCGTGGTTCTTTACACGCTTTTTATGCCCTTATCGATAATTTTAATACATAATACAGTCAATAGAATATTTGTTCTGCTTTTTATTAAGCTGAACAGTGAAATGTATTAGGATTACAAGAGTTTTTCTTTTGTAGATTTTCTTTTTTATTATTTTATTCTCTTTTGCGTCCATAGAAGCAAAACTCCTTATCAAAAATTCGGACTTATTGTAATTCGTCATTTTGACTAACTAACTTACCATCACGCCGTTTCTTTGGAGGGGTAGGCCGAGAATTGACCGTCAAACTTTTCTATCCTTACGTAGCTCTCGCGCCTCCTCCACATTCACACACCGTCACACGCACGCTCGTCGATTATTCTTACTTCGAACATGGCCGCCTATCAGTAATTGATTAATTTCTTCTATATTCGCCATCACTTTGTGTTGTGGATTCACATTTGAATAACTTTTTGGAAACATTGTATTATCATAACACTTTTTTGGACTTTTCATAAATATGTTTCGGGACACAAACTACCCTTCTGAAAAGTATGAATTTTAACAGTTAAATGAAAGAGAGTTATAACTTAAATCCTCCACGTTTTCACTCGTCATTTAGTATATAAGAAATATTTCTCTTTAATTTAACGTATTGTGATTAAAAAAGTATTGTGATAATACAATGTTTCCAAAAAGTTATTCAAATTGATTAATTAAGTCATGCCATCTCTTCTTTCGTGATTGTGAAAAGTGTTTAATTTAAAAATATATGTACTTGTATTTAAATTAGAATAATATCTTAGCAAGATGTAGCACTCTTCCCATAAAAAGTTACATATTATTTAAAGAAAAAGGTTTTTATTTTGTTTTGTTATGTTTCTCAATTCATATAAATTTTAGTGGTTTGATAAGTATGTGAGTTCTGCATATTTACAAAAGAATTTTTTCAACTTTGATTGGTTAATTGGATAGTGACGTTAAATTTAAGAAACTTCTGAAGACTGCACTGTTCGGTCTGTCATTTCCTAGTGCGCCCTTGGAGTAATTGATTTTACAAAACGGCGCACTTAAAATACAAATCATAATATAATAATAATAATAATTAAGTACGAATGAAAGTGCATATGGAAAAGAAAGTATACGTCAGTGGTCTGAAGGAACAGGAAATATAGGAAGATCGAGAAAAACGTGGCACAATTAAATCAATAAAATATTAAATATTGGCCACGTGAGAAGTCGGATAAATCGACGTGCGTCCAAGTCAAGATGTATGAACGTTGAGGAACGAGACAAGTATGCCAGGAAAGAGTATTGTGGCGATACATTATTTCTGCTTTCCCATTCAGAGAGACAAGCGTGATGGTTAATTGGTTACTTAGTTTTGATATATAGATAAATCATTTACCGATATTGTGTTATAGTTTAGATGCCCAGTTTAATTTTGGAATAATGAAGTTATTTGAATCCACATGGGCTTATCGTAATTTTATCACCGCCAGTACTCGTATGATTTGCAATGCAATGATTCAAGAATAATTAAACAGAGAACACGGTGGTGTTAGTGTATATCCCGTTGCCCTCGGGACAAAGCTACTCATTATCATATTGTGTATCACAGGCCAGCATCACTAGTCGCAATACAAAACATTTTTCATGGAATATATTAACTGATTCATATCCAACTACAGTCTAAAGACAACTACCCTCACAGCAAAAAAGCGTCCACAAATTAAAATGCACACAACGATCCACGAAGAGGCGTGAGTCTAGATAAAATACGAAATAGACATCATGGATCGTACAGCTAGAAGTTGCAATGGACTGGACATATAGCCAAACAGGACAGTACCAGATGGACACCCAGAATACTCCAATAAAGGCCTTGGAAATTGAGTGTTGGGAGGCCACCTAAATGATGGACTAATAACATTGCCCGATAGCTAGGACGACCTGGATGCGGAAGGGACAAGATAGGGGCAAATGGAGAAAAATGGAAGAGGCCTGTATCCAGTAGTAAATGGAAGAAGGCTGAACAAGAAGACATGGAACTTGTTTTGAAATCCGAGAGATTTATCAGTTCGTTTATTTTTATGATATTATATATGGACATCGTAGACTTGGACTTTGATTTTCTGGCTTACAGAGGTTCAGCTCTAACGGCTATTCCTCTTACGTCTGTAGAAAACATTGTTGGAATGTGATTTGGTAGTTGTTTTATGATGGGGCTAAGGAGGAAATGATTCATATACAAAATGGGTCTCAAAGTTCCTCCTTACCTTATTGCCTTCCTAGAACGAATTACCCCGTTTGGGAGGTATTAAAACCATGTACTTGATAAATGATCAATAAATAAAGTAATCTTATTATTTATTCTTCTTGTCCCTCTCGTATCAGAAACTGGACAACATCATGGGTATTTTAAAAGAGTGCTCAGGAAATAGTTAATACATTCAGCTCACTACCATCACGCCCTTTCCCCGAAGGGGACGGCAGAGAGGATAAAGTTGGGATGCGAAATGATGAAAATGAACAGTGTTCGGGAAACATATTAAATCTGTTGACATAACAGGCTAACCATCATGTAGTTTTCCAGAAAGGGAAGGCAGAAATAATGAACCGCCACACTCGTGACCTTAACATACATAATATGTCGATTTCTCAGATTTATCACGTGTTTGGTATTTAAATTGTATTGATATGATCGTGCCACATTTTCCTTGGTCTACTATTATTTCGTGCTCCGATTACGTGGTTTAGGTATTATATTTTCTATTCACAATTCTTTCCACGTATCCAAACTGTATAAATGAACTTTTAATATTATAGCATACAGTATTATAAGTAATAAAAATGGCCGTTTATAATAGAGATCTGGTTCCAACCCTCATTTATGGATGCGAAGCATGGAAATGGCCGAAGAAAGAGACGAGCAGAATTAATGTTCTAGAGATTAGATCCCTTAGACGTATGTTTAGTAAAACGATGAACTTAAAATTCTAAAATCAGGAAAGGAATGTAGAGCGGAAGAAACTTGTTCATTTCCTGGAGCGACGTTTGTAGTCTCCAACTTCAGAAAATTTATGATAATTACCCTGAAGATAGAGACTGCAACGATCTCCGAAACGTCGAACAAGGAAGGTCGACCAGTTACACAAATATACCAAAGATCCTAAATGAATATATAAAAGTATGGCCTAAGAGAATTTTCCTCAGATTTGCACAGTAGGTACCATTCCAATGGTTTGTTTAGGTTTGATACTAGTTGAAGAACATTGTTGAACTAGTACGGAATTGAATCAATACGAATAAAAGGCATCAGACTAAAATAACATTGCATCACAAAGGGAACAATATCTCAATATTGATCCGCGGCCGCTGCTAAAATATTAACTAAAAAACAATAGAAGCGATCCCGACTCTCACTATAAATCTATTTTATCGCTACCTTACTGCTCGAAACCTCTGCAGGGATGATCAAAATGAAATTGTGCAAAATATCTCAAGTACTCTTCAGTACGTGTAATTCATTTAAATGTTTATTATCCGAAGTACTAATGTTGGTAATTGAATTTTTCTGATAGTAAAAAACAATGTAGATGAAATTTCATGGTAGATGTTCATTGTATACGAAAAAATATATATTTACTTAAATTCCATTAGGTATTAAGGCCTTCCGCCTGTTTCGGCAGCTCGCTGCCATCTTCTGGTGTGAGAGACCAGAAGATGGCAGCGAGCCGCCGAAACCGGTCGAAGGCATAACCCTAAGTGGAATTTAACGTAATATACTCATTATTTCTGCATATCTCTTCGGAGAGACGGCGTGATGGTAAGTAAATGAGGTTTTTTACATTAAAAAAAATTATTAATGAAACATTTTTTTATTTGCATTACTCTATGTTTGTCCTTTGTGGTCCTTTGTTATTAATGAAAATATATTTAAAAAAAAAAAAATTACTAACTAACTAACTTACCATCACGCCGTCTCCCCGGAGGGGTAGGCAGAAAGAATGGAACGCCACACTGTTCTGTCCTGACATACGTCTCTCGTTTCCTCTACATTCATACATCTTGTCATGCACGCACGTCGATTTTTCCGACTCCTCACGTGACCGACATTCAATATTTGATTGATATGATCGTGCCACGTTTTCCTCGGCCTTCCTCTATTTCTAGCTCCGTTCACGCCGTTTACATATACCTTCTTTACCATTCTGTCTTCACTCATTCTTTCCATGTGTCCAAACCATCTTAATGACCCTTTCCTTATTTTGTTCATAACACATTCATTCGCAAAAAAAATTATTTAAAAAAAAATGGAAAGAGAGCTAGATATCATCATCCCAGGATAGCCTGATGTCACAAATATGTCATATGATGAAGAAGAAATAATATAGTATATTTCTACGAATCAAAACATTTCATTGTTCTACCCAGAGGCACAACTTATGGTAAAAAGATTCTAAACTTGTTAGTCGTATGTACGCAAATTGATAAAATAAAAAAACTAACAATTTACTCGTCACATACGGTGTAGGTCTCTTAGGATATGAAAAATACGATAATATACGAGTACATAATATGAATACGAGAAAGCAACGTACAGATGTAACTGAGAACCAGCAGTTAACCGAAAATGATCAAATCAAATCAAATCAGTTTATTTTCTCAAAAGACATTACAAACATTTTTTATAGTTTAAGGCATCTATTGAGAACAGGTAAAACATAATAAATATATAATACCAGGAACACATGAGAGATGGTTTGACATTAGGAATACAAGATACTCTCCAAAGTCAAGAGTATTTGTCTTCTGAACGTACTTTCACGAATATGAAAGACATCGATCTCCGAAGCGATCATGTTCAGCAGTTTGATTACTCTCCCCACCGGCATCACCAGAGGCAGGTTGGTTCTGCATGTTGGGAGACAAAACAGTCTGTGCTGACGCTGTCGAAGATAACCATCCGGAACATAAAGATGGATAGCTTCCAAGATGACGGAATTCTCAAAGAATCCCCTGATAAGTCTGAAGAAATGTTGAATCTTGTTGTATATGAATTCTGCGCGTAATTATTATACTTATATTTCAAATGGATCGATTAAAACACATAGTGCTTTTAAAATTAAATATTGAAGTGTGCTTTTTAAAATGAAATAGATTGACATATACAAAAGCTAGCGTCCGATAAGGGTTAATAATGTCCCCAGCAAAGCGAAATTTATCAATATTTTAAAATATTTAGAAAAATTAAGTTCTCTTCGATAAATAATACTTCTATCATATAGCAACAAAGTAATAAATATTCATTTTTACGCATATTTGAACATATTTATTTCAACGTGTTTAAAAAAGCAAATTTTATTTAATTAATTACCAATTTGATCTGTTTGTTAACGTTTTAATTTGATCATAAATATTATAGCATCAAATAATAAATTTCATAATCCCACACTTCATACCAGTGTGGTGTTTGTTTTATATTTCAAATAAGCACATAATTATTTCCGGGAAAACATAAAAACAGAAGCGTGTATTTATTATCGGGAGCAAAGGAACAGCCCTATTGTTTCATTACGCTTTAAAATTACCTCTGGAGAATATTTTCCAGTCTTGGGCACTTCATTAAGTTGTATTTGCTTTATTAGAATTTATCCTCAGAATAATCATCAAAAGAGTGGGAAATTATTTTACATAGAAGCCACCGTGATTTTTTATCCGGAGCAAGTAACCCGCAAAAAGGAAATCATTAATTCAAGGATTAATTGTATCTCAATAGAGACGAAGATGCAAATTGGAAACAGAATATGGTGATCGGGGTGTTTACAGGACTTATGACCTGTAATACAACATTCCCCATTCCACCCTTCTTACGACCACCATGTCTGACAAATTTTTGGAAGTTGTATTTATGTTAATATGTAACACCAAACTTCACATCTTAGTTTCAATCTACACACTAGCGCATCTACATAGATGGCGCTAGTGTGTAGATTGAAACTAACATGTGAAGTTTGGTGTTACATATTAACATATATACAACTTCCAAAAATTTGTCAGACATGGTGGTCGTAAGAAGGGTGGAATGGGGAATGTTGTATTATATAAAGCGTGCGCTCAACCCAACCAATGACAGGTCATAAGTCCTGTAAACACCTCGATCACCATATTATGTTTCCAATTTGCATCTTCGTCTCTATTGAGATACATTTAATCCTTGAATTGATAACCCGCAATGGGTAAAATCCAGTATTCGTCTATAAGTATTTGTATACATTCAAAATGTTGAAATCATTAATAATTGCGTATCGGATAAACACGGGCAAATTTTAATCTAAAATCCTTTATCACCCAACTGAAGATATTATGGCAGTGTTATTTTACCAACCCTTGTGTATGGAAGTAAAACATGGAACTGTAGAATGTGTCAAGTGTTCCAGTGTCAAATCCAAATATAAGAAGTGAATGCAGCGCAAATATAAATACTGAGAACAAATTTTTAAAAGGGTCATTAAAATGGTTTGGATACATGGAAATAATAAATGAAGAAAGAATGGTAAATATTGCATATGTTAACGATGCAAACGGGACAAGACATGCCAGCTAGCCTGACAAAACCGATCGCTGTCGAAATAAAGACTAAAAGTAGGAGTTATTAAAAATAATACTTTATTTTATATCATTATTTTAAGAAATATAGGAAGACTCGTCGCACGATCAAATCAAACAAATATTAAATATCGGTCACGTGAGGAGTCGAAGGAATTGACGTGCGTGAGTGACACGATATATGAATGTTGAGGAACGAGAGAATTATGTCAGGAAATAACAGTATGACAGTCCATTCCTTCTGCACATCCCTTCGAGGAGACGCCGTGATGGTTACTTGGTTCGATCGTTATTTCTATATTAATTACAAACAAACAAACCATCACGCCGTTTCACCGCAGGGGTAGGCAGAGAGAATGGACCGCCACACTACTCTATCCTGGCACACCTCTATAGATTCCTCCACATTCATACAGCGAGTCATACACGCACGTCGATTCTTCCGACATCTAATATGACCAACCCTTAAAATTTTATTAATTTGGTCATGCCATGTTTTCCTCGGTCTGCCTAGACTCCGTACTCCATTCACACCATTAACGTATACTTTCTGAACCATTCTTTCTCCATCCATGCGCTCCATATGTCCGAACCAACGCAACGATCCTTCCATAATTTTGTTCATAATACCTTCTTCCGCTCTAAATTCCTTTTTTATATCAGCATTTGAGATTCTGTCGTATATTTTTCTACTACACATACGTCTTAGGGACCTCATCATTGATTAATAAAAGTAGTGGATGACATTCGGACGACTGGATCATACTGATTCGGTGATGCACCTGAACGGTTACAATGTTGAAAAGGTGGAAAAATTCAGATACCTCGGCAGCATGCTTACAGACACCCTTGACCCAGATGTAGAGTTGAAATGTCGGATAGAAGCAGCAAGAACAGCAAGTCACTCTTTCAACTTAAAACTAAGACAGAGGATGTTAAGGTGTTTATGTGTGGCCTGTTCTGTTTTATGGGTGTGAGACATAGACATTAAAAGTAAATACAATGAACCGGTTAGAGGCATTTGAAATGTGGCTTCACCGAAGAATGTTCAGGATCCCATGGACAGACAGAGTGACGAACACAGAAGTCCTGAATCGTGCAGGAGTAAATAGAGAGCTGCTGACATTGATCAAAGTCCGCAAGATTTCATATCTGGGTCACGTTCTACGAGGAGAAAAATATCGCCTGCTGCATCTAATTTTGAAGGGAAAAATAGACGGCCGCAGGGGGGCAGGGAGAGGGCAGATCTCTTGGCTGCGCAATGTGAGGGAATGGACGGGAATCGGAACTGTGGAGGAGCTATTCCGGACAGCGCAGGATAGGGAAGAGTTAACTAGAGTGATCGCCAACGTCGGGGGGACCTGACAGGGCACTTTAAGAAGATGACGAAGAAAATAAAGAAAGGCGTGTAATATAATAAAACGTTAAAACAAAACTGTCATATAAAGCTATATTATGCAACTGATTTTTTTATAGTTTTAATTTAGAATGAGTTAATTTGGCACACTTTCCTCTGATATTGCAGTGCACCGACCATTATCAAGCTGTGTTACGGAACAAAGGGGTTATCTCTGTCTGCGCACTCCATTCGCGAATGTGACGTCACGAAATGACATTACCAACCGCCGGCTTTCATTAGAGAATGTGTTAATTAATGAAAATAAATGAAATTCATAACATTCAAAAATACATGAATATTGCAGTACTCACTTTATACCAACTGTACATATAAAAATAAAGCACTTAATTGTATGTATGAGGTATGTATGCGAAATGATCTGATGATGAATGTTAATAAGTCCAAAGAAATGATTTTTGAAAATGAAGAAATCATGACAGTCTGCAACATTAGCGTGAATGGTGAAAATTCGAAGCAAGTAAATGAGTTCGTGTATTAAGGTAGTATGTTTACAAGAGATGGGCGAGTGGTGAGGGATATTGAAAGAAGGGTTGGGCAGGCAACAAAGTGAATGGTGCACTTAATGTTGTCATCGCAAACAAAAACCTATCCAAAAAGCTAGAATGGCAGTGCACAATGGTGTTCTTCTACCGACCCTTATGTATGGAAGCGAAGCATGGAACTGGCAAAAGAAGGATGAAAGTAGAATGAGATCTCTTAGACAAATGTGTAAATACTCTGTGTATGATAGATTGTCGAATGAAAATATAAGAAGTGAATGCGGTGCGAATGATGGTGTTATGAACAAAATAATGAAAAGATCATTAAGATGGTTTGGACATATGGAAAGAATGAATAAAGAAAGAATGGTAAAAAAAATATGTGTTTACAATGTAAATGGAACCAGAAATAGAGGAAGACCGAGGAAAACGTGGCACGATCAAATAAATCAAATGTTGAATGTCGGCCATGTGAGGAGTCATAGAAATCGACGCGATGTATGAATGTTGAGAAAGCGAGAGAAAATGCCAGGAAAGAAAAGTGTGGCGGTCCATTCTTTCTGCCTACCCCTTCGGGGAGACGGCGTGATGGTTAGTTAATTAGTTAGTGAGTTAATAATAATATAAACTATTAAATTAAAAAACTTTGTTTTATGTATCACAATTTTATTTTTATTTTACGCGAAAGCTGTTTTGTCAACTTATGTTGACATCATCAGGTATTAGAATAATTATTGTAAAAGATCTTTTTTTAAACTTAACAGTTTATCTTTTTTTCTTGTCGTTCGAACCTTATTACTGTATACAATTTATTTTAGCTATCATATTGATTCTTATGACATGACATAGGTAGCTAATCTATCGTTATTTCATTGCCACGTGAATTCTACACCAGACCAAAGACAGTGTGACACTCACACTGCCATCGCCGGGAATCGAACCCGGGACCTTCGGAATGGAAATCAGAGCTCTTACCACTCTGTCACGGAAGTCGACATGTTTCGAATGTTAACGTATCATAGTGTTTCGATCAAAACAGTGGACTATTTAAAATAATAATACACGTTTAGTCATTTATATCTACATCACTTTATTTGGTAATACCAACCGGTTTCGCTTCCGTCGGATCTTCGTCAGGGTGAGAGAGTAAATTCAGTTTACTCTCAGTTAACTTCTCAGTCTACTTAACAAGTTTTCTCTCTCACCCTGACGAAGCTCAGGCGGGAGCGAAACCGGTTGGTGTTACTAAATAAAGTGGTGTAGATACAAATGACTTAAAGTGTATTATTATTTTAAATAAAACGTTGTTTTTAAATAATAACTTCCACTTTGTCTTTATTTCGACGGCGACCGGTTTCGCCAGACTGGCTTGCATCGACTGGTCGGCTAACCTGGCGAAACCGGTCGCTGTCGAAATAAAGACGAAAAGTAAAAGCAGTTTTCAAAAGAACATCGTTTTATTATCTTTATTTATTTAAAATGAAATTCCATAAATAGATTTCACTAATATCATTGGATGAATAAAATATGTAAATAATATGGATGTAAAAAATATCAATTTTTGTTTTATATAAGTGAAATGAGTTATTTTTAAATGTGAATAATAATAAAAACTTTATTTATAATATTTATTTCTATATGTAATATCCGGTTGTAAATTATTATGAAGAAGAAACCAGGTCATGTCCAGGATTGAACCTTAGTCCGCTGAATTAGAAACCAAGCGATCTGTCTCCTAGGCCGAAGACTGGACTAGACCATAGTTTCTTAACCGGTAGTCTGCATTTTTTTTATATTGTTTTATCAGCATACTAGTGTTTTTATCATTTAAAAACTGAAATCTCTTGATGGAAGTTCATTTTAAATAATAATGAAACAAAACGATGTTCCTTCAACCACTCTCACTTTCGTCTCAGTGCCCAAAATCGATTCTCCTTCAGAGGAACACTCCGGGCCACACAAATCATGCCCCCGAATAAACTAACAACCCACCAAATTACCTTCCAACAATGTTCCCATCAGGCGTAAGAGGAATAGCCACATGAGCTGAACCTCTGTAAGCCAGAAGATCCAAGTCCAAGTCCAAGTCATTTAAAAACCTACAAAAAAAATTGTTTTGAAGAAATTTTTTTTATAAATATTTATTATTTTATTCCAATGTTTGTGGTCCGCAAATTATTTTTAATTTTTTGGTGGTCCGCGGATGTAAAAAGAAATAAAATATGCCCTAGACCACAACCCGATTAAAAAACAAATTTTCTTTATTTGATGTTGTAATTGATGGAATTCGTTTTCCCTTTGCCATTTTCACAAAATTACTTGAAGGGCGTGGGAAACTGATATGCCAGTAACATCTCACTGACCCCATCTCTAAGGGTTTTAGTCAAACATACTTCACGCAACCGGCAGACGAGGGGGGGGGGATGTGACGGGTGGGGTGAGAGAGGATGGTGGGGCGTCATTAGCGACTGAATAGAGACAGCCACTGGAGTGCGAGCCACACAATCGTCCTGATTAAACATTTTTCGCAGCGGAAGCGAGATGCAAAATATCATCACCATTGCAAAAAAAGAGATGAAACAAAACACTTATTTTGCATAATTTTATAGATAAATTATATTGTAGTTATCATAGATGTGCAATATTACATAATATTTTTAAATTTAGAATTTACAGTAATTATAATAATACGGTTGATAATTATTTCCATGCAATTCGATATTTAAAAATGTATTTTAATGATAATGGATCGCTGCGTTGGTTCGGACATATGGAGCGTATGGATGGAGAAAGAATGGTTAAGAAAGTATACGTTAATGCTGTTAATGGAGTACGGAGTCGAAGCAGAACGAAGAAAACATGGCATGACCAAATTAATCCAAATTTAAAGGTTGGTCATGTTAGAAGTCGGAAGAATCAGCGTGCGTGTATGACTCGCTGTATGAATGTGGAGGAAGCTAGAGAAGTGTGCCAGGATAGAGTAGTGTGGCCGTCCATTCTCTCTGCCTACCTGCGTGATGGTTTGTTGTTGTTGTTTTTAATGCATTTGAATAAATAGAATTACCATTTGTATTTTTACTTCATTTTATTTTTCGCAAACAAGTGTTGAAACAATATTTTTAATACTAAGCTAAAATGTGTGCAAAATGTGTAAAAATCTATGCATGCTCCATAGGATAGCTTAGAATGAAGATAATCTTAAAAGGACTTACTCATGAACGAGGAGAGCTAACCCCAATAGCCAAACCCGGCCAGACGTTTTGTATTTAAGAAAACAGTTCATTTTAATTATTTTCTGCGAAAACATATTAACTTTTTTTTAAATAAATGTATTAACAACTTTATAATTGTAGATAGTCACTTTAAATAGAAAAGGAAACGAATAACTTGAAGGTGCTTAAACATAATTAAATTCAAAACTAATTAAAACAGATTAATTTAAGAAACAAACATCGATACATCCAATAAAATTCCCGTCTTACCCGAAATTAGAGTGAGATTTTGAAAAGCATTTTGAAACAAAAGCAAAGTTTAAAGTATTCTGAAAATGAACAAAAGAAGCCCTGGGAAATTGCCCTTGGAACTCGCAATTAAAATGCTTATTATAACAAGGAAAATTAAATTTAAATACAGAGAAGGCGCCATTTTGACGGCGCTCTCATTTGAGCGGGAAAAATAAAATGGACGAGTAACGAGGCCGAGTGACTCACAGTAATTCATCCATTTACCGTAACTTAATATGGCCGACTTCCTTAATACTTTTGCCTTAACTCGGAAACTCTTTTCTCTCAATTTTCCGGAGAGTAACGAAAAACAACAAAAAGTTATATTGGACATTTATAACATTCTGACTCCCTTTGAGAAAAAACACTGCAATGAAGGTAGCAGAAAAACATTAAAAATAATTGTTACTGCATTAAAAATAAGGTTGTAGCATTTAATTTACTGTACGATACCTGACAGTAAGTAAAACACATCGGGCGTTAGAAAGAGAATATCGACTATCGGATAACATCAGCTTTGTAGAGCGCCGTCTCTGTTACACTCCTCGCTAGTATTATGTTTGACAAAGACTTATAAATCGCAATGGAACACGTGTATGAATGACAAAGATAACGCTCTACAAAGCTGAAAGCCAATTATGGGCGAGTCTCTTTCTTATGCCCGATGTGTATTACTTACGGCCGGGTACTGTTTTCCTCTTGAACATTTAAATATAAATGTTCCTGATTGGTTCTATTGATGGCCAGCTAGCAAATTTTTTCAACCTCAGTAAAGTAGAGGGACGTCGGGGAGTTGGTAGACGGCAGTTGTCCTGCCTGCGGAACATAAAAGAACACAGAGTGCAGAACCTGTTACAAGGGGCGCAGGACAGAGAAGCCTTTGCTACAGTGATCGCCAACGTTGGGGGGACCTGACACGGCACCGGAAGAAGAAAACCGAAAAAGCAATCGCGTTGTCTCTGAAACGGCGTGATGGTTTGTTTGTTTGCTTTTATATTTAAAGATTTTTTTAATTCAGGGGATCTCATAAATGGGACTACACGTGGGTGGAAAATGTGAAAAATTAACCTGACGATAACACATTTACGGATATTCCATTTTACATACACATTTCATACACATTTACGGATATTATTATTAAGGGAGGTAGGAGGGTAATGGGAAAAAATCAAGAAGCAATGTAAAGGGCGAAAAACTTTGGGAACCCCTGATCTAACAGATTTGATTTTCACCATAGTAATTCTACAACTGTATTTTATATAATATTTATAACTGTATTTTATATTATTTGTTTTAGATTTATTTTGTAGATGTTGGACGATCGAAGTGTGCGCGGGAGATGCCTATTGGTGGCGATGAGGTTCGCAACCCATCACACCGCGTCTCTCGCGGGGGCGAAAAGAGAAGGATGGAGTGCCGCATTAGATATAGTGTGACAGTCCGTTCTTTCTGCCTACCCTTTTCGAGAGACAGCGTGATGGTTAGTTAGTTAGTTAATTAGTTTAATTAAATTTAGCTTATCACAGTATTATGTCTTCTGCATTTATTGTCAAACAATTTTTTATTTTTTATTTTATTATGTGACACATTCCCCATGGAGTGCTATGTGTCATACAAGTAATAATACATTAAGGTTTCATATTTATATACAAACAATTAGTACATTTAAAAATAACATCATTGACTTACATAATTGAACAGCAAATATTTGTGAATGTATACTTATACCTGTATACGAAATCCTGGATTTACACCAAAGGGTGGTTAATTCAAATTTTAATTGTATCTCAATAGAGACGAAGACGTAAACTGGAAACTGAACATGGATGATCAAGGTGTTTACAGGACTTATGACCTGTCATTGGTTGGGTTAAGCGCACGCTTTATGTAATTACAACATTCCCCATTCCACCTTTGTTATTGTGATCATGCATGACAAATTTTTGGAAGATGTATATACTCGTATACTTCAAAATCCATATTTATCTTCACGTGTCAGTTTCAGTCAGCATGATCATGCATGATCACAATAACAAAGGTGGAATGGGGAATGTTGTAATTACATAAAGCGTGCGCTTAACCCAACCAATGTCCTGTAAACACCTTGATCATCCATGTTCAGTTTCCAGTTTGCGTCTTCGTCTCTATTGAGATACAATTAAAATTTAAATAATTGAACAGTTTAAATTAACAAATATTTATTATAGTCTTAATAATTATTTGAAAAAAGGAATAGAGAAAACTAACTTATAGATTAATTACATTATAAAATGGTGAAATTCCTATTATTTTAAATTATTAACAAAGAGAAAATGATTTAATTATATAATTATAAGTTTTGATTGCATTTGTTTTTATTTTCGAAAATTTGAAAATAGAATAGAACATTAAATTGTCACGAACGTAAAAATGTTTTAGTTTCAAGTTCCCCCAACAGGGGCCCGTGATTAGAGTTGTCGCACCGGATCATGCTAACAAGTAGCTGAATGTTCTAGTAGTAACAGTCTATACAATTCCCAACTCCGCCACGCGATGCTCTGATATATATGTTATTTTGCTGGAATACAAATCGTAGCGTTTTAATTAACGATCTCAACAAACGTAATTACTCGAGGAAGCGAAATCAAACGTAGTAATTTGATAATATTAATTCAGAAACCTCAAATTCGAGGCAGCCCCTAAATACATAAGGTTACCAAACAAAACAATTTTAGATAAATTTAAGGCGTTAACACTGTGGAATTCCATAAGGACGATTTTTTTTAAATTAAAACCGTGTTTTTTTCCACACTTGAGTTTATTTTTCTCGACATGTTTCGATGCTTACACCTTCATCATCGGGAGAACGATATGAATATATCGTTCTTCCGATGATGAAGGTGTAAGCCTTCGAAACATGTCGAGAAAAATTAACTCAAAAGTGGAAAAAAACAGTGTTTTAATTCATAAAAAAATCATCAAAAAAAAAAATTCTTGAAATAGTTAAAGAATACGATATATAAAGTACAAAAACTAAATACATTAATATGGCTATGATTTATGAGGTATTTACTTTGTAACTATCAATAAATTAAAAACATAACACAATATCACGCTGCATAAGAGAGGTAGGCAGAGAGGATGGACCGCCACACTTCTCTATCCTGACATAATTCTCGCGTCTCTTCTACATTCACACATCGTAACATGCACGTTAGTCGATATCTACTTCGAAATGGCCGCCTTTCAGTAATTGATTAATTTGGTCATGCCATGTCTTCCTTGGCCTTCCTCGACTTCTTTTCCCATTCACATTACTTGTACATATATTTTTAACCATTCTTCCCTCATCCATTCGTTCCATATGTCCAAACCATCTTAGTGGCCCTTTCTTAATTTTGTTTATCACGCATTCATCCGCCTTACATTCCTTTCTTACTTCATCATTAGATATTCTATCATACATTGTTTTTCTGCACAGTCTTCTTGGTGACCTCATTTCTACGGCATTGAGTTCGTTATAATATTATATTCGTACAAACAAATTCATATAAATAATAAGTATTTCTTTTCTGAATGTTTAAAAATACTTGTAGACAAATACTAGATTTTACCCATTACGAGTTAATCATTAAGAATTACATCTAATCTCAATAGATGGCGCTAGTGTAGATTGAACTAAAATATGTGAAATGTTTCTCAACATGTAGCATATATACAACTATCAAAAATAATTGTTCGACGTGGTGTTCGTAAGAAGGGCGGAATGGGAAATATTGTATTACATAAAGCGATCGCTTAACCCAACCAATGACAGATCATAAGTCCTGTAAACGCCTCGACCACCATATTTTGTTTCCAAATAATTTACATCTTCGTCTCTATTGAGATACAATTAATTCTTAATAAGAATTTCATTTATTTGTTGTTTGTTACATGGCCGCAGCTTGAGAATCGCTGTCTAATTAAAAATAATAATAAAATACCAGTTTCCGTATAGCGTACATTGTCTAGCACTAAATTTATGACATTTTAGTGTGTAGGTTGCTAAGGGTTGCGTTCAAAAAGAGTGAAATTTAACCTGCCTCAAAGGAAACTTGCGTCTTTTGATGAAGGCAAAGAGCGATACTCGAAAAATACCGCGAAACACGAATCTCGAGAACGCTTAATTTCAAAGAATATTTACAGAAGTGACATTCTGTGTAATAGAGATGTCACGGAAATATATTTTGTGGTTAAAAATACATCAAAAACACTGTGTTCAAGTTCACATAAAACAAGATTTAAAAAATACAGAAATATTAATCGCGATATATACTTATTTACGAATTCTACACTTACGAATTAATTTTTAATGTTTTGAGAAATGAGAGAAAATCATCGGTTTAAAAACAAATCTTGTTTATTCGCGAGAGAATGTTTTTTAAACATTTTTACGAAACGAGGTCACGAAAAAACTTGACTTAGTATGTTAAGAGCGGCCAATTATTACGCTAATTTATATTTTCTCGGACAATGATATAAAACTCCGTATTAAATAATTTATATGAATGAAAACGTCTGTTTTCTAGAAGTTTTATTATATTTTAATGCAATGACATGTTTCGCTTGTCTAAAAGGCGGGCCAGACTGTGTAAAAACATCGGTTTCCAACCAACGAGCCAGACTATCTATCTCATTCTACGCCGGGTAAAATAATGCGAGGAAGAGAGATAAACGTACCATGTTTGTTGAATAGTCTGTTGCACATGGTACGTTTATCTCTCTTCCTCGCATTATTTTACCCGGCGGGGAATGAGATAGATAACTGTTTGAATAAACACGAATCCCTATGGATTTCACGTGTTTATGCGGTTTGTTTGTCACAGTGTGGCCCGCACTTAAGACATTAAAAATGTCCTTGATAATACCTTATTCCATTAATATACATTACTATTTATCTTTTCGGATGCAATATTATTGATAACGAAAATGGTAACTATAACAACAATAATCATATAATAATTAAATAAAACGATGTTTTTTAACTACTTCCACTTTTGTCTTTATTTAGACAGCTGTCTAAATAAAGACAAAAGTGGAAGTAGTTAAAAAACATCGTTTTATTTAATTATTATTTAAAATGAACTTCCATCAAGAGATTTCAGTAAAATCATTTGATTAACAATAATTATAAAAAAAAATAATGAACGTGTCAGAAAAGTAAGTAATGAGAAGAATATCATTCATAAATGGCATGCAAAATCCTATTTTTACATGTATAATTCTTCTGTACGGGCACGTATGTAGTTGAACTCCTAAACGATTGGACCGATTTTGATTTATTTTTTTGTATGGGTTTGAGTGGGTCCCTCCATGGTTCAGATTCACAACTGGGCCCGATAGGTGGCGCTATGTTCTGGTTCAAGCAAAAAAAAAGATTTTCGTTCAGACAGGACAACGTCTGTCGGGTCCGCTAGTTTTATATACTCGTATAATTTTTGGCAAAAACCCTGAAGATTTAGAATTATATGCATAAATTGTAATAGAATAAATTTTCCAATCTCAAATGTGAGCAAAAGATAGATCATTATGAAGAAAGAATCGTATCCAGGCTTGAAACCAAGTCACCTGGATCAGTTGCCCAGCGTCCTGCTTCTTAGACCATCACCCGGTTGTTTATGCAGCTTAATTGGTTTAAAACAATGCATCCGGCTAGCTAGAATTGAGGTTTCATTATATAGGTATCATTTTCTTCGTCATTGGCGAAATAAAGTCCGTAAATGGGTTTTCTTTTTTTTATTCGTTTTTTATGTATACAACAGGTTGTTTGAACCCAATTACTGTATACAATTTATTTTTTAGCAATTATATTGATTCTCGTGACATGTGACAGGTAGCCAATCTATCGTCATTTTATTGTCACGTGAATTCTAGACCAGACCAAAGACAGTGTGACAATCACACTGCCATCGCCGGTGATCCATAAAAAGATTTAAATGACATTTTTATAATGACGAAACATGTCAATCCTATAAAATATTAAAGAGCGTCCAGAATAGACCAGACGTCTTCATTCATATTTAATGTGGAGTTAAAATGTACTGTTGTATAGTACGGGAAGAGTCTTGATGAAATACATTGATAACGTTTGAACATACAGGTATGTTCCTTCGTACCTTCGTGGCCGAGTGGTCAGTTCATTGACTGTCACCCCGAAGGTTCCGGGTTCGATTCCCGGTGAGGGCAGTGTGATTGTCAGAATTCACGTGATAATAAAATGGCGATAGATTAGCTACCTATCACATGTCATGAGAATCATTATTATAGCTATAATACCCTTTACATCGATTTGGCCCATCCTGTCATGATGTAAAGAGCGATTCAACAAAATAATAATAAATGTATAAAAAGGCGTCACTAAAATTACGTTAAAAATAAACATCCAAATCTTTAAGTCAAGTCCGCAAAATAGGTATTTATACCCTTTCTTTCAGTCACCACCAGCCCAGCAAATGGGTATTTATTACCTTTCTCTTAAACAATGTGTTAATTGCCCCCTAATTGTCAAAGTCTGAAGCATAGGGCGTAGATTATCTAAGATGATATAAACATTGATTATTTCTTGGGTAAGCTTAAATCCCTTGGCTTATTCACTAACTGAATGGTATATTCTCTAACTGAAAGTTTGGTAATTATTTGTCAAAGTCTGAAGCATAGGGCGTAGATTATCTAAGATGATATAAACATTGATTATTTCTTGGGTAAGCTTAAATCCCTTGGCTTATTCACTAACTGAATGGTATATTCTCTAACTGAAAGTTTGGTAATTATTTCAGTCTCGTGGACATGTTCTAAACCATAAGAAACTTTATTGTTTAGTAGGATATTGTTGCATCGTCTTTGCCCTAGTCTAGAGGGATTTAAATAAAATTTTAAGCTTGCATCTTCAGCCATGTGTCGGTGTGGCATGGGTGGTGGTTACATCCCTATTGTGTAGCGGAGAAGAGGGAATAAGTGGCCGGATTGAGGGAATTCTGCTCTCCCTCTTGTCGGGATTGAGGGAAGTTTGAAGCTATGAAACCGCATAATGGGTCGGTCCAACTTTGATTACTTTCGCCATAATAACCGCTCAACTTTTCGCATTCGCAGCGGGGAATTATTATGTCGAGTCACGTCGTTGTATCGATATTTTGAAGTATGATATAAAGTAATTTTATTTGAAAAAAAAAGACATGTGCATCATTAAAAATATGATCAATAAATAATACTAGAGGCAAGGAGTTGGGAATTCCAATAACTTTTTTTACACAAAAACATTTTGTTTTTGATACCATATTTTGTTACAATATATTGTAAAAGGTTGAATTTACTGTTTTTTAGGGTTTTGATAAAAAAAATCCCTCAATAATTATGGAATTTTACAAAATTAATACCGAAACAATCAATTTATCATCAACACTGGATTTCTAAAATAACATTTTATTTATTTTAAATTTATTATATTATTTTACTCAACAAAACTGTTCATAAAGATAGCGTTTTTTAATTTATGAAAAGTATTGAAACCACACCATATTCCTTTTTTCCATACATTTTATTAAGATTTTAGAGCATTTGCAGAGGTTGCCGCCATCGCGAACTCCAGATACTGGACTGGTGGCACCCAGGTGGTAGAAGACCAATTAGACGACCAAGGCTGCGATGGGAGGACGAAGTTTGGAGAGATGGGGCGAAATTGTTACGAGTGTCAGATTGGAGGGTCGAAGCGGAGGACAGGGGAGTTGAAAGCGAAGAATATTGTAGGCTAAGGCTCGATATTGGCTGTAGGTCCAACGAAGAAGATGAAGAAGAACGGTATTTTAGATTATAAAAAAAATATTTATCTTGATCTAAGAATGTTCGGGAAGAGGGTGAATGAAAAAATACATGCTGTTGGACGTGGAAAAAAAATGTAAAACAATTTAAAATGAACGAAGCAAACGTATGAATATATAATAAATACATTTATCAAAACAAAAAAATATTTTAGAAAAACTCTTTACATTGTTTATAGCGGTATATGGATTTGTTGAGGACTTTTGGTGAGACTAATCCAGATTTAAGCCGGGGGTGGGTAGTTCTAGATTTCAGGGTGAGATGACCACAACAGGTCCCGGGATCAACCCTTCCAATCCACATCTAATCTTACGTATTAGCATACTAAAAGCTTCTTGGTGAGAGTAATCCAGAATTAAAATGTTCCCAAAACAATTATTTTACAATGCTAAATACTACAGTAAAAGAGTTGAAAAAAAAAGATTAACTTGTACAGTGATAATTATTTGTTTTAAGTATACATGTCGTCAATTTGTTAACACGTTTATTACATAATAGATATTATAGTTTTTTTATAAATTTTTAATTATTCATTAAAATAAAATAGTAATTTTATTTTGGAACAACAAATCGACTCCTCGTTTTCGACACAAACGAGGCAGAATATTATGTAGTATTTGGAATATTTGCCATGCTTCACTTTTATACCTTTTTATATATATTTTATATATAACCTATTTATTTATGTATTATATAATATTATTTTAATAATAATTTTAATTGCGTATAACAAGAATAATCAACGCAAAAACGCGCTCAGAGTGTAAGATGTGGCGCTCAGAAATACATGTATATCTGGCAAGACACTATTATTGTTATATATAATATGTATGTATGCCTTCCGGCACTAACGTCTTACTTTTCACAATTTTAGAATACAATAGCCGTGAATTAAAAATTCACTCCACTCTGGGTCGCTTCCTGGCGGTTTTCTTCGTTGAAAAAGAATCGAGATAAACGGTTCTCTCAAACAGGCGATGGGAGGTCTCATTATAAACTGAAAAGCCGGCCCTCTGTCCCCAGGCAGTTAAAAATGTATTGAAGAAGAATACGTAATCAGCGCAAGACGTTACCATTCTATCAATCTTTTGTGTGAACCGCGAACTGAAAACTGAGGTAAGAAATGGGATTTGAAAAATTAACGTTACATAAAAAATAATTTGTCTGCAACCAACGCACAGCCTGAAAGTAAGCTTCACAAAAACAAGTAGACTACTTCGCCTACCTCGACTCTGATCTTACTAACAATGGGAGGGCATGACATAAGAAATTGTCTTCGTGATGGGATTTTGCAATTTTTAGTCCCCCCTAAGAGCCTTCCATAGTCAAAGTAAGAGAGCGCAATATACAACCAATTTCTGGAAAAAACCTTAACACTTTTCACTGTTTGCTTAAAAAAATCCCATGACGCGGGATTTGAACCGGAAACCAACCGGCCAACGAAATAGAGAAGGCAGGCCATCTGCTCAGCCACCTAGCTATTGATACTAATACATGAGCAACGGTGAAAAGTTTAAAGGCTTTTTTTCAAGAAATTCTTGAGTATTTTTTCATAACTTGTAAAAATATTTAGTAGAGTGTCAAGTATAATACAAATTTAGATATCTATATTATAAACAATAGGTAGTATATAAATGTTAAAATCATAGATTTTAAGAGTGTTTTTCTTTCTATTATGATAATAAACATAAATATTTGCAGAAACAAAAGGAAAACAAAAATACGTTTTTAATACATTCGTGGGTACACTGTTTAAAGAAATGCTTTGTAGAACCCTGGGAAATGCAAACAAACGAAGTTGGTAAACGAGCTACTGGAATGAAACATTCGCAAAAAATCGCAATATAAATGAATTGGTTGCAGAGAAGCTTTATAAAAATAACGAAAGGAAATTTAGTTAATTTATGATTTAATGTATAAGAAACTAAAGCAATTATACTGATAATAATGCATCTTCTGTGAGATTAATATTTGAATTATTACAATTTTTCTTCTATGTTTTCCATACTTTGTGTTGTAGATGTTTTATTTGTTTTTTTCTATTTCAAATACTTTGTATATACAACACTAACTTTTAAAAAATTCAAATTATATATCAGACATGTTTCGGACAACCGGTCCTTCCTCAGTGATATTATAAAGATACAAATTAAAATATTTTAAATATGTAGCTTTATAATATCACTGAGGAGAAGACCAGTTATCCGAAACATGTCTGATATATAATTTAATTTTTTTTAAAGTTAGTGTTGTGTAGACAAAGTATATAAAATAGAAACTAACTATTAATATGTATAAAAAAACGATAGTTTTCAAGGAGTTTTATTATAATATTTATGTATGACATGCTTCGCCCTTCTAACGCATTATCAAATGTTTAATTAAACATTTGATAATGCGTTAGCAAAACTATCGTTTTTTCATACATATTAATAATTTAATATGGAGTTTTACACCATTGTTCAAGAAACAATAAATCAGAAACTAACTAACCATCACGCCGTCTCCCCGAAAAGGTAGGCAGAAAGAATGGACTGCATACTTTAATCGATGCGGCACTCCATCCTTCTCTTTTCGGCCCCGCGAGAGACGCAGTATGATGGGTTGCGAACCTAATCGCCACCAATAGGCATCTCCCGCGCAAACTTCGATTGTCCAACGTTACATTAGGAGTAGTGTTATAAAAAAGAAAAAGACTAATAATACACTTTTCTTCGTTTATATAATATTATAATAATAAAAATATATATTTGTGTGTTAATATTAATTATACTCTATTAAACATGGATCAATGGAAATCTATCACGAACGTCATTGGAAATATTCGAGTGTTTTAAAATATGGGTCTCCGCTTAATATACAAGATTTTCTGGCCCCAAACGGTGTTAAATTCCGCTCTTCGGGTCATACCAGGCGAAAGGTCAATCAGAAAGCAAATCGTTAGGCGCAAATTGCTATGGGTCGGTCACACCCTGATACGATACCCACCCTGCATATTCCTGCACACCCCACCCTCAGGGCCCACTAGACTGGTCCCCTGTGGGTAGATGGAGGAAGCGAGACAGACCTAGAGCCACCTAGAGGAGAAACCTTGCAGGACGACGTTAAGGCGGCATGGCCTCATTTGAAATGACGCTAAGCATAAGTAATGTAACCAGACGTCACGTTTTCAGCGGGACAGTCCTGTTTTCAGGCAGCGTGTCCCGGTGTAAAAAAAATTTGTTAAAATTACTTGTGTGTGAATCCTGAGCTTCAAAAATGCCATTTTTGGCAATTTTTCGCGAAAACAGCGCTATGTAAGTTGTCCAAATTTATTATTATTATTAAGTAGGTACCTCCCTTTTTTCAGTGTCCCGGTTAGTGGGAAAAAATAAATGGAAAAAAGGCGTGCGAAAGAGTGTGTTAGAGAAGTATAGATATAAAAATCTTAAAGATATTTCGTAGTATTAAATACTGTAGTATGTAAATCACTGATTATAATTAAGGTTGACAAGACGTGCTTTTGGATGGTAATGGAGAAGATACTATTTTAACCAAATGTAAGGAGTTAAGAGAAGCTACACTGTAGAAGTAAGTACACATAAAATAAACGTGAAACGCATACTAAGGATTTAAACGGAGGGGAAACTTAGAGATCAGAAGTTAGTGGCGGGCGGGAGATGAGAGCAGGAGGAGAGATGCATACCAACTAGATAAAGTGTCTTTTGATGATAACTTAATTGTAGATCATATATGTGTTAATTAATCACTTGGAGTAGTGTTAGGCATCAGGCGTGAAATAGAGTGGGGTGGAGGAGAATTCTTCAATGGCCCTGTGCATCACGGATGCGTGACAGGACAATAAGAAGAAGAAGAGGTATGTATTACTATTTATTTACTTTTTCTGTAACAATAATGTAAAACTCCGTATTAAATAATTAATACGAATGAAAACGTCACTTTATGGGAATGATATGTTTCACCTGTCTAAAGCATTATCAAAAATCATTTGAACTGTTTAAATGAAAAACTTTGTTATAAATATCACAATTGATTATATTTTGTCGCGACAGCTTTTCATTTAAACAGTTAATAATGTTGAAATATCAAAGTGTTTCCGCCAAAACAATGGATTATCTAAATATCATTTGATTATTCTTTAGAGAGGCGAAACATGTCATTTCCATAAATAATAATAAAGTTTCAATTTTTTTTTAATAAATCAACGAATTTCACGATTGATTAACGGTTCATTTGAATTCCATAATAGGCATTAAACTGTTTTCAGATTAATGATCCATATAAAAAAAATATAGTGGCATTTAACATTTGAAACTCAGGCTGATATTTTAAATGCCCTAGCAAGGCAAAACATGTCACTCCCATAAAATATAATAAAACCTCTAGAAAACTGATGTTTTCGCCAATAGTAAATAGATTAAAGGGGGGATGAATTTTCAATTTATTTTCTTAATTTAACTAATCTTTATATGACAACAAAATAGGGTTAGAATTATTCTTATAAGATAATCAAATGATTTTACTGAAATCTCTTGATGGAAGTTCATTTTAAATAATAATTAAATAAAACGATGTTTTTTAACTACTTCCAATTTTGTCTTTATTTCGACAGCGACCGGTTTCGCTAGGTTCGATGTCGAAATAAAGACAAAAGTGGAAGTAGTTAAAATACATAGTTTTTAAGATAATCAAATGATTTTACTGAAATCTCTTGATGGAAGTTCATTTTAAATAATAATTAAATAAAACGATGTTTTTTAACTACTTCCACTTTTGTCTTTATTTAGACAGCGACCGGTCTGTCGATGCCAGCGAGCCTGGCGAAACCGGTCGCTGTCTAAATAAAGACAAAAGTGGAAGTAGTTAAAAAACATCGTTTTATTTAATTATTATACATCGTTTTATTTAATTATTAATCTTATAAGTTAATATTTATATTCATTATAAGTGTACATAATATAACGACACAATCTATAGATTTTTTTTGTAGTTTAGCATATAATAAAGAAAAAAAAATCTATATCACAAAAATTGATTTGAAAATGCAAAACAAAATATTAAAATAAAATATTTGTGATAAGAAATTACTCCAAGTTTCGAAAAGAAAAATGTTGTAACAGGTAGTAATAAAATAGACTGACTAGGTTCCAATTGTTGCTGTTCGGGCGACTGCTCGTCTCTGAACTGCCGCCCATTGCAGACGTTGAAGATCCACCAGCGGGTCATGCGGCCGCCCCCTGCCCCGCCCCCGCCCCAGCTAGCGCGCCCCCCGAGCCATCTCAGGGCGGACACTTGACCACAACACAACACCAACACCAACACCCTTCACAAGATCCAACTTGACCACAAAAAATATAATATTAAAAAAATAAATCACTTCAATGTCACTTTACGGCTTGAAAACTATATCAAATCGATTGAATGAACAAGAATATGTAGAAAACAATCTGAATCACAATTTAAAAATTATATTTCAAGCGTACATAAAAAGTTTGGGCCACAGCAATTCAAAAATTAAAAATAAACAGTATCACGAAAATGTTATTATCTAAGAATTTCATTTCATCGAAGAATGTATCATAACGACGACCTTCGTGGCCGAGTGGTAAGTGCTTTGACTGCCACACCGAAGGTCCCAGGTTCGATTTCCGGCGATGGCAGTGTATTAATCATACTATCATTGATTTAGTGAAGAATTCACGTGACAATAAAATGGCGATAAATTAGCTACCTCTCACATGTCACGAGAATCAATATGATAGCTATATCCTTTACATTGTTTTGGCTCGCGCAGTAATGTTAAATATAAATAATAATAATATGTATTCCACAGGTTCCCAAACTTTTATGGACCACTGCCATTTTCAAAAGAAATAAAAATCAATCACCACCTCTCCAAACAATAACTGTTAAGTTATTATCAAATATTAAAATAGTGATGAACATCGAAGAGACCATCTGGAGACGTAGGCGTTTCCACTGTCAACGTATTCCCCTGATCTAGATTTACCAGAGTATGTAAATCCAGTATTGGACTCTTTAGGCACTAGAAGACCGCAACCATGAAGACTAGTCTTCCTCCGATATGAGAGACAGCCGATGATAACCAAGTGAATATTAATAATATCGAGATTCTTTATTAATATGATTTCTTTATTAATCTTTCAATCAATTTCTTTAATAATTAATAAAGATTTTCTGCTTAGTGCTTCCCAATCTTAATAGATGACGCTAGTGTAGAGTGAACTAAAAAAATGTGAAGATAAGTGCAGAATACTAGCATAAATACATCTTCCGAAAATTTGTCAGACGTGGTGGTCGTAAGAAGGCGGAATGGGGAATGCTGTTAAAAACATAAAACGATCGCTCAACCCAACGAATGACAGGTCATAAGTCCTGTAAGCGCCTCGGCCACCATATTCTGTTCCCAGAAAACAATTTACATCTTCGTCTCTATTGAGATACAATTAATCTTTAAACAATTTCTGTTTTTTAAACGATAAATTCAATTAATCAAATGATCAATAATGAAAACCATTGAACCCAACAAATTTTATAAACACTTCAGTAGAAAACAAGCTTAATTCTCCACGGTAACAATTAATTGGATCAACAAATCCTCTGGGTAATTTTATAATAACTGATGTGCAAAATTTCACTGGTAACAGCCATTCTAAAAGGGAAATTCTCCTTTAACACATTTTCACAAAAGGGTTAAATGTTCGTATAGGAGCCGCTCAAAGGTGTATTTATTACACCACATTAGAATAACACAATAAATATTAATTACTCATGCGAAGATAAAACACGCTTCAGAAAAAGATATTTTGAAATTCTCGTTTTCAAATAACGTTAAATTCGTTTTAGACAAAGTAGCAGGCAATAAAGCACCCAAACGCTCTACACATGTTAGGGTACAATCACACCGAAGTGTTAGGGTACGGCCACACCGGAGTGCCTGGGTAGGAGTCAAGACACAGTACGCTTGTGATCACGCCCTGTGGTGCGGAGCGTATAGTGTGGCCGGTCCCATAGTGCGCTATACGTTGGTTCGCCGGGTGTTCATTTTCATTCCTTCTCTGGCACTTCGGTGTGGCCGTACCCTTACGGTTGGTGACTCGTTTGATGTCTGTCCGAAAATGATAGAGACAGGTGTAACAGCGTTGTCAAATTGTTTTATTTCAAAATTTCACGCTATTGATTAAGCTTTTATATGTACTTAATTTATGAATTTAACAATAATTAAATAATAAAAATGATTTGTGATCACAAAGAAAATGGTCAAAAATTTATAAACTCACATTTATTTTGAAATCGAAGATATATATTTATTTAACATTGAGTAAAATTTGCTAATTACTTGCACAGAATCAAATAAATAAAAATTCAAACGTTTGTAAATAAAAATTTAAAACAGTTATTTTCCATACTATTATCTACAATGTGACGTAGGCTTTTTTGGATTTGATTGGGTATTCATAAGTTATAATTTTTTAAACTAAAAATTTTAATGAAAATTTATATATTTTTTTCAAACAGCTGCCATTTCTACAATTTAAAAAAAATCTATATCCCTACGTAACTCGATAGCTATTACAATTCTAAATAATAAACAATTTGTTTTTTTGATTTCGCATAATGCATTATAAAGAAATCATTTACACCATCAGCAAGGATTTTCTAAACAAGGCTCGACATATCGATTTATATCTCCGTCAATTTCTGACCATTAACATTGTGGTGACAAATCATTGGTGTCCTTTAATTAATTACTTCATAAAGTAAATATTAAAGTTTAATCAATAGCGTGACATTTTCAAAAATAATAATTTGACAACGCTGTCTCTGTCATTTTCGGACAGACAGCAAGCGATTCACCATCCGAAACACTTTGGTGTGGCCGAAGCCTTAGACTGAGTAGGCTAAGATGGGCTGGACATGTGGAGAGAATACCGTCGTCTCGCATACTAAAGAGAATCCTTGAGGGACTTCCGGGGGGAAGGATAAGGCCCAGTAGGCCTAGACTCCGATGGGAGGATGAGGAGAGAAAGGACGCTGCAGAACTACTGCAAATGAGAGACTGGAAGACCGCAGCAGGTGACAGGAGTACTTGGAGGCGAAGACTGATAGAGGCAAAGGCTCGATATGAGCTGTAGAGTCATTGAAGAAAAATAACGGCCTTAAAACTCTAAGATTCCATATTGACGAAATTTCTATGAATTCAAAAACTGTTATTTCCACTTTTGAGTTTATTTTTCTCGGCGTGTTTCAAATATTTTAAACCTTCATCATCGAAAAAGTGATAAACTAACCACATATATTTCAAACATAATATAAGAACCAAATTATGTAACATGTAAATTTAAATTATACAGAATACCAGGGACAGAGAGATAACAAGTGCATCAGTATATTATGTTTTTCTTAAAATAGTAGCGTTTTTTTTAAGTAATTTATTAGAATAAAATATCGAATATTGCTTTGATCATTTGTAAAAAAAATATGTAATTGCTCAGACTGAATAAAAAGTTTGTACAGTAGCGTCATCGAAAAAGTGTGATTGAAAAATTTATCCAAGACTACATACATAATTTGGTGAAATCCATGCCTAACGAATTGAAGCAGTTATTTAAAAAAAAAAGGAGGAACAACAAAGTACTGATTTTGTTGGTTTTTGATAATTGTTAGTGATATATACCTATGTAATTTTATTTGAAATAAATATGTGTTTATTTAAATTATGTGAGCATTTTTTATTTTTGTGACAAAAAATCGAAAATCTACAAATTAATTCTAAAATTAAGAAAAAAATTTGTTTGATCCCTAAGAAGGCACTTTTCTTGCAGATCATCTTTAAACAGTGTTGCTTAATAATTTGGAGTGGAAAGCTATCAAGGAATCACAAAAAATATATATAATTACAAAAAACCAATATTTTCAGGGTGAAAAGATTTCTGTGCTCGCTACTGTATAATTAAGATTAAGGAAATAACTAAATATTTATTACAAAAAATACACTACAAACATGTATTTTCACTATTTGTAATGAACTTCTACAAAAAGATACATTTAAAAAAACGACCTCCCTAGTGTAAAATATTACAAATGCCTTAGCAAGGCAAAATATGACATTCCCATTCAATAAAACAAAACAACTAGAAAACAGACGTTATCATTTGTATTTATCAATTAATATGGAAAATTACATAATTGTTCAAGAATAATAAACAAAATTTGTTTATTTTTTAACAATGATGTAAAACTCCTCATTAAATAATTAATACAAATGAAAACGTCTGTTTTCTAGAAGTTTTATTATATTTAATGATAATGACATGTTTCGCCTGTCTAGGGTACTATAAATAATATTTGATAATGTCTTAGACAGGCGAAACATGTCATTCACATGAAATATTTTTTTAAAATCTAGAAAACAGACGTTTACATTCGTATTAAAATGAACTTGCTATGCAATTTAATTTTGATACGTTCGATAAACTCAAAACGACTTAGATTGTCGTGGTAAC
Organism: Lepidostoma basale; assembly: GCA_022606425.2. Taxonomy (NCBI): domain Eukaryota; kingdom Metazoa; phylum Arthropoda; class Insecta; order Trichoptera; family Lepidostomatidae; genus Lepidostoma; species Lepidostoma basale. The sequence goes on along the minus strand of JAHDVF020000695.1, from coordinate 502,211 downwards.
AAAATCGCGTGTACACCCCGCGGTTTACAAGTTTACAACGCCGTAAACATTCGAAACCCCTCCCACAAACAACTTACAAATAAACAAATTAGTATTAAAAGTTGATTGATCGCACTGAAAGCCACAAAGCGTGGAACGGTAAACGGCAATTATATTAACACCGACTCTAGCGGTGGCAGTCTGTCGCGAAGCTTAGAAGACCGGACGGTACTGGGTACAGGCCAGGCGAGCCAGTCATGCCATGGGCGGTGTATGTACTTTGCATACCACGTGCACAGCTGTATGGATATGAACAATGCTCCATCATTCGCATTCAGTGCCATTCGCAGCCATCCATCGGGGACGGCTGGACGAGACATTGAATTACAAATGGAGTCGCACTAACAATGCCCGAACGAAATGGTACAAGTCGAAATCTATGAATGTACGACCACATCACTTTAAACATCATCTTATAATGAAACTTGTATCCAAAAAATACAAGAATACAAAAATTCTTTCGAGTGAAACAAACTATCACGCAGAGAGAAGACACTATATAGAAGTATACTCGTATAACACTTTTATCTCGATACATTTGTTCAGATAAAACTTTTTTCCACAATGACGATTTTTTATGAATCAAACACTGTAGAATTCCAAAATATCTGGGTTTTTGAGAACAGGAGTGTCCGTCATCATCGGAAGAGTGGCAGCGCTAAAATGGCGCTGGGTAGGCCATGTCGCTCGCAGCTCTTCGATAAATGGCCAAAACGAATCCTTTGCTGGATGCGTGCGTGTTACCCAGGATTGACAGATATGGAAACAGATGGAGAAGGTCTACGTCCAGGAGTGAACGGATATAGGCTGATGATGATGACGGTGATGATGATGATGATAAATACTATATATTTCTCTCCTGGTGATGAAAGCGTAACATCTTTGAAACATGTCGAGAAAAATAAACTGAAAAATGAAAAAATTATCTATTTACAAAAATCCTAAATTCGTCGATTTATATATAGTATGTCAACCTAACCTAATCTTACGATAATGAAACGTTCAAATTTATAATTAATACGAATAAAAACGTCAGTTTTCTAGAAGTTTTATTATATTTTATGCGAATGACATGTTTCGCCCTTCTAAGGCATTATCAAATGACATTTGATAATGCCTTAGAAGGGCGAAATATGTCATTCCCATAAAATATAATTAAACTTTAAGAAAACTGACGTTTTCATTCGTATTAAATATTTAATATGGAGTTTTACATCATTGTTGAAGAAACAATAAATTAAAATTTATAGTTTATTTACTGCATTCATTATTTTTTTCATCCATCTTTTGCTAGTTCCCAGTGGCGGTACTACCATAGAAGCCCAGAAGCCCGGCTTGCGTAAGAATTTTTAAATCAAAACCTGTTCTGGCTTATAGTTGTTCAGCTCTTGTGGCTATTTCTCTTACGTCTGATGGGAACATTGTTGGAAAGTGATTTGGTGGGTTTGGTGATTTCTTAGATTTGAGGATTTTGATTCAATTTATTTACGCAAGCCGGGCTTCTGGGCTTCTATGGGAGTACCGCCACTGCTAGTTCCATGCTTTACCTTTATACTGCAGGGTTGTTACAAGAACATCATTATAACCGTAGATACGCTTTTGTTTACGATAATTATTATTAGCCCCCGTTCACTATGTCGTCTCATTTAAACCTTCTTCAATAAACCTTAAATTTCGCACATCTTTTGTAAACATGCTTCCTGAATACGTAAAAAAACATCCGTTTTTTTAGTTATATTCTGTGGTATTACTATAACATCCGGAAAACGACATAAAGCCAAACGTTTCACCACAAACGCAAAAGGAAAGCACTTTTTAGCGCCACCTTTGTTTTATATAAAGCTTTCTTGCAATTGATATGAAGAAGAAGAAGTAGTTATATGATAACAGGAAAAATTCTGATCATGTAAGTCATAAATAAAATAAAAAGATTTTTTCAATAAAACACTTGTGTTTTAAAAACGGAACCACAACTACATACGTGACCAGAATCTAAGATAAGTTTTTATGAATGTATAGAAAGAGACATGTTATAACCACTACGCTATGAGAATAAATTGTGTCAAAAATATACAAATAATCTTGATTATATGTGTTATAAAAAAACCCTACTACATTCGAGAACTATTGTATCGGGAACACAGCACACGACACGATAACTCCTACGGTTTATCACCAGCTCGGTACGTTTGATGGTTCATTGATACCAATTCGAAAATCATTTGGCCAAAGCTTAATATCCTGTGCAGGAGGTAAAAAAAAAAGCGAAGCAAAAACGATAGTTCAAAGCAGTTCACGATTGTATAACTATCATTATACGTATAATCATTGGAAAAACTAACTAACTAATCATCACGCCGTCTCCCCGTAGGCAGAAATAATGGACTGCCACACTATTCATTCCTGACATACTTCTCTCGCTTCCTCACCATTCATACATCGTGTCATGCACGCACGTCGATTTCTCCGACTCCTCTCGTGGCCGACATTCAATCTTTGACTGATATGATCGTGTCACGTTTTCCTCGATCTTCCTCTTTTTCTAGGTCCATTTACATTGTTAACATATACTTTTTTTACTATTCTTACTCATTCATTTTTTTCATGTGTCCCAAACATCTTAACGTTCCTTTCATTATTTTGTTCATAACACTTTCATTCACACCGTATTCACTTATTATATTTTCATTCGACATTCTATCGTATACATATTTTAGACCCATTCGTCTAAGAGATCTTATTTCTACTGCATTTATTCTATTCTCATCCTTCTTTTGTCAGTTCCATGCTTCGCTTCCATAAATAAGGGAATTGGAATATAATCATTGGAATACTCGAAAAAGCGAATTGAGATTTTATCCCGATTTGAGAGAATACGTGACATGTTCCACTGAATTATAGTTATTGTATAGAATCATGTTTACCACCCCTGATCTGTATGTATATAAAGTAGTAAGTTTGTAACAGTGGCACCAGTCTGTCGATGCCAGCGAACTTGGCGAAACCGGTCGCTGTCGAAAAAAAGGGAAAAGTGGAAGTTAAAATACATCGTTTTATTTAATTATTATTTAAAAGCAAAAAGGCTTAAGGTAGTAGTCTGGTAACCCAAGCCGATTTTCATGTGTTTTTAGAGGGCGTTTTTTTGTAGGAAAATAAAGCTGAATCGTTTAGGAAATTAAGGATGTTTTTATTTACATATTAAAGATACAGAAAAAAAATTGAAAAAATGTAATAGTTAATTATTATTATTATTGATCGAAGTTGGCACCTCGCCACACCCACCAATGACATGTCTTTAGATTAAGAATTTTCAAGAATTTTTGATTTCATATAACATCAAGAGCCAAAATCGCCGGGGCCACCAACGCGCTTTTTTTTCGAGGTGCCAACTTCGATCAATAATAATAATAATTAACTATTACATGTTTTCAAAAAAATAAATTGTATCTTTAATATGTAAATAAAAACATCCTAATAATCCAAAACGATTCATTTTTATTTTCCTACAAAAAAACGCCCTCCAAAAAAGACATGAAAATCGGCTTAAATTACCAGACTACTAACTTAATGTTTATCTCGGAACTAAGTGTCATAATAAGTATTAGCTCAATATTATAAATAGACCAAATCCTTTGAATGTATTAAAAAACGTTAAAGGACCTCTCACCGATGAGACTCAAGACCCAACCCATAAAGAATCATACCGTGGTATGTGTCATTTAGTTTTCAATTATGTAAATGCAATTCATATATAAAATGACGAATGCAACACGCATACAAAAGACAAAAACATGTTTTACAAAAACAAACTGAAAGAATACTAAATTGAATATTAAAAATAATTCGAGTAAAGAAAATAAAATAAGAATCGACTTAATACCCCCACAATTAGAGGCTAACTGTATAAAAAAAATAAACGAAAAATGTTGGTAACAGAAGATAAAAATTTCTCCATCATAAAAAAGAGAAAGCTCGACCGTAATGAGCTTTAAATTAGGAGCAACAAAAAGCTTTTTGATAACTAACCAACTCAAATCCGAGGGGCAGTTCTTTCCTGTTTCCGCTGAGATTTTTTCGCCGGAAAGAGGAATCTGGGAAGTGAAATATTATCATTATTACGTATCATTGGACGACCGAGTCAGGGGGTTGTAGGGGGAGAAGGGAGGCAAAGGGCCTAGGGTTGGGGCGACAGACTGGCGACCACAGGGGTGAAACAGTCCTACTGACACAGACGGAGGAATTATTGAGGGCGGTACATACGCTAGTGTATCGATCACCCATGTACTGAGTAATTAGGTGAAGGACAGAACGAGACAACTGCTTCAATGTAACCAATGACGCAGCATCCTTTAAGAACTAACATTACATTTTTTTATCCATTTATTAAAGAGATCGCGATATTAGTAAAGAAACGAGAAATTTTATGATATAGTTTATTGGACGAAGAAAAATACGCAAAATACAGTTTTCTTCTATTTATTAGTTTCAATACTACTTTCCAATGCCAATTTCCACCATCATTGCTGGTGGTAATCTTAAGTATATTATCAATTAAAATTTAAAAAAATTATAAAATAAAAGAGAAGGATGGAGTGCCGCATCGGTTAAAGTGTGACAGTCCATTATTTCTGCCTAACGTTTCGGGGAGACGGCTTGATGGTTAGTTAGTTATTTTTGTATTTTCATACATATGATTTAAAGTCTACCTATGGTATGTTGTAAAATATTATATGGTATCATTGTTTATCTATGTTGTATAACTTCATATTCAATATCTTATATTGAAGAAAATTTGCATTTTCTGGTGTAGCATATTTTGTCATGCTAGGGCATTAATTTAATGGTATTTCATAATTCCCTAATAAGTCAATATATATCTCTTTTTTAAATATGAAAATAAAATAAAAAGAGGTATCATGGTCGTCTTAAACGACACCAGGTTAAATTCAAATTTCACGTTAAATTAAAAAAAAACAATATAGGCATATAAAAATAATAAAATGTGTGTAAACGCAGTATGATTCATAAGAAAAAATAATTTAAAACACTTTTGTTATTTGTTTTTTACACCACTTTATTTTGTTTTATCGAACCAACCGGTTTCGCCCCTCCCGCAGCCTCGTCAGGGTTACAAAAACAAATCTTTGTTTATCTTTGTAATTCTAGCGAAGCTCGGTTCAACAAAACAAAATAAATTGGTGAAAAAACAAAGTATAAATGTTTTTAAAAACAGCAAATTGATTGCTTCATACGAAAGTTTGATTCTTAAAGGGTATAGAAAAACCTATTCTTAATATTATTTAAAAAGAATTAAAAAATTATATTAAAATTATATTCTAAAGATGCTTGTCAGAGTAAGGATTTCAAATATATTATATATGTATAGATTTCACGTGATAAGGAAAAGTTACCCTCTATTTGCGTTCGATAATGAAAACTTTAGAAGCATTTAACGAATTTCCTCAAAACACAATTACATTTTGAATCTTTGATTTTACATATGCGTAATACGCAACGACGCTACAGTTTGTGGTTATAAACTCCAAATTGATTAACGCACCATTAGCGGAACAAGGAAATAAAAGATTACGACTTGCGTTGAGTCGCATTATGGTTCATTACTTGAGTAAAGCAGGCAATTCGAGAGTAATAAAAATGTTTACAATTGTGAGCAATTTTCTTTGATGGAAAGCTACCTAACGGTTGAACCATAATGTTCATATGGCGGATGATGATGCGATTCTATCTGCAATGAAAAGAAAAGCGGAAAGCTTATCAAGCAGGTAAACGCGTGTCAAAAGTTCTATCTTTAAGATTAATTTGCATTTTCTACATTCATTTATATTATTCAACAATCACGCGTTTTGTATAGTGATAAACGATAAACTTATGCGTTTATCACTATTGTTGAAGAACGAAATTCCATATCAAAACGAATGTACTGAATATCACATTTTCAAATAATAAAAAAAATCTAAGATATTAACAAAATGTCGTCACCTGAGAGTAAGAGGGTTCCAACTAACAAAATTTCACATTTGACTTTTTTTCGTGAAAAGGATTCTTACTAACTTTATCTATACGTACAATTAAAAAAAACATGTAATAGTATCGTCATTTTGATGTTACGAAAAGAATCAAGTTCCATCTGATCATTCAAAACACACGATTCACTGAAGAAGGATTCATTTCAACTTAGAGCTTTATTATTCCAACTGTTGCCAGACAAAATTTACACGTTTCTCGGTAAAAGAATCTCTGGAAATTGAAATAAAACCCCTTTATTCCAAGATACACACCCGAAACCAACAAAACTTCATTTTTCTCAGCTTTTTACTTTTGTCAGTTGGAACCTTCTTACTCTCAGGTGACGATGTGCTAATAGCTATGTATGTTATGTATTCATCAGTTATCATCGCAAACAAAAACCCGTAAAAAAAGCTAAAATGGCAGTGCACAAAGATGTTCTTCTACCGACCCTTATGTATGAAGCGAAGCATGGAACTCGCAAAAGAAGGATAAAAGTAGAATAAATGCAGTACAAATGAGATCTCTTAGACGAATGTGTGGATTCTCTGTGTATGATAGAGTGTCGAATGAAAATAAAAGAAGTGAATGCGGTGTGAATGATGGTGTTATGAACAAAATATTGAAAGAATCATTAAGATGATTTGGACATGTGGAAAGAATGAATGACGAAAGAATGGTAAAAAAACTATATACGAGTATTAACTCGTATTAACGATGTAAATGGAACTAGAATTAGAGGAAGACCGAGGAAAACGTGGCACGATAAAATAAATCAAATATTGAATGTCGGGCACGTGAGGAGTCAGAGAAATCGACGCGCGTGCATGACTCGATGTATGAATGTTGAGGAATCGAGAAAAACATGTCAGGAAATAAAAGTGTGGTAATAATCAATTTATAAAAAAAACATAATTTAAAACATTACCTAAGTATAATAAAGAGTTTCATAATGTATTAATATAGAGTATATTTATACATAAATATTTAAATTGGTATTAATAAATACTTTCTCCGTAAATCCTAACATTTTTTGGAATATTTTTTTTTAATTTTGTGAGTTCTACCAAAAATACCCATGAGATAATAGTGTTTGGTTAGTTTTTCTTTCATCTCGAGACATGATTACCTGGAGCCATTTCTCATTGTCGTTGTTGATTGTGAGGTAACTGTGGCGTGTTCTTGTTGACGTTTCCGATACAGCAAGTTCCAGCCTTCCTGTAGGCAGTGGAAACAGGATAACGGGATGGAAGCGAGCACAAATAAGGATCGCGTCCGGGAAACTATCGCACAATGTACAACTCCTGCGCCAAACTAGGCGGCACGTAAGTTTCTTTGTTTATGGTCAACAAGGATTTAACGAACTTTCAACGCAAATAGCCAAGTTTCTTCTATTTTTGAAAAATTCACCAAGATTCCATCTTAAAGTTTTTTGAATATTTTATTGACGAATATCATACATCTGGCAAGGCTTGCGTTAAGAAATATATATAAATTTAAAATTATGTAGATCTGAAGCTCCGAAAGCAAGTAACCAACTATCCATCACGCCATTTCTCTATATTAATACATTATGAAACTCTTTATAATACTTAATGTTTTAAATTGTGTTTTTCTTTCCTGACATATTTCTCTCGGTTCTTCAACATTCATACATCGTGTCATGCACGCGTGCCCGACATTCAATATTTGATTTATTTGATCGTGCCACGTTTTCTTCGGTCTTCCTCTATTTCTTGTTCCATTTACATCATTAATATATAATTTTTTACCATTCTTTCTTTATTCATTATTTACACACAGTAGCGAGCACAGAAATCTTTTCACACTGAAAATATCGGTTTTTTGTAATTAATTTTTTTTTGTGATTCGTTGATAACTTTTCACTTCAAATTATTAAGCAACACTGTTTAAAGATGATCTGCAAGAAAAGTGCCTTCTTAGGGATCAAAAAAAAAAATTCTTAATTTTAGGGTTAATTTGTAGATTTTCGATTTTTTGTCACAAAAATTAAAAATGCTCACATAATTTAAATAAACACATAATTATTTCAAATAAAATTACATAGGTATATAACACTAACAATTATCAAAAACCAACAAAATCAGTACTTTGTTGTTCCTCCTTTTTTTTTAAATAACTGCTTCAATACGTTTAGGCATGGATTTCACCAAATTATGTAAAAGAGGAAAATAGGTCGAGGAAGGCCAAGGAAGACATGGCATGACCAAATTAATCAATTACAGATAGGCGGCCATTTTCGAAGTAGGAACAATCGACAAGCGTGCATGTCACGATGTGTGAATGTAGAAGAGGCGCGAAAATTATGCTAGGATAGAACAATGTGGCAATCCATCCTCTCTGCCTATTCCTCCGTGGAAACGGCGTGATAGTTAGTTAGTTAGTAAAAACAGGAGTTTTCATTCGTAATAATTATTATTATTATTATTTTGTTGAATCGCTCTTCACAGCATGAGCCAAATCGATGTAAAGGGTATTATATCTATCATTGTGATTCTCGTGACATGTGATAGGTAGCTAATCTATCGCCGTTTTATTGTCACGTAAATTCTACACCAGACCAAAGACAGTGTGACAATCACACGGCCCTCGTCGGGAATCGAACCCGGAACCTTCGGGATGGCAGTCAATGCACATACCACTCGGCCACGAAGGTCGTCTTTTTATTTTAAACATTACATATAAAAGATTGTCTACAATTAACATTACATATTTACAGTTGATAAAAATATAAGTAAAGGGTTATGTGGTTATGATTAATTAAATTTCAAGCGCAGAGATAACCAACGATTTCATTACAAAAGTACCACAATAAAAGGGGTTGAAACAGATTTGATCGCGACAGCCGGGTAACATGATTTTCCTTCCCTTTGTAACGGGAAATACGCGAAATGATAAATATTTAACCCCCGAAAGAGTGCGAATGTTCACATTTTCTTTCACAGCCAGAATACACCAGGGTTTTACAAAAAAAAAAAAAACTTTATTTCTAAAAATATAAGCGTCGAAAAACCACCCATAGATATGAAATAAATAATATTTCGGGGCATCCCAGACGTGTCGGTAGTGTTTTTAGGGAAGATCGAGAAAGGAAGTAAGATCATTTCACCATAAATCTGCAGAACGGAGGAAAGACGGCGAGAAACATCGTGTTAACTGTTCCGAACATATAATATTTCTTGCACGTTCTAGAACACAGGTTCCTAAACTTTTCCGAACCAATGCCCCCTTTACATGAAAAAAAAATTCTAACCCCACCTTTCCTATAATAGTTACACCGAACATATAAATATTGTTACACATTATGTATATCTATTTAAAAATATACAGTTGAAATAAAAAACGACAATCAAATTTATTAAAAAAATATAAATATTTATTATTTGTCTTTTTATTTTTTTATATACTTTGCATACAACACTAAATTTAAATTTTGTTTTATTATAATTAAATATCAGACATGTTTCGGACAACCCGATCCTTCCACGGTGATATTATAAAGATATTTAAAATATTATAAAATTGTTAACTAATATGATCAGTTTTGACAGATATTATATTTATTGTTTCTTGAACAATTATGTAAACTAATTGCGTAGATTTTCACGGTTATCAGCAATATTTTTTGTGTGATTTTGGGTAACAACGTGTCATTTCTCCTTCTCGACCGACGTTTCGAAGATCGTTGCAGTCTCCATTTCAGGGTAATGTGGTAGTGGTAATTATACCTCTATATTAAAAAAATAATACGAGTGAAAACGAAAAAATCCTGTTTTCTAGAAGTTTCTTTATATTTCATGGGAATGGCATGTTTCGCCTAGAGACATTTTCATTCTCAAATGAAACTTTCTGATCCCTTAGCTAGGCGAAACATGTCATTTCCATAAGATCACTTCTAGATAACAAACGTTTTCATTCGTATTAATTAAAAGTGTTTATATTTAGATTGGACATACAGCCAGACAGGGCAGTAGCAGATGGACATCCAGAATACTCCAATGGAGGCCTTGGACAAAGAAATAGTGTCGGGACCTCACCTAAAAGATGGACTGACGACATAGATCGAATAGCTTGAACGACTTGGATACGGAAGGGACAAGACATTAACGAGTGGAGAAAAATAAAAGAGTCCAATATACAGAAGTGAACCGAAGAAGGCTGAAGACGAAGAAGAAGTTAAATGAATAGTTTATTAAAAATAATATTAACAAACTTTTATTAGTTATTACACCATTAAATTTTTTTGTCAAAACCAACCTGTTTCGCTCCCGCCGTAACATCTTCAGGGTTACAAAAGACACTGTTTCTTTTGTCACCCTGGCGAAGCTCTGGCAGGAGAAAAACAAATAAAAGCGTCTTAAATTTATATAAGTTTAACGGGTGGCGACTCTAAAATGGCAATGGGCGGGTCACGTAGCCAGAAGCTCAGGTGAAAAATGGACAAGAAGACTGCTGACTTGGAGACCGTGGACAGCGAAGAGAAGTGCAGGGCGACCGCAACTACGGTGGAAGGATGATCTAAACAGACACGTCAGAATAACCTGGATGCAGTCTGCACAGGACAGAATGACATGGAAGCAAATGGAGGAGGCCTTTGTCCAGGAGTGGACGGGAATAGGCTGAGGAAGAAGAGGAAGAAGAAGAAGAAGAAATTTATTTTTAATAATACCATACGACAAATTAAGCTTGCTTCATAAGAAATAATAGTTTATTATAACCCGCTACCACCCCCATTTCATGTTATAGAGTGTGAGAAACTCCATGCTATAGCTATGAGCTACAGAGAAAGTTACTGAAGCTGCGCGGTGAGGGAATAATGTATTTTTCACTGAACGAACGCGAGAATTTAATTTCCTCTGCTGACAGAACGTCCCGGCACCCAGCTCGAGCTGCCCGAGAGGATAATAGCTAATAATGTAAATACAATACGTACTAACACTAATACGTTTAATGGAAATCTATCTGAATTAACTGAACCAAATAACTGGTAAGACAATAAAAAAATAGTATATACCTATATTATCGTATAATAACCATAAATAACAATTAATACAAATGAAAACGTCAGTTTTCTAGAAGTTTTATTATATTTTATGGGAATGACATGTTTCGCCCTTGGCAATATCAAATGTTTTTTTTTATATATTTAGATTGGACTTTTAAAAAACATTTGATAATGCCTTAGAAGGGCGAAACATGTCATTCCCATAAAATATAATAAAACTTCTAGAAAACTAACGTTTTCATTCATATTAATTATTTAATATGGAGACTTACAACATTGTTCAAGAAACTATAAATACCATAAATAACAATGATTAATTCGATTGAAAACGTCGGTTTTCTAGAAGTTTTATTTTTTTATGAGAATGACATGTTTCGCACTGCTAGGGCATTACATTTTTTTTATTATGTCTTAACATGCCCTTCCAATAAAATATGATAAAACGTCTAGAAAAATGTCGTTTTTATTCGTATTAATTATTTAATATGGAGTTTTATATAATTGTTCAAGAAGACAACAAAGATTTTTTTGTCTTATGAAGCACTCACTTTATAGTTAATTCCGTGTTTAAAATTCGACATTAAAAATTTGTGGCGAAAATCAAACGCGTATCCATTTATATACCCGAAGATCGAAATAATTGAATAATTGAAATGAATGAAAACGTATGTTTTCTATAAACATTATAAAACTTCTAGAAAAGATACGTTTTCATTCATAGTTTTATTAGTGTTATTTTAAGATGAATTATATTTGCAAGTTGCTATTTGTGTTCTCACTACGAACACTTGCCCGGACTTAACTCACAACGTCTCCATAAACGCGAAACATGACGAAGCAAAATAATTACATTCGAGGACCAATTAAGGACAACAGACGGAAAATTCTCAAAACAACTTAAGAGCCCAACTGACTCGTTACATTCTCCTAAAATTGAAAGAGCTAAAAATTATGTCATTTAAAAAATAATTACATACAACGTTTTATTACTAATTCACAAAATTGTTAATGGGCACACCTCCCAAGAATTTTTAAGGAAGATAAAAAGTAACCAACATGAACATCAGTATGAAACAAGAAAGAAAAATAAACTAAGGCTCCCATTTAGAAAAAAAAAACAAATCTCAGAATTCCCTTACGTATAAAGCATTTAAAATTTATGAAGATATACAAGAGGATGTCAAAAGTGTGTAGAGCAAAAAAAAAATTGAATAGAATTAAATAAATATGTAAACAAAATGTAACCTTATATTGATGTGTACGTGGATTATTATAATTGATGTTTAATGGTTTTTTTATTAGAACATGTGTTGTGTACATGCGTACTATTTCAAGTTATTAAAAAAGGTATAAGGGATGAACATAAACAATATATTTAAATACGTAAACATTAAAATAAAATTTGATTAACTTTTTGAAAATATTAAGTATATGAGAACCGACAGTAAGGTCAGAATATACAAAACCTGTGTAAGGCTTTGTATATTCCTGGCTTTGTATATACTGACATATAGCATTGATTTGGAGTGCGAGTGGCAGAGGTGCGGACGCTGAGGATGATAGCAGAGAAGACTCTTCGAGATAGGGTGAAGAACACGGCTTTCCTCGAAATCTGCAAGGTGGAAGATATCGCAAGATGGGGCAGCAGACGATACTGGAATGCACACGTGCAGAGGATGGATCCCTCCAGAATCCGGCACGTTGTGACGCATCAGATTCCTGAAGGAAGACCGCGAAAGGGATGAAGGTATAGCTGGAAGTCAACGGTCTAAAAGAAGAAGAGGAGAAGATTTATTTCACTACCCTTTTTTGCACTTTTCACAAACATGTTTCGGGACACAGAAGCACTTCCTTAGTGAAAAACGTTTGTGAAAAGTGCAAAAGAGTGTTGTAAAAATACGATGTTGTCAAAAAGTTGTGTAAAAGTGAATCCACAACAAAAAGTGATGGCTAATATAGGAAACTAAAATAAAACTGTAAAAAAAAATCAAATTAATATGGTAGAATAGAAGCAAGGGCAGAAAAATGGGCAATATTTGTATTACTTCTGTCTGAAAGCGCGTTATTTATGTGAAAACAAATCAACGACCCATATGAGAATAGATACACGTTATTGAGACATTCATATACACTTCCGAGGAAAGAAAAGCGGAAATAACGCAGATATTTCAAAACGAAAATATTTCACAGATAAGTGCTTTACATATAACATAAAATATGTATGTTAAACAATACAGGGTTATCCCAAGTTATTTACGGAAACAAAAAAAGGCGCGATTCACATGGTTAAAACTGCTACATCGATAGTCCCGGGTTCGATTCCCTGCGATGGCGGTGTGATTGTTACACTGTCTTTGGTCTGGTGTAGAATTTAGGTGACAATAAAATTCCGAAAGATTAGATACCTGAGAATCAATATGACATGAGAATCAATATAATAGCTTAAAATAAATCGTATATAAAATAAATAAATCATTGGGTTCAAACGATCTGTTGTATACAAAAAAAAAATCAATCCTAATTAGAAAAAAATTACCCCACCTTTAGACATAACTCCACCCCTTTTAGTATACTATATAGGTATTCTACGATTCTTTCTCAAATTATCGTGAATATTTGTACATCGAAAAAGGTTGTGTCACAACAAAAAAAGTTTTGAAAATATGATGTAAAAGCGTAATCTAAATAATCAGTGTTTAAAATCGTGTTTACGGTGGCTGGAGACGACTTTCGAGACGCTATACGGAATCCGTGGGACAAAATCTTGTTTGCTTAGAGATATCAACTCGGAAAACAACGGTATTGACATGTCAACTTTGTGTTTCTGGAATATTTGTGTTGCGGCATTTATTTTTATATTTCAGAAAAAGCATTTGTCTGGAATGGTACTATTATTCCGATACAGAAAGACATCACATTACATTTTGAATTGTAACACGAAATGTCCGCATAAACTTGAAATGTACGCAATTTTTATTTAATATCTATAAAATCATATTCATACACTTAAAAATGTGAAGTTTTTATTGAGACAATGTAGGTTTGATATACTGTAATAGAAGTATTAACTGTTTCATTTGAAACAATGCTATAATATCGATATTTATTCATTGACACGACAGCTGATTCACAAAACGATTTTGGCATCATAAGGTGATACAATCAATTAGTTAAGACCTGATAATCCCAACATTAGCTGGCGAAACATCTATAGCGACAATTTCACAAAAATAATATAAATAAATTATTTTATAAATACAGAGTTTCATATAAAACAGTAATAAAATAATTAATACGAATGAAAATATCTATTTTCTAGAAGTTTCATTATATTTTTTGTGAATGTGTTTCGCGTGTCGAAGGCATTATCAAATGTTGATGTTGATAACATAATTTCATAATGTCTTAGACAGGCGAAACAAAATATAATAAAACTTTTAGAAAACAGACGTTTTCATTCGTGTTAACTATTTAACATGTAGTTTTACATCATTGTTCAAGAAACAATAAATACAGGTAAAACAGTAATGTTTAAGTATCGCCAAAACAATTGATTATCTATAATGGAATTAATACGTATGACGTAACATTATTATTTTTCTGTACACACATTTACGTGATATACGAGTATGATAACGAGTAGAATAAGATCTAGAGTATTTTAGAATAATCTACAGATCGACGAATATTTTCTCAACACAGTGATTTCATGGGAAGTGTTGCTGGAGTGGTTTCTCGTTGCCATTTCCAGAGATTTCCTGCTAGGGTCAATCTTCCCATAGCTGATGGGTCTCAGTTTTGTGGCGCCGAAGATACGCTATACGCCCTCTCCCCGTCTGATATGACCCTAATGGTAAGGTCACATGACTTGCGGCATCAAGAGGACCACTCTAGAAAAATATTTTATATTTATTTTTGTGGCCCTTACTTTTTTCTGGTTTACTATTTAACTATGCACGTTTCATACTATTAGAAGTAATAAAAAATATATATACTATAAACGAGTAAGATTTTTATGGTTCTCGTATTTCAAAATGTTTAAATACGTCATTCATAAAAATACAATTATATTTTCATAAAAGAATTTTAAAGTTATCCGATTAAATACGTATTTTTATACTTGTACCTTTGACATTTGACTAAAACAAGCGAGCAACAATAACCAAAAAAAAAATTAAATGTCTTATTTACGTTTTTCAAAATCTGACTTTTGTATAATGTTCACAATATAAACACAAACACAAAACAAACCAACTAACCAATACGCCGTCTTTCCTGACATACTTCTCTCGCTTCTTCAACATTCATACATCGTGTAATGGACGCACGATGATTTTTATAACTCTAACTAACTAACTAACTAACCATCACGCCGTCTCCCCGAAGGGGTAGGCAGAAAGAATGGACTGCCACACCTTTCTTTCCTGACATATTTCTCTCGCTTCCTCAACATTCATACATCGTGTCATGCACGCGTCGATTTCTCTGACTCCTCACATGGCCGACATTCAATATTTGATTTATTTGATCGTGCCACGTTTTCCTTGGTCTTCCTCTATTTCTGGTACCATTTACATCATTAAAATATAATTTTTTCACCATTCTTTCTTCATTCATTCTTTCTATATGTCCAAACCATCTTAATGATCCTTTCATTATTTTGTTCATGACACCATCATTCGCACCGCATTCACTTCTTATATTTTCATTCGACACTCTATCATACACAATATCCACACATTCGTCTAAGAGATCTCATTTCTACTGCATTTATTCTACTTTCATCCTTCCTTTGCCAGTTCCATGCTTCGCTTCCATACATAAGGGTCGGTAGAAGAACACCATTGTGCACTGCCATTCTAGTTTTTTTGGATAGGTTTTTGTTTGCGATGACATCTTTAAGTGCACCATTCACTTTGTTGCCTGCCCCAACCCTTCTTTCAATATCCCTCTCCACTCGCCCATCTCGAACTCAACTACTTGCTCCAAATTTTCACCTTTCACGCTAATGTTGCAGACTGTCATGGTTTCTTCCTTTTCAAAAATCATTACCTTGGACCTATTAACATTCATCATCAGATCATTTCGCATGCATACCTCATACATACAATTCACCAGGACTTGTAGTTTATGCTCGTTGTCAGCAAGTAGGACAGCGTCATCCGCATACAAGAGACAGCTTACTGACACTCCGCTCATTTTGGCACCTACATCCAACCCTTTCAGCTCTCTCATACAATTGTCCATATACAGATTAAATAACCACGGGGACATTACGCAACCTTGTTTGACACCTTTATTGATATCAAACCAGGCTTTTTATAACTCTGTATTTGATAATTTCCCAATAAATAAAAATTAGTAACTAACTAACCATCACGCCGTCTCTCCGAAGGGGTAGGCAGAAAAAATTGACTGCCACACTTTTCTTTCCTGATATTTCTCTCGCTTCCTCAACATTCATATATCGTGCCATGCACGTGCGTCGATTTCTCTGATTCCTCACATGGCCGACATTAAATATTTGATTTATTTGATTATGCCACGTTTTCCTCGGTTTTCCTATATTTCTGGTTCCATTTACATCGTTAACACATAATTTTTTTACCATCTTTTCTTCATTCAATCTTTCTGTATGTCCAAACTATCTTAATGATCCTTTCAATATTTTTTTCATAAGACCATAATTCGCACCGCATTCACTTCTTATATTATGTCCTTACATATGAAATTGGCGTTTTGTATGGGAGGAACATAAAGTTGATTTTTTTTTAATATAATATATTTATTTAATCAAAGTATGTACCATTGCTATCTATGCACTTTTGCCATCTCATAGGTAGTTCATCGATCCCTTTACTAAAAAAAACCATTCGGACGGGAATCAATAAAATCTTTGAAGTCGGTTTGGACTGCCCCATCGGAGTTGAATTTTTCCCTTGCAAGAAGTTATCCAAATTTCGAAAAAAAATAGTATCTGTTGGGGCAAGGTCCGAAGAGTACGGTGGATGTCTTAGACATTCCAATTGAAGCTCTTCTAATTTGGTAGCCGTCTGTTGTGCAGTGTGTGGTCTAGCGTTATCATGAAGCAGCAGTGGCCTAGAGCGATTAACCAGCCTCGGTTGTTTAGCAGCTAGCTTTTCCATCATGGTTTGCAGTTGCTGACAATAGACATCTGCCGTAATCGTCTGGCCAGATTTAAGAAAGCTGTAGTGAACGACACCAGCACTAGTCCACCAAACGCTCACAAGTAACTTTTTTGGAGTCAATTTTCGCTTGGGGCATGGTTTGGCTGGTTCGGCAGGGTTCAGCCATTGCGATGAGCGCTTCCGATTATCATACAGGATCCACTTTTCATCACAGGTAATGATTCGATTCAAAATCCCTTCATTATTGTGCCGGTTGAGTAATGCAACGCAGCAGTCAACGCGCGTTTGTTGATTTGCTTCACTCAATTCGTGAGGTACCCACCTTCAAGCTTTTTCACCTTCCCAATTTGCTTCAAGTGGATTAAAACAGTTTTATCACTAACACCGCAGCCTGCAGCTAACTCGGACGTGGTTTGCGATGGATCCGCTTCCACAATAGCCTTCAATTCTTCATTATCAACTTTGGTCTCCGGCCGTCCACGGGCTTGTTCTGCAGGTCGAAATTTCCAGAACGAAAACGTTGGAACCAAAAACGCACTGTGTTTTCTTTTGCGGCACCGTCGCCATACACATCATTAATCCTTCGAGCCGTTTCTGCAGCACTGGTGCCACGGTGGAACTCGTACTCGTAAATAACGCGATATTTCAAGTTTTCCATTTTGTAAACTGAGTGACGCAAAGAAAAAAACAATTGAGGAAAAAACAAATGAATTATAATTTTCGAAACACAAATACTTGAGTAAATAGCTGTATAAATTTGAATTTGGAATTCCTAACCAAAGAGAAGATATTTGAGATCAAAGTTGCCAGTACGGCAAAACGCCAATTTCATATGTAAGGACCTAATATTTTCATTCGACACTCTATCATACACAGAGTATCCACACATTCTTAATAATGTTGTGTATAAAAAATAATACAAAATAATTTCACACCTATATACACTTACACTCACATTTCAAGTATCTTAAACAGTTTCAGAATCCATTTAGTTGAGTCAGAAGTCCAAATGGATGAAACGCTTGTAGCAATGTTGTTATCCCGAGAATGGAAGCGATTATTAAGAGGGTCATTTTAAATAATGGCGTTTTACATTCTATTCATTCGAAAGAACACGTCTTCCGCTTCCATTAGTGTCACTCCTACACAATGGTCCGGTATACACCGACTCCATTTCCATTCCAACAGTTGGGCGATCTAAAATTACGATCCATCTCCAACAATCACCGCTGGCTCCTCGCATCCCCGGAAACAATACGTTCCCATCCGAACTATTCGAATTAAGCCGGCCTCGACCCAGATCTATGGAGAGCAATCTGATCCAAACACAATAGAGAATGGTGGATATACAAATATATCTACGTGTGCCGTATGTGTTCGACGTGTGAGAAAAAATCTATCTAAAACCGGGCAATCGAATTACCTATACCTTCGAGCGTGAAAAAGCGGCGATAGAGTGAGGAATAAATTTTAATATCAAGGAATATTAAATACACGAGTTACAATAAGAGTCGTGTAATCCGAGGGCTACGAAAATTTCTAATATATTTAGTTTTATGTCATATGTATGAATGTAGAGGAAGCGATTTGAGAAGTATGTCAGGAAAGAAAAGTGTGGCAGTCCATTCTTCCTCCCTACCCCTTCGGCAACACGGGGGGTGGTTGGATATTTAGTTAGTTTATCATATGTTGTATACGACCTTCGTGGCCGAGTGGTAAGTGCATTGGTTGCCACCCCGAAAGTTCCGGGTTCGATTACCGGCGAGGGCAGTGTGATTGTAACACTATCTTTGGTCTGGTGTAGTAGAATTCACATGACAATAAAATGGCGATAGATTAGCTACCTATCACATGTCACGAGAATCACTATGATAGCTATTATACCCTTTTCATTGATTTGGCTCTTGCTGTCATGATGTAAAGAGCGGGTCGAACAAAATAATAATAATAACATGATTTTGTTCAATTATTGTAATTCACTTGTTTAAATTTAGTTTAACTTCAATTCCGATTAACTAGTGTGTTCTGTTAACCCTTCTTATCATTTACACTTGTGGTGACATGTAATTGACCTTATTTTATTGTTTCTTTGTGTTATTTTAAGTACTGTAATCGCTGTTTGTTACCCCAAATAAATAAATAAATAAAACGACGCTAAAAATCGAATTCGCTTTACGCTGCTAAAGCGCCGGGATCGTGCTTCAAAGCGCGGACACGAAATTTTAACATTTAATTGCAAAAACCTCGAAAAAGTGGAGGTATTTTACGTACCATTTTGTTATCAATTTCATAATCATTATTTCATTAATTCATACATGTTTTATTTATTTTATATGGATGTTATGTAATGTTAACGTAAGACTCTCAGACCGGATAAGAAATATTGAAATACGTAGAAGGTCGGGAGTAAAAGATTCCGTCGCAAAGGTAGCGAAGCTTAAATGGTCATTTGCGGGACATGTTGCCAGATTGGTAGACGATAGATGGACCAGAAGGGTGATAGAGTGGAGACTCCGCGAAGACAAAAGAAACAGAGGGAGACCCCCCACACGATGGTCCGATAACATTAGAAGAATTGCTGGCGATTGGATGCAAAAGGCACAAGACAGGGATACGTGGAGAAGTATGGGGGAGGCCTATGTCCATCAGTGGACGACAACGGCTGTTTCAGTAAGTAAGTAAGTAAAATGTAATGTTAAGCTACTTTTACTTTGAGTTTGTTCCATATTCCAAACCATCTCAGGGATCCTTTATAAATTTTCTTATGATGCAATAATCTGCCTAACGGTATTCTATTAAGTATTGTATTCCCGCACGTTATTTTCAGTGATCTCATTTCTATGGCATTTATCCTAATTTCATCCTTCTTTAGCCAGCTCCAAGCTTCAGTTCCGTACATAAGGGTTGGTAATAATAATCTTATTTAACACGAAATTTCCAAAGAGATCATCGGAGACCTATAATCCGGCCCTCCCAATGTACATGAAAACAAGGAAAACTTTAACCCAGCATATAATATACGATTATGGGTGACAAAAAATGCGAAAATGCTCGCGGCCGGGTAGGGGCGGGCGGCGGACAAGCAGCGAACGAAGGCGGCGCACAGTGAATTGATTACACAACCAAGACGCTTTTTTACCACATTTGAAATGTATGACGTCTTCCAAGCGGCTGTTAACCCTTAGACTACGACCACACCGAAGTGTTTCGGTTGGTGACTCGTTTAAAAGGAGTTAATACGAAGTTAGACCATTAAAAATAAGGCGTATAGAAACAAAGATGGCAATGTCAAGCAAAATACGAAAATTAGTTAACCACCCTACGTATTTGAACGAACGTGATACGTTCACTTTGACTGTATCATTCTGCGATATCCCGCATCATGTACGTCAAGGGTATTATAGCTATCACAGTGATTCTCGGGACAAGTGATAGGTAGCTAATCTATCGCCATTTTATTGTCTCGTAAATTCTACACCAGACCATAGACAGTGTGACAATCACACTGCCCTCGCCGGGAATCGAACCCGGAACCTTCGGGGCAGTCAATGCACTTACCACTCGGCCACGAAGGTCGTTACATTATAACAGTGTTTCAATTAAACAGTTCTTCTTCTTCTTCTTCTTCTACAGTCTATTCTCGTCCACTCCTGGACAAAGGCCTACTCCATTCGCTTCCATGTCACTCTGTCCTGTGCAGACTGCATCCAGGTTATTCCGACATGCCTGTTCAGATCATCCTTCCACCGTAGTGCGGTTACCCTGCATTTCTCTTTGCCGTCTACGGTCTCCAAGTCAGCAGTCTTCTTGTCCACTTTTAATCTGAGCTTCTGGCTACGTGACCTGCGCATTGCCATTTTAGAGTCACCACCCGGTGGATGATGTCAGTGACCTTTGTTTTTTCTCTCACCGTATGGTTTCTGACTCTGTCTCTTAGGCTTATTCCTAACATGGCTCTTTCGATGGTTCTTTGGGTCACTCGTAGTTTCTCGGCACTTTGTTTGGACAATGTAGCAGTTTCAAGACCATAAGTACAGACTGAGTAGTTAGTAGTGTTTAAATATCGAAGTCTTTCCGCCAAAACAATGGATCATCTAATAGTGTTTTCATTTGTCTGTAAATTTACTCGTTAAGAAACGAGGCACTGTGCTGCGTATGTCCCGAGGCGCGCGGTGACTATCGGTGCCCATCTGCCCGGCTGCTATAATAGATTCCTCGAATAAGTAAATGGGAAAACTTCAGGCCGGGATTTTCTGAATTTTCCATAAATTGCGACAACAATGGTAAGAAGTTAATTACGCTCTCATGGAGAGACGATTTGTATGGAAAACGAGCTTAAAAAGTTGAAATGTGAAATAAATTAAAAAGTTTAGGCCGATGCGCCTCAAAATATACTAGGTTAACTGAATAATGTAGTCCTCTTGGAAATGCGAGATATTTCCCTGCGCCGATGCGCCTCAAAATATACTAGGTTAACTGAATAATATAGTCCTCTTGGAAATGCGAGATATTTCCAAGACGCAAAAAAGTCGAATATTTTTTAACAACTCGTTAAAAAAATATATCAACAACAACAACAACAAAACATCACGCCGTTTCCTCGTAGGGGTAGGCAGAGAGAATGGACCGTCACACTACTCTATCCTGGCACACCTCTCTAGTTTCCTCCACATTCATATAACGAGTCATACACGCACGTTGATTCTCCCGACTTCTAACATGACCAACCTTTAAAATTTTATTAATTTGATCATGCCATGTTTTCCTTGGTCTGCCTCGACTCCGTACTCCATTTACATCATTACAGTATACTTTTTTAACCATTCTTTCTCCATCCATGCGCTCCATATGTCCGAACCAACGCAGCGATCCTTTTATAATTTTGTTCATAATACCTATAAAAATATATCAATTATATAATATAAAAAAATATCATATTATATAAAAGAAAATTATCTTATAATTGGAAACAAAAATGTATCAATGAAAGCGAAAATGACCGTTCACGGTGGAGTTCTGGTTCCAACCCTAATATATGTAAGCAAAGAATGGGACTGGCAAAAGATGAAGAAGTTAGATCCCACAGTCAGAAATTCTAATGCTGATATTCGAAAGAAAGTATTGTGAACAAAATATGAATGCATCACTGCGTTGGTTTGGACAAAAGGAGCACATGGATGAAAAAATAATAGTCAAGAAATTATATGTTAACGATGTGAATGGATTGCGAAGTCGAGAAAGATCGAGATAAACATGACATGACCAAATATATCCAATTTTAAAGGTCGGTTAAGTTAGAAGTTGGAAGAATCAACGTAAGTGTATGACTCGCTGTATGAATGTGGAGGAATCAAGGGAGATGTGTCAGAATAGAGTGGTGTGGTGGTCCATTCTCTCTTCCTATCTTTCAGCGAAACGGCTTGATTGTATGTTGTTGTTAAATTATTTCATTACGTTATCACTTGAAATCTCAATGTGTTCAGGATTATATTTTCACAATTTCACAATTTCATTTTTCATATATCATTTTGCCTTCATCAATTCCGATATGTTGGGAACATTTAATTTCTAGACACTTTATGAACCTCCTTGTATAAAACGCTTTTTTTTACTTTAAGCGTGAAAATATGAAACATACAGATGAATAAAGTTAATTTCTAGATTTTTTTTATAATATTATATAAAGACACAGAAATGATTTATTATAGAATTGCCATGATGATTAGAACAGGTAGAGATAATTACACGATTAATATTGTTATTTGAAATTTCATGGTAGAAGTTCATTGTGAATAATAAAAATAAAATAAAAATGTAAAAAAAACTTTAGTTAAAATCCACTAATGTTTGTGCATCTTCTGGGCATCTTATAGACCAGAAGATGGCAGCGAGCTGCCGAAACTGGTCGAAGACACAAACATTAGTGGATTTTAACTAAATACTTTTACATTTTTAAAAGATTTTTTATATAAAAAAAATTAACATCGTTTATAATTACACGAGAAAACATAAAAATTAAGTTCACGAAAGCCATATTTAATGACTATTGATTATTCCAAAAAAGTTTGACATAGAAAAAAAATGTCCATCATATTTCGAAGAAACTATATGATGATAAGTAAATATAATATATATTGTACTATGCTTTATCTCACACTAGATGTACGTGAATTCAAATATACAAAAAAATTAAACATTAATATAAAAAAAAAGTGTGACAGTCCATTCTTTCTGCCTACCCTTTCGGAGAGACGGCGTGATGGTTAGTTAGTTAGTTAGTTTAATATAAAAACATTAAATAGATATGAACATTTTCAACATTATTACTGTTCTGTCGAATCAGTGAAATGAGCAAAATTCTATTCAATAATGCTATCCAATTACGTGTAATATTGTAATTTATTTTTTTCCTTCAAATTCTGTTGACAGCCGTCATAGCAAAGACGATTATTAACCATATTTTTTGTATTTCACATACAACAAATAATAAACATTTAATGTAAAGACGATCATATTACTTTTTTGTACTAGTATTAAATTATTCATTATTGTTATGCTAGAAGAAGCCAGCTTTGTGCAAATTTAATAATGTTTATGTCGAAAAGCAGCGACGATATAAAAAAACGATGTTATTTTCGATTTCGTTTAATACTGCCTTAGCATAGCTACTATTTCAAAATTATACCCGAAACAAGAAAATATTTTTTATGAATTAAAATACTGTAATATTTTTTCCACTTTAAATATATTTTTCTCGAGTGTTTTCGAGGTTATGCACCTTCATCATCTAGAAAATGATATAAACGATATAAATAAGGGTTTATATCGTTCTCCTATATCGGTTTAATGATGAAGGTGTAAATCCTTCGAAATTTGTCGAGAAAAAAAAACTGAAAAGTGGATATACTTAGGAAATTGAAAATAACTTTGTTTAATTGACAATATATTTAAAAATATTAAAAATACAACATGTTTCGGAGGATAAAAAATATAATATGTTACACCTGAAGATGGAGGGAAGGTATCCTCCGAAACGTGTCGTGTTTTTTTAATATATTTTATTATTTTTTTTTTTTTAAAGACTAACACCAAAGATTTAAATCAATGTGAGCAGAAAATAGCTCATTATTATGAAGAAGGAATCTGGTCGTGTCCAGGCTCGAACCCAAGTCCCCTTGATCAGAAGCCAAGCATTCTATCCCCTAGACCACCACCCGATTGTGTGGATTAAACAAAGTTATTTTCAATTTCCGTTAAATTAAGAAAATTTTTACATAAATATTTGGAGATTAATTTTGTATAGAATCATGTTTACCACCCCTGATCTGTATGTATATAAAGGGCTAAGTTTACAATAGTGTTACCAGTCTGTCGATGCTAGCGTGCCTGGCGAAACCGGTCGCTGTCTAAATAAAGACAAAAGTGGAAGTAGTTAAAAAACATCGTTTTATTTAATTATTATCTAACGCCTTAAGTTAATAAAAAAACATATTTATTGAAAATTCATATAACACACCAGAAAGACTGCTTAGACATGTTTGTCTTTAAAAATACAACTCGGGAAAATTATGTTTAAAATCGTGTTTAAGGTTTTTAATTTTGATGCGCCATAAAAGACAACATCGAAAATGTATTTCACGTCGTAATATTTGAACCGTAAACTTCTTCCCGCAAAATCCTTATATTATGACAGCAAAATCAATATTTTCAGAAGATTTTTTTCACAGAAACAGAAGTTCAATACTCATTTTTTACCTTACCATTAAAAATACATTACCAAAGAGGGGAAATTTTACCTCGGTAAAAACATTTTGCCCCGAGGTTCTTGTTTTTATAAGAGAATAGCGTATTATTATGTTTATACTTATATTTATGAACGAAGCAGAGCGTTCCCGTGCGACTGTTTCACCTTTTACTCTGATTAAGTAAAGTATTAAAAGCAAAGCTAAACGAAAAAAAATAAGCTGTACCAAAATGTGACAAGAATTTGAACTCTATTCAGACATTTAAAAAAACAGTAGAAAGAAAAATGGAAAAAAATCACCCAATAATATACAGTGCGGAGCTATTAATCGACTACTCCAAAGGGACCCTATACCGTACCGCCCCCCAGTGAGTGTGGGGGCATTCTAGGGGGCGGTAGCGGAAACAGAGGTAAATGCGGGGCGTTGGGGGAGTCAATGAGAGCAGTTGTGGAGTATGATTTTTAATAAATAATAATGAAATACTTTTGAAAACATTACAAAACTTTTAAGAGTAAACGATTTGTGAAACTGTCTAAACATAAAAATTTCTGATTAATATATTATTTTAAACCATATTTTAATATCAGATATGACTGACATGGGAGAAGGGGCGTTGGAAAATGTTTTATCTTGAAAAGTGGGCGTTGGTTCAGAAAAAGTTGGGAACCTATGGATGACATGAAAGACGCATGGAACATGAGGATGGACTACACCAGGGTTTCCCAAACTGTGCTTCGCAGGAAGGTAGCAAGTGCTTCGCGAAAATTGGAAAAAATATTTGTAACCTTAAATAAATAATTTAAAAATAATATACCTAATTTTCGTTTTAAAGAGCTTTAATTTGCATTTGTTAAATACTAAATACAAAAAACTATTATACCTAACTGAACTGATTCTGAGTTATGACTCTTAATTCACGTTGATGATTTTTTTAGAGGTTTAAACGCAATATTTCTTTCTTTTATATTTTTCTAGCGTGCAATTCATGTGCATACATAATTATTAAAATAATATAAATCTATTTGTTAATTCCCCTCTTTTAAGAAAGTATGCGTAAAACATATATTTCGGTTTAACGAACCCTGTTCGTTCGTTTAACGTTTAACCCTGAATTTGGTTTGAGATTACCCGAACTTTACTAAAATAAAACGATAACCGAAGGCAAAAATGATTTAATAAGACGAAAACCAATTTGTGATTAATAGCCAGAACAGTCTATTATTATTAAATGGGACATGTTTCCGTACTTTGTCAGGCGAGAGTGTTCTCAAGGGAACATTTTTCACCACGAAAACTGTGAAAATTACATGGTGTTACATAATCTATAATGGCTTTCGACAATGCCAAAATATTCGCTATAATCGACTTTCAAATATGCTCAGATAAAAAAAACGAACTAACCATTACCCCGTTTTCATGAAGGGGCAGAAATAATGGACCGACACACTGTTTTTTTCCTGACACACTTCTCTCGATCCTCAATATTCATACATTGTGTCATGCATGCACGTCGATTTCTCTGACTCATTACGTGGGCGACATTTAACATTTGATTGATTTGATCATGCCACATTATCATCGGTATTCATATATTTATTTTTACGTTTAAATCGTCAACATATATTTTTTTACCCTTTTTTCGTAATTTTTTTTTCAATGTGTTAAAACCATCTTATGATCCTTTCATTGTATCATATTATTATTTATTCAGATTAACCAAATATTTTTGTTTTATCTCACTAATTTTATTTAAAAAAAACCTTCTTACATTATTTTGCTTGATAATGAAATAATGAAAAACTTATTTTAATATCAATAAAAAAATACATGAAATAAAAAAACACGATGCAAAGTTTACAAACCATATGGCCTATAATAATAAGCTAATAAATAAAATTTAAACCAAGTAAACGAAATTGAAAACAGTCTAAAAAATTAATAGTATTGTTCCAACGCCAACAACAAATCATCATGCCGTCTCTCCGCAGGAGTAGGCAGAGAGAATGGGACGCCACACAATTCTATCCTAACATACCTCTCTAGCTTCTTCCACATTCATACGAGTTATACACGCACATCGACTCTTCCGACTTCTATAACATCATTGACGACCTTCGTGGCCGAGTGGTAAGTGCATTGACTGCCACCCCGAAGGTTCCGGGTTATATTCCCGGCGAGGGCAGTGTGATTGTCACACCTTCTTTGGTCTGGTGTAGAATTCACGTGACAATAAAATGGCGATAGATTAGCTACCTATCACATGTCACGAGAATCACTATGATGGCTATAATACTCTTTACTTCGATTTGGCTCATGATGTAAAGTATTCAACAAAATAATAATAATAATAATAATAACATGACCAACCTTTAAAATTTGATTAATTTGGTCATGCCATGTTTTCCCCTATCTATCTCGACTCCGTACTCCATTTACATTATTAACGTATACTTTCTTAACCATTCTTTATCCATTTATGCGCTCTATATGTCCGAACCAACGCAGCGATCCTTTCATAATTTTGTTTATAACTAACTAACTAACCATCACGCCGCCTCCCCGAAGGGTAAACAGAAAGAATGGAACGCCAGACTGTTCTGTGACATACTACTCTCACTTCCTCTACATTCATACACCTTGTCATGCACGCACGTCGATTTCTCCGACTCTTCACGTGACCGACATTTAATATTTGATTGATTTGATCGTGCCACGTTTTCCTCTGCCTTCCTCTATTTCTAGCTCCGTTCACGCCGTTTACATATACCTTCTTCACCATTCTGTCTTCACTCATTCTTTCCATGTGTCCAAACCATCTTAACGACCCTTTCATTATTTTGTTCATAACATTTTCATTCGCACCGCATTCACTTCTTATACTTGCATTTGACACTCTATCATATACAGATTTACCACACATTCGTCTTCCATACATAAGGGTCGGCACAAGAACACCATTATGCACTGCCATCTTAGCTTTTTTGGATAGGCTTTTGTTTGCGATTACAACTTTAAGTGCACCATTTACTCTGTTGCCTGCCCCAACCCTTCTTTCAATATCCTTCTCCGCTCTCCCATCCTTTGTAAACATTTGTTTATAATACCTAAAAAATATCAAAGTTAAGCATTAGAACCGAGATTCAAAAATTGTAACCAAATTACCGTGATAAGACCTCATTATAGCTTATTGATGAGAAAATAAAAAATACATTTTATTTATTCGCTCTACAGCCAAACTACCGCTCTCTGAAATATTACCCTTTTATGTAAATGAGTTGGAAGAAAGACAATTTCTCAAAAGATAATCACGAAAGCTGTAAGACCGTTACCACGTAAATGTAGAAGGATTCACAGGGCGCCCAAGCTTTATATACAGCATGACCGATACTTGAAACGAATTATAATTAAGTACAAACATTGCGGTGTCTGAATTTTGAATTAAACACTCACAAATTAATCCGTATCCGTGCCAATTTCATTAATTGAATATATGTTATGGGAAACTCATTACTAAAATAATACATTTATAGTTATGTTCTACAAGTCCTGGTGAATATCGTATATAGTATATAGTATCTTTGAGGTATGCATGCAAAATGATCTGATGATGAATGTGAATAAGTCCAAGGTAATGATTTTTGAAAAACAAGAAATCATGACAGTCTGCAACATTTGAAAATTTGGAGCAAATAGATTAGTTCGTGTACTTAGGTAGTATGTTTACAAAAGATGGGAGAGTTGAGACGGATATTGAAAGAAGGATTGGGGCAGGCAACAGAGTGAATGGGGCACTTAAAGTTGTCATCGCAAACAAAAACCTATCAAAAAAAGCTAAAATGGCAGTGCATAATGGTGTTCTTGTGCTGACCCTTATGAGTCAGAGAAATCAACGCGCGTGCATGACACGATGTATGAATGTTGAGGAATCGAGAGAAATATGTCAGGAAAGAAAAGTGTGGCAGTCTATTCTTTCTGCCTACTCCTTCGGAGAGACGGCGTGATGGTTAGTTCTGTTTTAATATCGTGTTTTAATTTGTGCCTGAAACACTGTGAATGCAAGCCTACAAGGCTTGTTGTATTTTGGGAATCCAGGTTGAATACGTAGAGAAGTAATTAAAAAAAACATATAATCGAGGCATCCGAGATTGTATCATTTTCCCAACCCACAATTTTCTCCAAAAAATCCTCCTCACCATCTAACAATATCCAACCACAACACCAAATTAAGAAAATTCCATCATGCGGGGAGCAACAACCCCCGAGCTGGTACTCCCAAGAAGACCAGATAAAAAAATACTAGATCACATTGATTTTAATTATGTAATGATTTCTATTTTGAAAGTACATATAAAAAATCTAGTGCGTATTCCAACGCAGGAAAATACTCATACGAGTGGGACGTGATACGTATAACCGGAAATTACTTAATTCCGAATGTATACAACGGAAAGTCCCTATTTGATACTTACTGACATGAAGCGGTTGACAATAAAAAGTTTGCATACCAGTGGTATAGACTACAAATAAAGACATTACATTTTAAGAAAATGCACGAAGGCACTAATATTGTCGGTGACATTGAAAAATATGGTGATTATTTTTTTTAAATACTATATTCTGTATGAACTTATACTTACATATTTCTAAAAACAATTAATATATGAATTAATATATTTTATGTACGAGTATATTAATCTTTTTATCTCTATTTGAGGAGTCAGAGAAATCGACGCGCGTGCATGACACGATGTATGAATGTTGAGGAAGCGAGAGAAATATGTCAGGAAAGAAAGGTGTGGCAGTCCATTCTTTCTGCCTACCCCTTCGGGGAGACGGCGTGATGGTTAGTTAGTTAGTTAGTTAGTATATTAATCTTTTTGACATTTTGATATCTGTTCCATAAATCTATGTAACATAAAAATAACAGTAAAATGGTTATAACAATCTATTGTTATTATTTTCAATAAAGATAAAAATATTATAATACATTCTACGTTTGTAGGAAAATCCGACAATACCACAATATTTTTAAGATAATTTAAAAAAATCAGTATTCTAATAATATTGTTTTATTTCAAAATTAAATATTTATAATAGCGAACTAATGCGAAGGAGGACTGCTTAAACTTAAAAAAAGAACAGAATTAAGGTAATATATCTCAGAAACCCGATAACAATAAATATTTAAAACTAAAAAATATTTAAATAATAATTTAAAAAAACGACGTTTTCTTTAACTACTTCCACGTTTGTTTTAATTTCGACAGCGACCGGTTTTGCCAGGCTCGCTGACATCGACAGACTGTAAATCATTTGATTATCTAAAAAATATTTATAATTGTAATGTTTTTAAAAAAATCATTAAGTACAATTCACCCTGTATAGCAGGTACATACTTCACAAGACATGGTCTGAATACAAGGCGTGCTGTAATCAGATATAAACCTGAGCTTTAAATAGAGATAAGAAGAAAAGCGAGGAAAACAATCGTTAAAAAAACATTTAGTGTGAAAACGGCTTCGGCTATTTGCATAACGCGATCAGAGAGCTCCGGGAGATTTACTGTGTCCCGATTTCAGTTCGATAGGACATAAAGAACTACTAATGGACATTAGATGGTCCACCACGCAGCCGACTCCAGTCCAGCTGTTCTAATGAAGAAGGTAGCTACCGCGAGCGGACCACCTGTTGATCCACCGTTATTGCTCATTATAAAATTGAAAACCAAAGAGAAACGCCTCATCCAACGCATACAGCATTAACATTCAGACATAAAATAACTAAATCATTCATGTTCTTCATACAAAAAAACATAAATCATTTACTAGACTTAAACATATAAAAAGAAAGCTAACATTTTACATTTATTATAACATAATAAATTATACGTGTGAAAAATATTTAGACATATTTCCGTGTTAAAATGTTTTAAGTCTCAAAACTGATAATAGTACCTGCTTACCGGTTTCGTTTGTAATAAATTTTCAGTCAAAGTTTCAATTAAATTAACTAAAAAATGCTTTTTTTTGCTCCGTACGTATATTAATAATACGAACATATATAATTTTAAAAAAAATTTACGCTTTGATACTTGTAGAGAGAACGTACGTATCTCGTTTATAATAGATTATTTCGTTTAATTTTATTATATGAATACATCAAAACATATTTAATAAATAATTAATAAAATATCCTAAACGAATCATTTCGGAAGTTCCCATCGGGTGTATATTTTAAGTTCTATTTTCCCGGTTTAATAGGCCAATTATACAGTACTAATATAGCCGATTTACTGGCGCTTTTATTCTCTTATAAACATGTAAATGTATTCAAAGCATCAGCGAGTTCGGCCATAAGCTAGGTAATGAAATTTACAGTTTATATAAATCTTTCCGAATCACCACATAAAACGTTGAGAGCTATCCATATTTTTCATCACTTAGCGTTGAAAGCATGACAGGCTTAATCATCGAAAAAATAAAATTAGCTATTAAAAAATATACCTCGTCAGAACAACAGTTTAAAACAAAATGGGTTACATAAAATTGTATATCGGAAGTACGTAATTAAAAATCACCCCCGAAACTTATGTTTGATTTTTCCGATGATCGGGTTAAGGTTACGCGAGTTGTGCGGTAATAGGTGCGACCGAGAAGCCTTCCGGAGGCTGACTGGCGGATGAGGGTAGCGAGGGAGGCGTAAGGGGTGTTCGGGCGGTCGGGGGTTGGTTTCCGGTGCGGGGGGAGGCAGGGGGAACCCGAGGCGCTCACGTGACGTGAAAAGCCGGTATTCAAAATCGTTCTATTTCGTTACAAAAGACATCCGAAGCGTTGTTTTAATATTTATTTTTTTCTCGGAACTCCTTAAAATTACAGGTTTCTTAAAAGACGATGGCTTGAATCTAAGAAGACGGGTTAAGTATACATAAATAAAATAATATATTTATTTATAATAAATTTTGTAGTAGAAGTAGAAATGAACACGCGTTTTAGAATTAGTAAAAACTGCGTTATGTTAAACTGGACCGTCAGGGAGACTGTGGATACAGAAATCCCGACGTGGAGAGAAACCATAATAATACAAATCCCAATCCAAACCACAAAGAGAAACTCGTGAAAAAGTAACATAACATTTAACCTTTCATTTTCCATCGTGGAGTCGGCCCTTCTGACATGATTTCTCCAGGACGCCCTGTCACGGGTCTGCTTTCTGTTGAGTCCATATATCAAAACAAATCAAATAAAATCAGTTTATTTACTCAAAAGAAATTACAAATGACATAAATGTTTAAGGCACCTATTGAGTACACGTATAATACCAGGAACGCATTAGGGATGGTTCGACCTAAAGAAGACCAGATAGTTTCTCAATAGAGTATTTGTCCCCTGAACGTACCTTCACTAATGTGAAAGATGTCGATCTCCGAGGAGACCGCGTTCAGCAGACTAATTGCTCTTCCCACCGGTGTCACCAGAGGCAGATTGGTTCTGGCGGCCGGTAGGTAAAACAATATGTGCTGTCGC
Source organism: Lepidostoma basale (assembly GCA_022606425.2). Lineage (NCBI taxonomy): Eukaryota > Metazoa > Arthropoda > Insecta > Trichoptera > Lepidostomatidae > Lepidostoma > Lepidostoma basale. The sequence goes on along the minus strand of JAHDVF020000695.1, from coordinate 469,702 downwards.
TGTCGGAGATATCTATCAGGGACAAAAAAACCAACACCCTCTAGAACGGCCGAGTTCTCGAAATATCCCCTGATTAATCTAAAGAAAATGGGTTATGAGATGCCCATCTCTTTGAAGCTGTAGAGAAATGGTTCCGAGCATTCTCAAAAGAAATGCCGTAGGATAGAGCCACGGATAATTACAATACTACCTCTTGAGAGTGGCCTCGATAGATGGCCCGCATGACGCCAAAGGCCGTCCTCTACCCCTCAAAGAATAAAACCAATTATTTTCTTTAGTCATAATGAACTTTCAACAGCATAAATAAATCAACAGTATATAATTAATACGAATTGAGGGCTAATCATTACAAAGGTGCCAAGTATCAAAAATGTAAAAAATGAGTTTTTGATCCTAATAGGTGTTAAAGATAAAAGCCAATAACTGTTCAAAGTTACAAAGTGATTGAATAATATAGTGTAGTTTAAACATTGCCTTAAAGATGGCACATGTTACAACAAACATATGTTTAATAACCAGCCTTCAATCGTGTTCAATAAGCATATTATAGAAAATCGGAGACAAATCACCAATACATTTATACGTGATGTGTCGCAATGTCGTGTATAGAGTAAAAAATTAACTAATGTCTCACCCGCTATTTACATCTCACTCTCGCTACTACTACATATACTATATTATATTAGCGATTGTGAGAGAGACAAGTAGTGTTTATCGTGTTAATCGTGATTTGTTGTGTGCATATTGCGAAACGAATCGAGTATTGGGTCAGTGGGTTTCGGATTATTGTCATAAGCTGAAATTTTACTTTATAGTTATGAGCGTTTGCCTATGTATTTTATTTTGCATTCTATTAAATATTTTATAATTTTTTACTTTAACTGTATCTAATTTAAGCAATCGCCCATGAATATCATAAATTTCTAAACAAAAATCTATCCAAAAAAAACAAAATGGCAGTGCACAATGGTGTTCTTGTACCGACCCTTATGTATGGAAGCGAAGCATGGAACTGGCAAAAGAAGGATGAAAGTAGAATAAATGCAGTAGAAATGAGATCACTTAGACGAATGTGAGGTACTCTGTGTAAAATAGAGTGTCAAATGAAAATATAATAAGTGAATGCGGTGCGAATGATGGTGTTATAAACAAAATAATGAAAGGATCATTAAGATGGTTTGGATACATGGAAAGAGTGGTAAATAAATTATATGTTAACGATGTAAATGGAAGTAGAAATAGAGGAAAACCGTGGAAAATGTGGCACGATCAAATAAATCAAATATTGAATGTCGGCCACGTGAGGAGTTAGAGAAATCGACGCGCGTGCATGACACGATGTATGAAGGTTGAGGAAGCAAGAGAAATATGTCAGGAAAGAAAAGTGTAGCAGTCCATTATTTTTGTCTACCCCCTCGGAGAGACGCCGCGTGATGGTTAGTTAGTTAATTTTTAAAGCTCTTAGTTTAAAATGTGTACTGATCACACAGCATCGTAATAAACTGCTTTTTTTTAGCACGGGAAAGGTTAAAAGCAAGTATTCCGAGAGACTAAAATAAATCACGTCTACTCTACAGGCTATCGTGGGTTTCGCCGTTTACATTTGACGTTTGTCTGATATTGACATTCTCATCAACTCAAAGTGCAATCAATCGCGCACTGGGATATGAACAATATTCGTGATTGAATAAACGCCCGAACCAAACATGAATCCCATCTCAAAGTCATTATAGAACATATTATTGAATCAAAACCGACTATAGAAGAAATATTTGAATCTATGTAAACCATGCAATACATGACCTGTTCGAAATCGATATCAAATCAAATCAAATCAGTTTATTTTCTCAAAAGACATTACAAATAATATTAATGTTTAAGGCACCTATTGAGTACAGGTAAAATAAAATATAATATATATTTTTTTATTTTTTTAAAAAAAAGTCTAATACCAAGGATTTAAATCAATGATATTAGAATTTATTATTACAATCTTCAATGTGAGCAGAAAATAGCTCATTATTATGAAGAAGGAATCTGGTCGTGTCCAGGCTTGAACCCATGTCCCCTGGATCAGGAGCCAAGCGTTCTATCCCCTAGACCACCACCCGATATAGTACCAGAAACGAATGAGAGATGGTTGACATTAGGAAGAAAAGACACTCTCTAGAATATTTGTCTTCTGAACGTACTTTCACTAATATGTAAGACGTCGATCACTGTGGAGACTGCGTTCAGCAGACTAATTGCTCTTTCCACCGGTGTCACCAGAGGCAGGTTGGTTTTGGCGGCCGGGATCTCTGAAAACTCTTCCGATTCGAACGATGAAGCCCAACATCCTCAGTGCACACCGCTACATTGTTCTTTCCTGACATACTTCTCTCGATTCCTCAACATTCATACATCGTCTCATAGACGCACGTCGATTTTTCGACTTCTCACGTGGCCGACATTCAATATTTGATTTATTTGATCTCACCGTGTTTTCCTGTATTCCCAGTTCCATTAACATTGTTAACATAAACTTTTTAATATTATTTATTCTTCATTTATTATTTCCATGTGTCTAAACCATTTTAATGATCCTTTCATTATTTTAATATCAAACATTTCCTTTAAGGTCTACCGATATACATTATTATATAATATGTACAGCCGCGTATTGCATATTGTATGTACATCCTTGAGTTGTGTAAGAAAATAATATCTTTTGGTGGGTTCAAAGATTTTTATGGGCCATATAAAAAACGCGTTCCGCAAAACGTCGGAGTTCTCGTAAAATAGTCGTAACTATGAATTACGTTCATATCTCTTCTCCACGTTTATACAAATATAATACAACTCTACCATCTCGATTATAAACGGAAACCTACCGATGTTCTAATTTAAGATTATACCGTCAAATACAAACAAATAATTCGAAAAATAATTATGTCTAACCAGAACTGCTAGTCATAAACACTGCACATTATATTTATTATTTCTTGAACAATGGTGTTCTTGTACCGACCCTTATGTATGGAAGCGAAGCATGGAACTGGCAAAAGAAGGATACAAAAAACAAACTAACTAACCATCACGCCGTCTACCCGAAGGGGTAGGCAGAAAGAATGGACTGCCACACTTTTCTTTCCCGACATATTACTCAACATATACTCGTACATCGTGTCAAGAACACTGCCAAAGAAATACATATTCTGAAGCAAATAAGATAGAAAATAATGGAGTTTTAGTGCCAACCCTTATAGTGATACTTGGAACTGTAGGAATATAAGCAAGAAAAACTGTATTTACGATTTTTTATGAATTAAAACACTGTTTTTTTCCACTTTTGAGCTTATTTTTCTCGACGTATTTCGAAGGCCCTTCATCATCAGGAGAACGATATAAACTTTTACGAACGATAGAGTTGATATCGTTCTCCCTATGATGAAAGCCTTCGAAACATGACGAGAAAAATAAACTCAGAAGTGGAAAAAACAGTGTTTTAATTTTTTGGAAAAAACAAATTTTCTTGCTTATATTCTTACGGTTCCAAGTATCACTATAAGTGTTGGCACTAAAACTTCATTATTTTCTATCTTATTTGCTTCAAGATGTATTTCTATTGGCAGTGTTACAGAAGAACCGTGACTTCGAAGCTAAATTAAATATGTATTTTTTTTATAAACATGTAAAGATATAAAATTACTTGGGCGGAACATCGGAATTTAACATAACTATCGGCTTACTATACATAACGATTTTATCATTCTACAAAATTTCCTCTATTTTATAACAACACAAACCATGAGAGGAGCCATGCTACTCTAACCTTCTCAAATACTCTTAATTCTGGAGAGTATCCTGTCTTTCTAATGTCGAACCATCTCTCATGCGTTTCTGGTTGTATACTAAACACAATATATTATTTTACGTGTTCTCAATAGATACCTTAAAAAAATATTTTGTAATGTCTATTGATGAAATAAACTTATTTGATTTAAATTTTAATTGTATCTCAATAGAGACGAAGACGCAAACTGGAAACTGAACATGGATGATCAAGGTGTTTACAGGACTTATGACCTGTCATTGGTTGGGTTAAGCGCACGCTTTATGTAATTACAACATTTCCCATTCCACCTTTGTTATTTGTGATCATGCATGACAAATTTTGGAAGATGTATATATACTTCAAAATCCATATTTATCTTCACGTGGCAGTTTCAGTCAGCCATCTATGTAGATTTGGTTGCACTAGTGAATTTTTTCAAGAATTAACCTATACAACCGACCCACTAACGCCATCTATGGAGAATGATTTTCGGCATTTAGCAAACTACCTTATTAACACAATGTGAAGGCTGTCAACCAACACATTGTTAGAAGCCGCTAGGAGTATTATTCCATTCTATATGCCAAAGAATTTTGACCAGAATATTTGAAGACCAAATATTTGTGAATGTATACTTAAAACTGTATACAAATCCTGGATTTACACCAAAGGGTGGTTAATTCAAATTTTAATTGTATCTCAATAGAGACGAAGACGCAAACTGGAAACTGAACATGGATGATCAAGGTGTTTACAGGACTTATGACCTGTCATTGGTTGGGTTAAGCGCACGCTTTATGTAATTACATTTGATTTGATTTGATCCTGACACACTTCCTACACATTCATACAAAGAGTCATACAGCGGTCAATAATTATTTTCTCGAACTTTAAAATTGGATTAATTTGTTACTGTTAAAATTTAAAACACTTAAATATCACTATTCTTTTTACTCACTGAGAGTGTAGCGACAGCTGTTTCGCCAACTGATGTTGGCATCATCAGGTGTTACAATAAACTGATGATGATGAAACACCTGATGATGCCAACATCGGTTGGCGAAACAGCTGTCGCGACACTCTCGGTGAATTAAAAGAAATAGTGATATTTTAACAGTGTTTTAAATTTAAACAGTAATAATGTTGAAGCATCATAGTGTTTCGGCCAAAACAATAGATTATTGGATTTATTTGATCAAACAACGATTTCCTCCATCATCCTTGACTCCGTACTCCATTCACATCGTTAAAATATGTTTTTTAACCATTCGTTATTCATCCAAGCGTTCCATATGTCCAAACCAACACAGTGATGTAATAATTAACTAACCATCACGCCGTCTTCCCGGTGGGGGTGGGAGAAAGATGAACCGCCACACTGTTCTGTCCCGACATACTTTTCTCGATTTCTCTACATTCATACATCTTGTCATGCATGCACGTCGATTTCTCCGACTCCTCGCGTGACTGACATTTAAAATTTGATTAATTTGATCGTGCCACGGTTTCAGATACGTTTTCCTCGGCCTTCCTCTATTTCTAACTCCGTTCACGTCGTTTCACTCATTCTTTCGATGTGTCCAAACCATCTTAACGGCCCTTTTATTATTTTGTTCATTCACTTTTTATACTTGCATTTGACACTCTATCATATATAGTTTTATCACACATTTGTCTTAGAGATCTTATTTCTACTGCATTAATTCTACTTTCATCCTTCTTTTGCCAGTTCCATGCTTCACTTTCATACAAAACGGTCGGCACAAGAACACCATTATGCACTGTGATGGGGTGATGTAATAATTGTATTCATAATACTTTTATCCACTCTACATTCATTCCTGATGACCTCATCTCTCTTCCGCATTTATTCTGCTCTCATCCTTTTTCTGTCAGTTCCATTCTTCGCTTTCATGCACAAAGCTTGGAACCAGAACTCCATTTTCGGTTTCATTGATAAATTATTGTTTCCAATAACTATTTTTAAAAAATCATTCACTTTATTCCCCGTACCAGCTTCACATTGTATAATTTGGCACTTATCAATCATTTTGTTATCGGGATTAATTATTTGATTTTAACCCTTACCACTCCTTTGTCGAATGCCAGCCGACATCGCTATACGAGTATGTACGTTACAACTCAATTGTCGGCTGGCGGCCGACAAGATAAGACTTGCACGCGCGGTATATTTTCACGCGCAAAACTTGACACGTGTCGTTGTTTCTTGTGATTATTCGTTAAAAAAACATTTAATTTCACGTTTTAATCAGATTTTGACTGTTTTCCGTTTTTATTTTACTATAAAATAATCCTTGCAAATTCACATAACCTAAAATGGCGGAAACTTCGCGTGATACGTCATGCAGAGGAGCGATTAGAGTACAAGCCCCACTACATTGCGAAACTGGACAAAGTTCTAAAGACTGTACTATGTGCAGTTACAGAAATATTCCAGGGGGAAGACAGGAAACAGTGTGGTTTGTGAGACCTGCTTTAGAAAACCTGGTCTCCATCCTGGAGATTGTTTTAAAAAGTACCATACTATGCAAAACTATAAGTAGTCCATAATGTTTTTGTATATTGTTTTTTTTATTTGAAGAATAAATCATTACAAATGAATTTTTAACGATTTTTTTTGTAACTACCTATCAATAAAAATATTTTGACATTATTTAGATTAAAGTTGGCTGACAAACAATATCAAAAAATAATGGAGTGGTAAGGGTTAACTTATCGGGAGTTATCGAATAAAAAAGCGCTTGAATTAGATTGGATTTTTAATAAAGGGAATTTCTTCCTCATTTTCACTTATAAAATTCATAGACCGGATGTCACCCGATTAAAAACGCAAATGAGTTATTAATTTTATTTTTCATTTGTTGAAACGCCCACTTATCGCTCGTATTGTTATCAAGTTTATTGTGTGTGCGTTTCTATGAATCACAAAACTTCTGTATCTCAATCAGTTTATATGAAAATAAGTATTCGTGTTTGAAAATTTCACTTATTTATAATTTTAATTGCCTCATTTAACAGACTGGAAGCATTTGAAATGTGGCTCCACCGTCGAATGCTCAGAATTCCCTGGACAGACATGGTTACCAATACCAAAGTCCTGAGGCGAGCTAGAGTTGATAGGGAACTGTTATCAACTATCAAGGTTCGGAAGATTTCACATCTGTATAATATATTTGAACTTCGTTATCCGACGAAAAGTAAATAAATGTTATTAGATCATCGACATGTGATCTTATCACTGATAACTTAATTTTTGGCAGTGTTGTTTCTTCTTCTTCGCTATCATCACTTCCATCCTCGGCATTATGTCTCAAATTCTAGTACTAGACGTACGACGTGATACTTGAATTTAAGCATGTATAATATTAACAGGACGTTTTTTTTACATTTGACCGGATATTTTGTCCGTTATATCTGAAGTTCGTTAAATAGAGGTCCATTATATCGAGGTTTTACTGTATAAGAACACAATAACAAAAGACATACGCCATATCCACCAATGACTAAAACATAAACAATGTGTCTATTTAATACTCAGATATGCATATTAGAAATAACTGGATCACAATGGTGTTATTAATAATTATAGTAATGACTTTTCTGCCCGTTTGTGGATCTACAGAAAGCGTATGAGTCGATAGGAAAAAAACTATGGGAGTTCTTGGCCGAGTATGGAGTGGAACCCAAACCTGATACGCGCGGTAGCATCCCCTTATGAAGGAAGCACCCCCTGTGTCAGTGTAAGCGGGGTTGTCACGCTTTGGTTTGACATCACTTATTATTCTTCTTCAAGTGCCCTGTCGGGTTCCCCCAACGTTGGCGATCATCTCGGCGAACCTGTCCCTGTCCTGCGCCGCTCGGAACAGCTCCTCCACACTTCGGAAGCAGGTCCACTCCTCACATTTCGCAGCCAGGACATCCGTCTCCTACCGGGCCCTGGGCGTCCCTCAATTTTCCTCTCCAATATCAGTTGGAGAAGGTGGTACTTTTCCCCACGCAGTGATGTATATGACCCAGATGTGAAATCTTCCGAACCTTGATAGTTGATAACAGTTCCCTGTCAACTCTAGCTCGCCTCAGGACTTCGGTATTGGTAACCATGTCTGTCAAGGGAATTCTAAGCATTGGCGATAGAGACACATTTCAAATGCTTCCAGTCTTTTATGTTTTTTAAAGAATAAAAACACCTTAAAACACTGATTTTTTTTTCACTTGTGAGTTTATTTTTATCGATACGTTTTGAGGGTATAATACCTTACACGTTTATCACAGATATAAACGAGAAAAATAAACTAAAAAGTGAAGAAGAAAAAACAGTGTTTTAATTCATAATAAATTCGTCATGAATATTTCATCATTTGTAGTGTAGCTTCACCATCGGAACAACAGAGTACAATTTTAACCTCTATTACGTTGCTTTTAAAAGTCGGTAGAAAAAATCCTGTGTTTGTTCTGAAACGTGCAGTGGCGTACCGAAGGGATTTTCGGTGGGACGTGGCCAGGGGGATGAAATAAGGTGGGATGGGAACGCGCAAAAAGAACATTGTCTTAAAATAACTGCGGCACGGATAACAAGGTTGTAAAAAGGGTCGTTAAAAATCCGGGTTACCCGAGACACAAAAAAAGGTCACCAAAAATTCTAACCCAAATTACACGAAACGTTAAAAAATATCGCCGATAAAAATATTATTTCTGTCTTCAATTACAGTAAACGATAAAATAATATTATGTATCAGCTTACCTAGAGAGGGTCAATTTAAAAAGGCATGAAAACCAAGTACCTTTTCTTCTTTCTTCTTCTTCGATGGCCCTACAGCCCATATCGAGCCGTAGCCTCCAGTATTCTTCGCCTCCAACTCCTCCTGTCCTCCGCTTCGACCCTCCAATCTGACACTCGTATCAATTTTCCTCCAATCTGACACTCGTAACAATTTTCCTCCAATCTGACACTCGTAACAATTTTTTGACATTAAAACCACGTACCTATTTACTAAAATTACTGATTTTTGAAAAATCAAAATTCATTTTATTTTTCCATTCCATTTATAAGAGTTTACACGTTTCAAATGGAATAGGTACATATATAAAAGGTGCTAGGTACCTACGTACTTTCTTCAAAACAATACTCATAAAAGTAGAAAAAATAGTGTTTTAATTCTAAATAAAACTTAATTAAAGTGACAAAATCAAATATGAAGGATTTAATGGTTTATTTATTTTTATTTCCAATGTATCCTTGTAAATTAAAATATAATAACTGCAATTATTCATTATAAAACTATGTAAAGCCCGATGGTTTAATACTCCACTCCTACTACCAGTAGTGAGATCACTTTCAAAGTAGGTACCTTGCACAATTTACAATTAATGATTTAAATTAAATCTTTTCGATTTTTGTAAGTATACTCTAAGTTTGGGAGTAAAAGTATTTATATGCTATAATGTGTTTTCTTCTTTATTATTATTTCACAGACGTGTACTATGGTACGTTAAATAATCTGTGTACATAACCTAAACAAAAAATATGTTCATGTATGAGTACGCGGTGAGTTACAAAGTAAACAAAGTATGGTATTTGCAGTATACCAAGGTTAACGTAAATGTGATTTTAAATGAGAAATCAAGACTTACCTGCTAATATCCCGTCCATTTCCAGTAATCTAGCTTCTAAAACTTTGGTAGGATCAGATTCTGGCGAAATTGGACTTAACTCGGATTCGGCATGATCAACTTTACCCATAATTGAATGAAATGTATAGTCCTAAAATTCTACGACGAATTAAATTATTTAAACATAAAAACGGAACACATTTACACAAATACACAGAACTAAACTAAACAAAACAAACTTTCTCTTCTTTAAGCCCCCAACTTGTTGGAATGTCATTTATGTCATAAATGGGCATAAACAAACATAAACACCATAAACAATATATATTTATTATTAACGATATGTTTCACACGAATCAATTTTTTTTTTAATATTTATTCTTTTAGAAACATGATTTTTTTTAATTATAATTACAAATGACATTCATAATGAAAATAATACGTAATCAGAATTTACCGTTTTTAAAAAAAAAAAATACGAAACTAAAACATGAAAAGACAATTGTTGATTTCTGAAATGTAAATGAAATATTCAATAAAAATAAAAAAAACATTGTCAAAATTTTTGGCTAGGAGGGTAAGCACTTAATTTTCACGTGAAATTAAGTAATTTTGCAGGAATACAAATGGTCTCTCTCTAATATTTCTCCCTGATCTTACTCGCTTCTAGATAATATGGGTAATGCGATATATGTAAATTATGACATATGAATAATAAATTGGTTTACTATATACCCCTGACGCCTTTATCATGATAGTTAAATATTCACCATTATAATTAACTCTTGTATGTATAGTTGAGAAATCGTAAAAAAAATTCCTACATCATATATTTTGACAAATTAATAAGTAATTGGTGTACAAGACAAATTATTTTCTAACAAATTTATTAACTGCAATTTGTCGACTTACGATCTATGCGACTTATGACTATTCGACTTTACGACCACCATCCGATATTGAACGTCAAGGGACTGTCTGAAGATTTATATTTTCTGAATAAACTTCTGGTATATTTTGAAGAAATTGACCCAAACATCGAATAATTCGCAAGGATTGAACAGATGGCACACAATGTGTTTCACCCATATTGTGAAATATACGGGGAGAAGACGATCCAGCAATTTAAGCAAAAAAACAATACACAAACTACCGCTAAAAAAATTCACACATGTATTTTCATCTATTTTATGAATTTTTACTGTAATTAACTTATTTGTAACAAATGTAAAAAAAATATTGCATGATCTGACTTACGACCAGATCGGCTTACAAACTATTTGCCGGAACCGATTGCGGTCTTAAGTCGACGAATAGCAGTATTTTCCAAATATTATTTCAATAATATGTAAACATCAAATAGTGAATCAGGGATACTCAAGTTAGACAAACAAACAAACAAACAAACCATCATGCCGTTTCTCCGCAGGGGTAGGCAGAGAGAATGGACCGCCACACTACTCTATCCTGGCAAACCTCTCTAGCTTCCTCCACATTCATTCAAGTCATACACGCACGTCGATTCCTCCGACTTCTAACATGACCAACCTTTAAAATTTGATTAATTTGATCATGCCATGTTTTCCTCTGTCTGCCTCGACTCCGTACCCCATTTACATCATTAACGTATACTTTCTTAACCATTCTTTCTCCATCCATGTGTTCCATATGTCTGAACCAACACAGCGATCCTTTCATAATTTTGTTCATAATACCTTATTCCGCTCTACATTCCTTTCTAATATCAGCATTTGAGATTCTGTCGTAAATTAGTTAAAAAGTTGTCATAAATTAAACTCAAGTTAGTGTCATTATTATTGATTTTTTATTTATTCGAAGTCATTACTTGGTGGTTTGACATATTTAAAAATTAAATTAAACATTATTTTGAGTAAGTTGGGCAAACCGGTTTCACTCCATAACGAGCTTCTTTAGGGCTATGCACAAACTGACAGTTGTGGCAGAAGTGTTTAATTTTATTTTTTATTATTCATTCTCCGATAGCTTCATATAAGTAAACATTGTCACTTAAAATAATTCCGTATCTAATTATTGTGCAATACATTCTGATCACCTATCTACCGATTCTGATTATCATATCTGGATTTAATAAACTTTTCTTGTGTTATTAATTTGAGAAAATATTTTTTGTTAAAATACTATTTAAAATATTGCTCTAAGTAAAACATTGATGTTTTTGTCGAAAGTAAATTAAGTTAACTATCTATTCTTCAAACTGTTTATATCTTGGACTTGGATCTTCTGGCTTACAGAGGTTCAGCTCTAATGGCTATTCCTCTTACGTCTGTAGGAAACATTGTTGGAATGAATGATGAAAATTAAACTGCGGAAAAACTGTTTGATTCATAAAAATTCACGATTAAGGAACTTCAAAATGTAAATTAATTGGTGAAGTTTGTCAAAAACGTATTTGTGATATATCCAGCATTTGTGATGTCATTCATATCTCACTGTTATTTAAGTCGAGTAAGAAGGATGAGAGAAGGTAAAAGTGAATACACAAGTCGACTGCACCAAATATATTTTATTATCCCTTTACCAACAGTATATAAATAAAGAAAAACAATCAATTGGAACTGCTTTTGGTTGAATCACAATAGTCTGAAATGCCGGGATATACAAAAATATAAGTATCTATTAATATTTACAATCGTGAGAAAATAGTGTGCTTTATAGAATTTTTTAAATATAACTTGGAGATGTCTTCTCCAAACCCCAACCTTTCCATTCCAATGGATTTATACACCAATACCCTAGCGACATGTATTTTTCCACCCGTGATTTCTATAAATACTATATCAATCCAATTCAATTCTAAAAGCAAAAACTCTTTTTATGGAAACCATAGATAATTTATAATACCAACTTGATAAATAAATATAATGGTATAGAAGCCATGGAATGGAAAGTGGTAGTTTTTTTCAAATAAAATAAATAATTTATCAACAAGTCATAAATACTTTATAAGTGTATATAAAAATATACAGAAAGCATCACTTCATTTTCAATTGGTCAAAATAAGATATCTACATTGAAGAATATATTTTTTACTCTGTATTATACAAGTGTGAATTTTCAATGAATTGCGCAAGAGTTATTACCTGAAAATGGACCAAAAATTGTTAATATAATTTAGACAATATGCTTTTTTTAATGCTTACAAATATTGTGGAGTATTTATTTTTACACGTTTAAAAAAATATTTCAATTCAAAGATTTTAAGTATTATAATCACATTGCAAAAGATTTTTTTTATCAAATTTGTTTAAAATAATAATAAATACTGTACAGTTTACTTTCATTTTACTTTTAAACAGCTTAAAATCCTATTTTTTTTTATAATAATAGAATGTGAATTAATACATAAATAACAAAATTCTACTAACAAAAATAACTGCCTCTTAGAGTATCCGCATTTGTCAGCATTTCATCCAATACTATTTTATAAAACTAATTTACGAAAATATAGCGTATTAACATTAAGTATCATTTGTAAGTGTACTACAAAGTGAAATAATTATAAACAAAAGATAACTTTAAACAATAATTAACTGCTCTTGTAAAATGTACAGTTCTTTCATTCACTCAATCCTAGACTACTAACTATAGTCATAAAAAAAATATTGATATTAAAATAATACGAAATATTAACTGTTGAATAAACATTTGAACTGTGCAAAATATACAATACTGACCCTCAAAACAAGCACAGTTCACAGAAAACTTATTAACCAATTTAAGACAAATGTTTAAAATAAAAAAATATATTGAAAAGCTATTTATTACATAGTAAAAGGCACCAAACATAATTTTATGTAGTCTTTCATCATTCACCAAAATGTTTTGATTTAATCTTGGAGTGATTAAAAATTCATTTGTGTGTTAACATTATTCTATGAAAAATTGTTAATGGCGAATGGGTAAACTGAAGATTGAAATGATATGAAAGATCTGTCTGTAAATAACATCTCGAAAAACCAATATCCAATATGGAATACTTCACTAACTATAAATTGGATTTATAAAATAACAAAACAATAGAGATAATTTTATAAACTATACATTAAAAACACAGCTGCATGGTACTTGTAAAATTTTCATTTATAAGTACATTTGTAACATTTTTGAATTTGAACAAAATAGTAGATACGTAGCAGAATGAAAAAAAAATTAATTGTATAATTTTTAATGTAACGATAGTGATGACAGCTTACATTTAAATAATAATGGAAAAAATGTATTTTAATTCTAATATTTAAACCACTGATTTGAGATATGTGTGAATAGATTAGCGTAAAAGAGTAAAGTGTAATTAATACCAAGTTCAAATCACCGCAAACTTTAGATATCATCTGTGAGTACTGATTCTTCAAGCACCTTTCATTTAATCTGCAAATTACGTTAGGTTAAAGTCGTAATTATCACACAATAGAAAATACACAAGGAAATAAAAAAAACTATGTAATACATACAAAAATGTCTTTTAAAATATCCAATTGTATTAACAAACACTTGTCAATTATAAGGATAATTTAATTTTTTTAAAAAGGAATGTAAATCATTGCAGAATGTAATTTTAAATTAACTTAAAATAATGTCTTTGAATTCCAAATAACAAATGGAATCCTACATCACTAAAGAAATTATAAATATATACATAAAAAATAAATAAATAAATTTTCATCACTGCCTGCATTGTGGTAAGGCATATTAACTTTAGAACACAATTTATTGTTTTAGAGAACATAATAAATAATAAAATTGTAATAATCTAATAAAAACGCATTTAATAAAATTATATAAAAAAGTGTTATTTGGAAAGGCGAATGTAAAAGGAATAGAAGAGTACACCTTTATAAACTTAAGCTACCACAACAAAAAAACAACGTAATTTTTTTCAACAAAAACGAACCTTATATTTAACTAATCCATAATATTTAGCTCTCTCCTACACCTGGCCTGCACGCTGCAGCTCGCAGCTTGCAGCTTGCGCGGCGGGTGGAATGGAATGCATGCACCTATACAGTGTATGAGCATCTAAGTTCTAGGTACGGTAGCGATCATGATAAAATATTTGATGTTTAACAAGTTAACATTAAATAAGTAATCTTTAAAATATATCCGTATTACATATATTAATTATTATCCCTAATTAAGTTTGATCTCGTTGCGATCAAATGTGATTGGACGGAATACGGCAGTCGGCGGTAGAGCCGAAACTAAATTTCGTTGGTAGTTTAATTTTGTAATCTTAACCATAGTAAGGCGTCTTTTAACAGGCAAGACCACAACCGACAATATTAAGTACTTATGTCTAGTGGAACGATGAACACATCTATCAACTATGTCTAATTAAACAAAGGAGAACTTAAACTGTAGAGACCTTCGCCAGTCAACCGGGTGGTATCTGCGTCGCCTGGAGTAACAATAAATAAAAACAATTTACACTCTGCACCTATGCGGTAAACACCTTAACATTCAACTTGTATTGGATACTTTCAATTAGACTTATCACCCCACTGATATCAGGCACCTTGGGAACAAACATCACAATTCAGAAACTCATTCTTCAAAGGCATTTCTATACATTACTTAGCAGATGGGACGGTTTGGTGTACATGCTCGTGGGATTTATTGCAGTTTAAGACACATCCACAGTCCTCCATGATCAAAAGAAGGGTGAACCATTAATGTAACAGTATTAAACTTTCATTATAATATCAAAATGCTTATGTACATTTAATGGAATGCATTCAATAATCTCGTTGCAATTGACGACATATAAAAATATTTGGTAATATTTTGTGGAATGTAAGTTTCATAATAAATATATTATTAAAATTTCATTGTACAAGGGATGCCATAAAGCTGTATAATTGTTTTTTTTATACATGATTCATCAATTACTTTAATATGTATCTTTGCATTATATATAAATATATACAAATATAATAATAAGTCACATGGTCTTCTCACATCAATACATGTCTAAACGTTTACATTATATTATCAATTCCCGTTATAATAATGTATCTATTAGTTGCAATATAAATATAATGTACGAGTATACATTTTAAGGATTAACATAGGCCTTTCCCTTGTACATAACAGTGATAAATAAACTGTTTCTCAACGTATTGCCCTTGTATATATTTCACAGTAGTCAATATATAAGAATTATCAATTCAATTAATAAGAATACTATTCGAGGATTTATTTTTAAATATACATATACGAATTTGAGAAACACAACGAGTTAAATATATTAATAATCCCAAGATATGTTACATGTTTATTACGTTGTTTATATAAATCTGTAAGCAAAAACTAATAAATGTAAAAAAATCTAATCTTTTGAATCAGAAATCTTTTGAAGCAGAAAATTATTAATCAAAATGATGTAAGTTTTAAATTATTAACAGCATATTCGCATATAATGATGTAATCACTTAAAAGTGTGTAAAAATGTTTGATAAAATAACATTGTGACAGCATATTAAGAGAATTATTAAAGTATTTGTTTTTCAAAACAAAAATCAATGATGTACATTACTTTGTTTGGTTTTATTCACTGTTTCTTGGGCATCGATTTTAAACTAAGATATTTTGTATTTAACATTGTTATGGTATCATAAAAAAAAATCATTTGAATTTTTGTCTTCTACTTTTAATAAACATTTAGATTGTATTTTTGCAAGGCACATTAATCATAAAAAATTATGTATATATCACATAACATGATTAAAAAGAGTATCAATATCCTCAAACAATATTCAAATTAATCATATAACATGTAAGAAGTATGTTTTTTACTAAAATAAATAACTTAAAACAAAAGATATTTGTCACAGTTTCATTAAAACATTGGAATGTACGCGAATGTAGAAGCTTGCAGGTGCGTCAATCATACTATACGATTAATTTTTATACATAATATAAAGATTAAAGTCTATAATAATTATAGTACAATAGATTAACAAATCTAAATCTCTTATTCTGCAATGAAGGCCTTTCTCAAACGACTGGTCTTTATAAATGTTTAACACTTGATATAATATATACGCATAAAATTTAAAACATTTTCAATCGATTCAATATATAATTCTTTTAATACAAAATGTTTTCGGTATCAAAATATGTATCCATTCAGTCCGTGAAAGATGGAATATAATTTATAAGCAATATCTTCATTTCCGTCGTTAGGTGTCGTCAGATTTGTTTCAAAAGTTCACCTTTGGTATCTTGCCTTTTGAATGTTACTTTGGTTACACAAAATAGAATCTTTCTGAAATCGAGTGTTGCAATGAACCATTGGAAAATTATAAAACTGCTTTCGCCGTGCAGTATATGCACAAACAGTAACAGAACGGGCTCGCATGGGTATAATGTATCACAATCTTTGTTTCGTAAATCCATAATGGACCCAACTAACGTTGCATCCTATTTGTTATAGCTGACTTGGTACCTTTTTATTTATTTGTTTCGAAGAACATCAGAATACATACGTCTAACCCAATCAAAAACTTTAATAAAACATCTGAATAAAAATACAGTATGTTTGAAATTCTATGCAATATTTTAAAAATAATCTTTTAATAATTACAATTACATATCTGATATTGTTCAATTCATGCAAAATATTTAATTATAAAACTATGCAGTTACGGTTGATTTACTATAATTTCATCAACAATTGCCATCAATTTGTGTTGTGTTTAAAAAATTAATTATTAAATAAGAAATATGTTCTCATGTTCTTCAATACATTGAAAGGCCCAATCATTTGTGTATAACATTGTATAAAAACTCTTGGACTACACATTTCAAAAATGTAAACAATCTCATTTAAAAATACATTTCAAAACTTGAAAAGTTTGATAAACAATTGACTCGATTCATAATGAAAATATTACGGGAATTAAACAAAATTCTAAAAAACATTTTGTGTAATGATATGCAAGTAGAAATGGAAACTAATTTCCTGTAAGTATGTTTCTTGTACCTTTAACCCTTTGTGACTGCAAATTGAATCTGAAAATTCAATGTTTTATGTTATGTCTATGATTTTAAAATTAAATAAATATTTAAGTACTTTTAAAATGACACACTGATGAAAATAGATATTTTTTTGTAATAAAATATGCCATCATTTATGTATTTATTTTCAGAACCAAATAAAAAGAAAGAGTGAAGGATTGTTTACACTTTGAAAAGCGCAACTTACTGGTGACTCTTGCTCAGCAGATGGGAGTTGAACTCGTATACATTGTTGCATTGTTCACCGCAGATGTTGCACTTCCAGGGGTTGGAGTCGCAGTGGCATCCCTTGTGGAGGAAATACAGCGTGGAGTCGGGGAAGGAGATGGCGCAGAAGGTGCATACGAGCGAAGCGGGGTTCATGAGCCCGCCTATCGGCTCCGCGTGTGTCGATGTGATCATGCCCCCTTCTGAAGGAGAGGCCCGTGGAGACATCTGTAAAAATTACATAATACATCACATAAATGGTGGATGAAAAAAAAGACCATAATATGTCAGACGTGAATGATAACAATTTTATTTTCTATTTCACCAAGAAAACTTTAAACCATTTTATTATACTAAAAAAAATATTATAAATAGTAATATAGAGAGATAATCAACATCAAGGATAATATTATAGAAACAAAAAAAGAAAAAGAAAACTCCTTTGTACTCCTATTTCTCACGCCAACTCCTATGTCAGACTAGATTTGACATTATACGACCAGTTCATCGATTCCAACGAGCCTGGCGAAACCGGTCGCTGTCGAAATAAAGACAAAAGTGAAAGTAGTTAAAAAAAAACATCATTTTATCAAATTATTATTATACGAAGCAATTTTTAAATTACTTAATCTAGGTGGCTTGCTTCCTCACCATTAATACATCGTGTCATGCATGGAGATTGATTTCTTCGACTCACGTGACCGACATTTAATATTTGATGATCCCATATTTTACTCCCTTCCTCTTTATCTTGTCTTCCTAATGTCGAACCATCTCTAATGCGTTCCTGGTACTTTGTTGTATTTTTTATAATATTTTACCTGTACTCAATAGATGCCTTAAACATTTTCCTGTTTGTAATGTCTTATGAGTTAATAAACTGATTTGATTTGATTTGTTTTTATCTTGTTCTGTTATTTTATTAACATACATTTTCTTTATCATTCTTTCTTCATTCACCCTTTCTATGTATCCCCATACCATCTTAGTGACCCTTTCATTATTTAAATTATAATGAAATAAATATTGGTGGAGTTAAACTTACGGCATTCCTTCCTCTTCCTCTTGCGGATATCCTTCGACGCAGGTCTTCGCGCAGTAAACTCTTGAGCGGGGAGACTTTGATTAGGGAAGACAGGCCGCTGGAGGTGACAGAGCCGCGCTTGCCCTCCCCACTCTGGGCCGCCCCGCTGCCCCCCTCCCCAGCTGCATCCCCACCACCCTCGCCTTCAACCTGCATACCCTCCTCCTGCGAGCTAGGCTCCTGGAACATTCACATCACAATTAAAACATTGTATTATTTTTCATACATGGGTGGTTCAGAATATTAATGGATCAAGTCCATCGATCCTGATTCTGAGATAATTAGACCTAAAGTTGAAAGACTTTTGTGTAATCCAGGGATGTTTTCACTGCAAACACTCAATTTATTTTGATAGTACATGAATCAATTTAAATAAATAGACAAAAAATAAGATACACAAAGGCTTTACTAATATTAAAAGTACAAATAAAAGAAAATGGACTTGATTCACTATTATTCTGAAATTTTTCCTTACGCAAATGAAACACATTTAAAAAAAATCAAAATAGAGCAACATTAAAATACAACATTAATCGTAAATAACTTCATCGTTTTCAAAACCTTCCTCACTTTGGTCACGGTCACTTGGTTCTGACTTCCCGGATTTCATTTGTCACTGAATTTAGACTTGTTTTCTTCAAACACTTGTATAAACGCCCAACACTAATTTGTAAAGTCTCATGCACTGGATGAACTAAAGTCTTCACCTGAACTCATTTTTAGCAGCCAACAGTCAAAATAATATACCTCTGATGGTGAACGAGCTGTTAAATTGGCCATGATTCACTAATATTCTGAAAGGTTTCAAATTTTGATCTCTAATCAATAGTAGTATTGTCATTTATGGAGGAAATTGAAAAGCTACTATTCTGTTATTAACACACAACATAGAAATCTGTTTTATCTACCTGTAGAAACATTAAACTCCAAATTTATAAAATTTGGAGTTGATCCATTAATATGCTGACCCACCTATATATACAATTAACCAACTAAAGATATATTATTCTTCTTCTCTCTGGCTCTACAGTCCTGGGTTGACCTCGGCCGCTTACAAAGTTTCTCCAGCCGACCCTATCCTGAGCTCTCGACTTCCACTCCTCAGGTCTAACTCCCAACAATTGCAGGTCCTTCAGAAAACTGTCAAGCCAACGATGCCGAGTTAGATATATATTGAATATTTTTATTTAATTTTTGTTAAGTGATTTTTAAAAAATGCAGAAATTATTTTGAATATAATTAAAGTGAATTTATGCAAGATAACAACAAATTAATGATTAAATGAAAAGTTGGTTTATTTTACAATCGGAGACTACACAATGCAATGAGATTCATATAATTGTGTAGAGCTTCACTCTTGGTAGCAATATATTATTTAGGAAAATCTGTGCAACTTGTCTTTTCGATTAACGTTTCGAAAATCATTGCAGTCTCCGTCTTATCACGGATAGACCACCACACTATTCCTTCCCGACATATTTCACTTGTCTCTTCAACATTCATACATCATGTCATGCACGCACTTCAATTTTTCTTATTTCTTACATGGTGGACTCTTAAAATTTGATTGATTTGATATAACACATTTTCCTTGGCCTACCACTATTTTGTGCTCCATTAAAATCTTTAAAATACATTTCCTTCGCCATTTTTTCCTTGTGTCCTAATCACCTTTATAAACCTTTTATTTCTTTTTTGTTTATAACGTTTCCTTTCGCTCTGCATTTACTCCTTATATTTGTATATGACACTCTATCATATAAATAATTACCATACATTCGTCTAATAGATCCCATTTTTCTAATTTAATCCTTTCATGTTAGTATCACATCCATACATATGGATTGGCACAAGAACACAATTTTGTACTGTTATTGTATAAAATAGCTTTTTAAGCTAACTATGACAACTTTTAATGCACAATTCACTCTGTTGCCTCAATCAATTCTTCTATTAATATCCCTCTCCACTCACCCATATTTTGTAAACATACTTTCTAAATATGTATATCTTGGACTTATTCACATTAACAATCGGATCATTTTGCATTCCAAACATAAATACATTAGATAATAGCCTAAGGCTAAAAACTTGTAGATGAAAATAATACTGATAAAGAAAAGGTACAATGACCCAGTAGTTGAGAGTCGATCGGGAAGCATGAATTGGGCACGTATATATAGAGCCAGAGAGACCAGAGCAATCAAGATGTTGTATGCGTCAAGACCGTCAGGAGTAAGACCTCTAGGAAGACCTAAACAGCGCCTAACGGACTTTCACGGTGGCAGGTCCATCTGGCTGGAATATGTTCCCTGCACGCCTCAGATGCATTGACAATCCGAGCGAGTTGTAGTTGAAACCTGACTTAAAAACTCACCTTTTCAAAATATGACATAAAATATAAACAACTTATTTCTGATTGCTGGTGTCAGATGCAGCTCTCATGGGTAAAAACATTGTCAAAGAGCCCTTGAGGAGAGTAATTCACGAAAATGGCGCTATATTAAATTAGCCTTTTTATTATTATTATGGTTCTAGCTGATCTGGATATGTCGAGCAAACGAACTGCTGGAAGCAAAAGGCGCAGTGTCGAGCTTGGAATAAAATCATCAAGGAGACTAAAACTCTTCAAGAGTTGTATGACCATAGTACGTAAGTAATGAAATTATACTGTGGTGTCTCGCGGCACTAACCTGCTTGATGGGTATAAGTGAGATGGAGGGGGTGATGTTGGCTGCTGCGAGGGAGGGTGTGTGAGAGCTGGTGGCCACATTACAGTTACTGTCTCCAGACTGCGGTGAGCTGGGACCGCCATCTCCAGATCCATTTAAGCGACTCTCTGATGCTCCTGGAATGAAACATAAAGATATTTAAGCTCAAATCATTTCAAACGTACATGACATATTGTATAATTCCTTTTATATGTATTTTTGTATCTTATGTAGTTCTTTGTTTTCTCTTTAATCTTTACATTTTTATAATTCTTACTTGTGGGTCTGTTCATGAAATAAATGTAACGAAACAAATAAACAAAAATATCACGGACTACATTATTACATAGTTTTTTAATTAATACATATATACCTGAGAGCCATAAAGCCATTTAGCCAAAATGTTACAATTACTGTATACAATTTGTTTTAGCTATTATATTGATTCTCATGGCATATGATATCTATCTAATCTATCGTCATTTGATTGTCACGTGAATTCTACACCAGATCAAACACAGCTTGACAATCACTGCCATCGCCGGGATCTTTGGTGTAGCAGTCGTAGCTGTTTCCACTCTGCCATGAGGGTCGTCGTCATGATGGTCACGTCAGATTTATACAATGTTTCAGGGCAATTTTCTGTCTTTAAGGTTTCTTCTTACTATACTATATACTGTGTACTGAACATAATATGTGGCATCACTTATTTTCAAATCAAATCAAATCAGTTAATTTACTTAACAAACATTACAAACAGCAAAAATGTTTTAATTTTAGACATAAGTTCTCTAAAGACTATAGCTCTCAGGTACTGTTAAGAAGTATAGTAATATTTTTTGAGATTCTAAATACAAAAATTGCATTGCATTCAGCAAAAGAAAGAAAATTACGAGTATATTACTTTACCAGTTTTTATAAAAGTACAAATCTTCACAAGTATATAGGTTTACAATATATCCTTATTATTTATATTAACCAACAGAACCTTGTTTTGTTTTAACCACTTTTGCTATCACAAAGTTAATATCAAAAATAGTACAGTAATTATAATATTTATATAAAATAGTGTAATAATTCATCAAAGAGTTAATGGGATAAAATCCTAATGAAGCAAGTTAAAACTAAAAGAAAAAACAAATTTATCAATGCAAAGTCATAAATAAATAGTACAGTAGAACGTCGTTTATCTGGACATCAGTTAACGTCAATTATCGGGACAAGCCGAGATTTACTACTGGCAAAAGATGTGTGATATAACTAACTAACCATCACGCCGTCTCCCCGAAAGGGTAGGCAGAAAGAATGGACTGTCACACTTTAACCAATGCGGCACTCCATCCTTCTCTTTTCGCCCCCGCGGGAGACGCGGTGTGATGGGTTGCGAACCTCATCGCCACCAATAGGCATATATGTGTGATATCTTTTGCAAAAAAACTTTCTCTTAAGGATTGTTGTTACATGTTAGTCAACGGATGGAACACTTTAACGCCAGATAATCTTCGAAACACCTGGAATAAATTGATAGGACGAAGTGAAGACTACTGAAACTCTTGTGGAAGACTTGGAAGCGAAGATTAGTGAGTTATTCCCCCAAATTGGCTTTAATGAGTGACTGGGAAGATGAAGATGAAGCATGGTTGGAAAGTGAGAATGACCCAGGTTTCCAAATGTTGAAAGATGATGAAATTGTTTCACTAGCACAAAAAGAGAGTGAGGATGAAGATGATGATGAAAGCTCAAATGAGGATGATAAAGGAGAACAAAGCAGCTCAAATGAGGATGATACAGGAGAGCATTAGAAACTGTGCTATCATGGTTTGAAGAGCAAGACGAAAGCAGCTCAACTCAATTGCTTTTATTAAAATGAATCCGCGATTTAACTGCAAAAAAAGACAAGGAAATCTTTTTGAAAAAAAATCTCTGAAATTTTTTTGCAGTACTGTAGAGTAATGTAAACCTTTTATGTACATGTACTACATACATACTTGTTTTTGCAATAAAATTTTGTAATTACTCAATCAATAAATGTGCCGAGGAAAAAAAATCGATTTACATCTTATTTTGCTAAAAGAATTGCCCGTTTGATTATCTGGAAAAATCAGTATCCGGAACACCTCCGGTCCCAATTAGTCCGGAAAAACAACGTTCTACTGTATTATGTTTCTCCTAAACATGAAACTAAATTCATTAAATGATAGGAATTATTTTTCTTAAGTAGGACTTAAGCTATTACCAACATTATTAATAAATTGTCACAAATAAACAAATGAATAAGCTAATGGTTACATTAGTTAAATAAAGGAAATGTAATAGAAAGTTTTCTGTGATGCACACCACAGGAACTTAGCTGAATGGTGAAAGTTTGGTAATGAGATGAAAACTTATTAAGGAAGAGTCATGTCCTAAAGCATGTGAATGAATTTTTGTAAGGGTCTTTAATATGTATATTACAGTTTTAATGAACCATGTTGTGAATAAAATAAATTCAATAATAATGAAAAATAAACAACATTGAATAATTTATCCCCTTATTCAAGATGTCTCAAAAGAAAGATTGTTTGAATTCAGAGCGTTATGTGGAGATGTTAGACGACTTTTTGGTGCTTGAATTGCAAAATTTTCCTGGCTATAACCAAAGAATATGGTTCCAGTAGAACGGAGCAACGTCACTCATGTTGAATATGTCTCTGCCATGAGTTCGTGATATTTTATCTGGCAAATTGATCTCCAGAAGAGGTGACATAAATTGGCCTCCACGCAGTCCTGATTTTAACCCCTATGGACTTCTGTGGGGTTATCTCAAATCTGAAGTTTACCCCAAAAAACCGACTTCCCTGGCGCATTTGAAAGAAAATATTCATCACAAAATGGCAGCTATCAGAGTCTACCTACCGAGCCGTCATAAGAAATATTACTGTTCGATTAAATGAGTGCCGGGAATGTGAGGGTTTACATTTGGACAATATTATTTTTAAGAAATAAATTCCCAAATTGTGTATAATAATTAACCGCCCTACCTTCAGGTAATTTTCCGAGAAACATGCAAAAAAAAGCAGGATTTATTAATTAAATTTAATTATATTAATTTTATTTTTTTAAATTACGAAATGTCAAAGACTCGACCACACACTTCGCCTGCCCCTTGTAAAAATATCATATTTGCGAAGACTTGTACTCAAGTGTTGTTGGCACACGCGCGTATCCCTAACAGTTTGTACATTACTTTTTCTCAAGCGCGTACGTGATACGGGATAGCACAGAATGGTACAGTCAAAGTGAACTTATCACATACGTTCAAATACGTTAGGGTTGTTAATGAACATTTTTTCGATAAATGGCTTACTTTTTATTTAATAAATCCACTAAATATGTAAACTTTCTTTTGAGACACCATGTATATTCAATAAGTTTGTCCACAAATATATTATTATAATAATACAGCTTGTTAAAGCTAATAAAAGGTGACACAGATTGTGAAATGAAACAACTGCTTAAAATTACTATACAACAAAAGTTTAAATAATATAAGCCATGTTTTTAGCTTTTCTTAATGAAAAAGGTAGTTGTTAAATTGACATGAAAAATATTAACGCTTTACGGTGGAATATCATAAAAATTTTAACCAGAATCTTACATCAAAATTTTATGCCATAGAAATAAGATCTCTTAAATGAATGTGTACTAAATATGTATATGATGATAGAGTGTCAAATGCAAATACATGTAAGTAGTTAATGCAGTGGAAATGAAAATGTTACGAACAAAATAAAGAAAGGGTCAGTAAGATGGTTTGGATACATGGAAAGAATGAATGAAGAAAGAATGTTAAAAACAAATTTAAAATTATAATATCGAACGCAAATTGATTGTTTAACTGGTTTTACATAGATTTTATTTACATAAAAAATATGAATATTAGTTACAAATATGTTTCGCCTTGCGAGGGCATTCTTAAACTATTAACAAATCGCGTTTGATATTACAATTTATAATGGAGTTTTACAAAACAAAAACCTCAACCATCAGATAAAAACACACCTTGACTATTGTTAGACTGTCCTGGTGAGTAGGTCTCATTATCAGCCATGGAGATTTCCACATGTGGCGTGAGGTAGTGCATGGGTGGCGTGGCGTTGTCCGTGGACCGGGCCCCGTTACTGTCCCCGCTGTCGGAGTAGCTGGCGGCCACTGACACGGACAGGCCCGGACCTAGGGAGCCAAGGGCCCCCAAGGAGGTCTCCAGGGCTCCGTCCATTGTCAGGGCTCCGGAGGTAAGACCAGCAGCGAGGAGGGACACAGGGTTAGTCCCTGGTCCCGGGTTATCTAAGTCGATTCCATGTCTGAAAAAGATACGATGGCTTAAAATCATGGATACCTAAAATTTAATAGAGAAATATCTGAAAAAAATACATAAAATTAATGACAAAATAAAAGTTTTTTATAGAATTTACACTATTTAATTTTTACTAACATCATGCCGTTTCTCCGGATAGGTAGGCATAGAGGATGGACCGCCACATTGCTCTATCCTGACATTCCTCACGAGCTTCTTGTATATTCATATATCGTAACACACATTCTCGTTGATTTTTCTGACTCCTTATGTGGTGGCCTTTAGGTAATTGATTCATTCGGTCAAGCTATATTTCCATCGGCCGTCCTCGGCTTCTTTTTCCATTTACACTGTTTGTATATAACCTTTTAACCTTCTTCTTCTTCCTGGCGCTATCCCAACTCATTGTCTGTGTTGACTGTTGGGGTCGGCTCTGCTCGATCTCCGGCTGTACTTCTTACGGTTCAGAGAATCGCCTTCACTCAAGCCATTTCTCTGCAAGACACTATAGCACTGAATCATACACGTGTTCCTAGGTCTTCCTCTGGATGGCTGACGAGGAAGATTCACAGACAAAGCTCTATTTACTGTGTGGTCTGGTGGTCTCCGTTTTATATGCCCGTACCATCTCATCTGCCTTTCTTCAAGCTTACTATTTATATCAGTAACTCCCAGACTACCCCGAATGCGAACCTTTTAACCATTAATATCTTATCCATTCGTTCCATATGACCAAACCATCATTTTTTTAATTTTACTAAGGATGTAATTATCTACTTATATTCCTTCCTTATTTTGTCATTCGGTCATAATTAATTTTCCCACACATTATTTTTAATTCTACGGCATTTATCTTATTTTCATCCTTCTTCTGCCAGCTACAAGCTTCGCTTCCATACATAAGAATTGACACTAGAACTCCATTATGTACATATTGCCATCTTTGCTTCAGTGGATATGACTTTGAGTGCACTGTTTGTTTTATTCCTACAATAATAAGCCCTCAACTCAATGCTGAAAAGTGCTGGCATATTTATGACATAAAATTACGAATAAAATAACAAACAGAGTTACTCCGCTCTGAGTGAATCCTTTTGTCATTGCCAGACTTAATTCTAGCTGTGAATTTATAGCACCATAAAATACAAGGTCGCTTGAATTAACTCGAGTGTGCGTTTTTCTGCCGATATTAGCCGCTCGATTAAATCTGTGTGAAATTAAGTAGTTAATTCCAAAAAATTATGTGTACTTATGTACACACGTAAGAAGTTACACTTCTTTGCGGTAACAAAACAAAAACACATTTAAAGTTTTTAAACAAAAGTTTTGTCACTGATAAATTTTTCGATACACAATGTGAGAAAAATTAATGAATTATTTATCATTGACGGCTAACTTCATCATGTTGCACTTTCATAACAGGGTGAGCGCATAGCTCTCAATTTTACCTTCTACTTAACGTGCCAAAAGATCTCTATCAGGTGGAGGTCTCTATCAGGTGTCCTGTGTGATCCAAAAATTCCAATCAGAACTAAGGGCAGAGTCTACAAGACTGCAGTGAGGCCCGCCATGCTATATGGAGCAGAGTGCTGGACCAACAAAAAAGTCCACGAAAGTCGAGTCCACGCTGCCGAGATGAAAATGTTGAGGTGGGCTGGAGGCGTCACAAGGCTGGACCACGTTAGGAACGAATACGTGAGAGGTAGCTTTAAGGTTGCCCCAATAACGGAAAAATTAAGAGGATCTCGACTCCGGTGGTACGGTCATGTGATGCGAAGAGACAGCGAGCACATTGTCCAAAAAGCCCTCAGCATTCCCACAAAACCAAGAAGAAGAGGTCGCCCAATGGCAACATGGTGGGCCAACATGGAAAAGGAGCTCCAACGCGAGAACCTGACAGTGGAAATGAGTGAAAATAGGAAAGTTTGGCGTTTTCGTACGAGGAGGGCCGACCCCAGATGATGGGAAATGGCAAAGAGAAAGAAGAGAAGAAGAGAGACTTAACGTGCCAAAAGATGTATGACTTCAAAAATGTAATCTTTAGAACTCACCTATTAAAGAAGTGAACCCTCAGGCTCTTCATGGTAGGCGCCCTGTAGCTGCAGAGCGGGCAGGTCTTGACCAGGTCATGTTGGCCGACATGCTCGTTCTGGAAGTGCGCTCGCATCGCTATCTGTCTCTGGAATCCCCTGTTGCAGATGGGGCAGTGGTAGGGCAGGGACTTGGTATGTGTTGTGAAATGTTCGGCAAGATGGTCTTTCCGGAAAAATCTATAACAAATAATTAAAAAAATTCAGAATCATATTAACCGTTTGAATGCGTATCGTCGATATTTCGACAAACGAATATGTATCATAAATTGAGTGTCGTCGATATATTGACGATATGACACGCAGTATATCTCTGGTATTTGGATGGTGCGCTTCATTCGCTAGTTATGATTTTTTATTTAGCATCCCAATTTTTCATTTTTTTTCCGTGTTACACGCAATTTTAGTACATATTGCCTCTTTGCGAGAATAACGTTTTATTTCGAATAATTGAAAAATGAAATAAGATACCCATCTGAAAGAGACAACGTGACAAAACAATATATCACTGTTGTGTTGTCTCTTTCCCTCATATATTCTTCGTTTTTCACTTTAAAAAGACTATGTTTTTGTAGAAAATAATGTTGAACACGACGGATTTGATTTTCGAAATATCACGTTATTCTCGCAAAGAGGCGATATTATGAAACAAGGCTCGGCACGGCCCAGTACACAAACGGTTAATGAAAAAAGCTATGGCAAAAAAAATATATAATAAAAGTTTTCAGTGTCGAAATGATGAGACAGGATAAATACAGGATGGATGAAGTTGTGAGAGTGCTCTATGACAAGCGAATGCCGGTCCACATAAAGAGGAAGGTGTACAAGGCGGGTGTGCAACCAGCCATGACCTACAGTTCGGAGTGTTGGCCACTCAGAAAACAAGAGGAGCACAAACTGCACAGCACTGAAATGAGGATGCTGAAGTGAGCGAGCAGAGTAATGCTGCTCGACCACATCATGAACATCCACATCCGTGGCAGTTTCAGATAAACTTAAAGAGAACTATCTGAGATGGTACGGCAACGTCATGCAGCGTCCAGCTGACCATGTTACACAAAGGGTAATGGAAGCGGACTAGCGACCCAGGGGATGTGGTAGTCCCAAGTTGATATTGATGGAACTCATTCAAATGATTATCAAAAGAGACTGGATTCAACCAGAAATTTAAACCAAAAACCAACCAAAAAAAAAAAAACAACCCAGAACAAATAATCCTGGAGACGCCATATAAGAGATGACCTCAAGTAAATGGGACAAAGCTAGGAAGAAGAATAAAAGTTTTCAACACAAATTAAATACACTGATACATATTATATAAAATGGCTGTTTTGTCAACCGATGTTGCCATCTTCAGTTGTTACAATAAACTTTACTGAAGATACCAACATCATTTGGTAAAAGTGCTGTTGGGTAAATATAAATAATTAAAAAAATTAAATGTTTTCATATTTATTGTTTTTTGAACAATGATGTAAAACTTCATATTAAATATTTAATATAAATGAAAACGTAAATTTTCTAGAAGTTAATATTTTATGGGAATGACATGTTTTGCCCTTCTAAGGCATTATCAAATGTGAAATTTGATAATGCCTTACAAGGGCGAAGCATGTCATTCCCATAAAATATAATCAAACTTCTAGAAAATTTACGTTTTCATTCCCATTAATTGTGTTTTCAATTAATAAGTGTTAAGTTTCTACTCGAACTCTTGATTTATCATATTGTATACAGGGGTTGTAATAAAGGGTGTGAGAGGTAGTTTAGTTTTTTTTTAATAAAGAAGTTAATATATATGGCTAAAAGAGTAAATTTCTCAACATCACTCTTGTTGGAAAATGACTTATGAATGCCATATTGTTAAATACATTAATAGATATAGAGATCTGTTCTGTCTTGCTGTTATACATATAAAAATTGTTCAATTATTCAAATAAAACTGCACAAGTTTTTTATATCCTGTGAAGTTGCTAAAAACAGATCAATTTACTCTTTAACCCCCATTGATCGGCTGGCTTCATTTGCAGTAAAAAAAATTGGTCTCGAACTGAGTTTAGTAGTAAGATACATTCAAATATGAGCTGCAAATGTAGTTTGCGGCAGTTCTAAATTAATTATTATTTTGGACTGCAAATGTACCTAGCCACACTATATGGGTTAAGGGATCAATATGCGTCATTTTCAAATGGTAAATAACCTTTTCTGGCACACCCTACACTCGTAGGGTTTAACGCCGGTGTGCCTCATCTTGTGTCTCCGCATGTTGGCCCCGTTGCTGAACTTCATGTTGCAGACGTCACACTCGAATAGCTTGCGGTGCGGGCGCTCGGGGGCGGCGGGGGCGGGCGCGCCGGGGGCCATGGCGCCGGGGCACTGCGCCACGTGCGAGGACAGCACGCGCGCACTCAGCGTGCTGAAGGTGTCGCACGAGCCGCAGCGCAGCGGCGCCGTGCTGCCACCGAGCTCCTCCTCGTCGCCCGAGTTGTAGTTCGCGATGGCAGGGGGCTCCTACAAACAAATTTGGAATAGTAAAAATCAGAAAATTATTGAATTAAAAATATGGCATGACCAAATCAATCACTAAAAGCCGACCATGTTCGAAGTCGGAACAATCAACGAGCATGCGTGTCATGGTGTGTGAATGTAGAAGAGGCGTGAGAGTTGTGTCAGGAGGCAGTCCATCCTCTCGGCCAACAACACGAGGAAAACAGCATGATGGTTAGTTAGTTAGTTAGTTAGGTTAGTTAAAATCAGGAAATTAATTGTTATACTCGTAGTCGATTGAGGATAGAAGGTTGAATTGACTATGTACGTGCTGAGGGAAGTGCGCAGGGTGCTGATCATGCAATTACCCTAATAACAGTATGTTATTTCTATTGGTCATTAGATCACTAAGCAAATGTTACCCAATCTCTCATCACTTCGCAGTACATTCTTCGTCGACGCATATAGAATTAAATGACACTTTTTAAACAATCTTTTCTTACAAACCAAATCTATATAGTTATAATTAATCATATCAGATCTTCGAAATATCAAAGATTTAATAAACACACACTCAAGATTCTGATGTGTACAACTTATTAATAAGTCATTTGTAGTGGGCAAAGACTTAAAAAATCAGTATTCTTCACTCTTAGCATCAGTTAATGTGTGGATGAATGAAAAAAAATACATGTAATTCTATACGTGATTATACCAATGAAGACATACACATATCGCCTCTTTGCGAGAATAATGTGTTATCTCAAAATTTAAAAAAATGGAATAAGATACCCGTCTGAAAGAGACAATGTGACAACACAATATACCACTGTTATGTTGTCTCTTTCCCTCATAAATTCTGTTTTTCACTTTAAAAATGCCATGTTTTTGTAGAAAATAACGTTGAATATGGCGGATTTGATTATCGAATAAAAAAAAACTTTTTTCGAAAAGTCACGTTATTCTCGCAAAGAGGCGATATATTTAAAGCACAAAAAAGGATGTATTATTATCCTTATGTTAATCTTAGAGAATACTAAAACCTATTAAGATTATTGTATTCTCAGCACCAAAAAGATGCAGCCTGCCTGTAGGTCAGTGGTGCCTGTGTATCAAATCGCAAGTGATATTTGCATTTATATCACTAGGGTATTCACCAAAGCCTAATCACATCACTAGTGTAAAAGTAACAAGTGACTATTGTATCCAAAATTTCATATCTAATAATTTTTTTAAACCTGACAGGTTTCCTATTCTCCAAAAGGGTTTCCCATTCATCAAACAGTTACCTTAATCTCTGCATCCTCAATAATAATAAAAATATATTCATATTCTCCAATGCTGACAATGAATGGGATGTGATTAAGCACAAACGTACAAGTTTTCAAGTGCTCAGCAATAACCCACTAGAGATCTCTGGCTGAACAGAATATAAGAATATTTTACTCCTATTTCACATCTATTTTACTTCATTAATCATATATGCAATCATTCACATTGTCCAATACCAATATACTAGTCCAAGATAATATCACCATTGTTACTTCACATGGACGTATTCAACATGGACAGACTCAGTAAATTTAGATGACTTCTTCATCCTGGTGTGGGACTTGGCCATCTCCACAACAGTTTTCCACTGGCTCCCGTCCCTGGCCATATCTTTCCATTAGAGGATTAATTACTACAAATCGGAATATGAACAACGACATCCGAATTCTCAGCGGGATTCTCTCATTGGATGAGAAAGGTTACCATTATTATTTTTTTCATAATAATAAAGTAAAAAAATAAAGTGTTACTTTCG
This sequence comes from Lepidostoma basale, assembly GCA_022606425.2. Classification (NCBI taxonomy): domain Eukaryota; kingdom Metazoa; phylum Arthropoda; class Insecta; order Trichoptera; family Lepidostomatidae; genus Lepidostoma; species Lepidostoma basale. The sequence continues at coordinate 437,474 of JAHDVF020000695.1, read as the reverse complement.
ATTTACAATTGCCAGTAAATCATAAGCAGTAGAAGTAATTTTGTGGTAGATTCATATAGGATTTCATAGTTGATACAAAAATGGGTTAGTCGGTATTACAAGTATATTAGAACAAAACTAGGGAGGTAGAAGGAGGATTGGAAGACCTAGACTGAGATGAGACGACAACCTAAAGAAAGATGCAGCACAGCTTTTACAAGTTACAAATTTGAAGACAACGGGTGAGGACAGGAGGAGTTGGAGGCTAGAGTTGGGCTGTAGCGCAATAGAAGAAGAAAAAAGACCAAAACTAGAAAGACCACAAAGATTTGTAGATAATATAAATATGACATCATTACCCAAGTCTTAAATTGAGTACAATATTATTCCTATTGCTGGAATACATTGTAAAAAGATAGCATGGAGAACTTGCAAGTAAACAAAGTAGGGAAGTGCCATCGAAATTCACATAAATTCATTTTTAATCTTAAATTATGTTATCTAGTTTAAATATATTAAAAAAATCATATCAATGCGATCAAGTACAAGATAAAGGAGCAAAAGGGATAGCAAGGAATTAATATTTTATTTATAGCACATTATCAATATTAATAAAAAAATGTTGTATGAATTTTTCAGAAACTATCTAAGCTAGTATAATTACTTCTAATGCTTCATATTTTAAAAACGGCTACAACATTTTAATTTAAAAAATAAATCATAATTTATTCACATGTATTATAAAATGATATGGATATAGAAGAAACATGAAAGATGATTATATCACAAAAATCGGTACTTTAAAAGTTAGCATATTATTATTATTATTAGAGAAGAAACTGTTGAGGAAGTAAGATAGGTATGTCAGGAAAGAAAAGTGTGGCAGTCCATTCTTTCTGTCTACCCCTTCGGGAGACGGCGTAATGATTAGTTAGTTAAGTATCTGGAGGTCTATAGACTGCGTATCTCGGCTATGGAGCAATTCCCAGTTAGTTAATATTTATAAAAATAATGATTCAACAGAATTTTAGGAATCTAATTTATTTAAACAAAACGACTGTTAATTCTAGGCCATTTTAAAATATCAAAACAATAATGATCTTGATTAATCAAGATAAACTATTCAGATCAAAAAGATTTTTTAACTAAAAAGGATTTATTAAAATAAAAAGGTGTTTACTGTGTATAAAATTACCATGGGCAAACAACAGAATATTCAGTATTTCATCACAAATTCAAATGAATTATTTCCATCAGCACAGAGAAAAAGCGACTGGATGAATGCGCCTCGGGAATACGAGAATATGAAAAGCTGAGTAAGGTAATGAGATAAGGAGAGTGGAGATTATCTCACTGATGAATGACCTTCAACCTATTCTGCTAGTTAATGTGGCAAAGTGTACGTGTGGCCGGCCTGATTACGGATGCAATATCAAATCTAAGGATACTCATGTGATAATGCAGGCAGAATACAATTTGAAATGGATCAACAAATCATTCTTTTCAAATCAAAATAGCATAACTTGCAAGTGTATTAGAAATTATGTACCAGCTTTATATTTTTCTCATATTCGCCTTCACTTTGTGTTGCAAATTCATATTTCAAAATAAACTAAAACATTTTGTACACACTCAGTTTTAATATTATTGGATAAAAACAACTAGTTTCAATGTAATTTAAACTTCTTTTATACACCATTTTTTTAAATACATTTAGGTGCACCAATTTTTTGGGATGAAGTAAATATTGGTAAAATATAAATTTATTAAATAAATATTTCAATTCTCAGAAACAAAAGTAAAAACAAGACATGTATGTTGATAATATCATTTGAATTCAGTATTTAAGTTAATTTGTAAACTATACTTATTTTATATTATTTTTATTTTTGTTGGACGATCAAAGTGTGCGCGGGAGATGCCTATTAGTGGCGATGAGGTTCGCAACCCATCACACTGTGTCCAGTGGCGGTACTCCCATAGAAGCCTAGAAGGCCGGCTTGCGTAAGAAATTTTGAATCAAAAACCCCAAATCTAAATAATCATGCCCCCGCATAAACCAACGATCCACCAAATCACCTTCCAACAATGACGTAAGAGGATTAGCCACAAGAGCTGAATCTCTGTAAGCCAGAAGAGGTTTTGATTAAAAATTTCTTACGCAAGGCGGGCTTCTGGGCTTCTATGGGAGTACCGCCACTGACTGCGTCTCCCGCGGGGGATGAGAGAAAGATGGAGTGCCGCATCGGTTAAAGTGTGGCAGTTAATTATTTCTGCCTACCCCTTCAGCGAGACGGCATGATGTTAGTTAGTTAGTTTACTTATGAAACTGTTCAAATAAATCAAGAAATTATCTTCTCAATGCTTAAAAATTTTCAAATATTGTCTATATTTAGACAGCAAAGGGTCTGCTTGATTAAAGGGTGTCTACATAATGTAAAGGACTAATTAAACATAAATATAGAAGATACAGAGGAATACTAAACCCAAAATGATACATAATTTTACATAAATAAATTTCTGTTCATTGGCATTTAGTTTTGTCTGAAGAAACAGTTTTGAAAAAGAAGTTTTTTTAATATAAATAATTGTGAAATATACCTTATCATTATTGTTGAGGGTGTTGTGTTGGGGCGATATGGTGCCCGAATCAGCTTCAGTGTCCCCGGCGACAGACATACCATCACGGCTCACTTCCTCACTCGGAGACACAGCAGCCTATACATCTTCTTTTTCCCTGCCTGCAAATAAATAGACATACAAACTTAGATCATATCACTAACATAAATTTAAATTAAAGACATCTAAAATTAGATGGCCGGACATATTAATGAAAGGGAGCTGAGGATAACAGAAATGAGAACACTATGTGCTGTTGCTAGGAAGATTCTACGTGATCCACAATTCGAGAGTTCTGCGAGGTTCAGGATGTGATCAAATGGGGGACAACGTTGATGTTACTGGTACCAACATGTCCAGAGAATGAATCCCAAAAGAATTCCATACATTGCTCTGCATGCAATACCAGATGGACAGAGTCTACCAGGGACACTCCCGAAATGATGGAGAGATAGCTGGAGTTCAGAATCACAGGAGGAGAATCATGCAATAACAGATTTTTAAGTCTACAAGTTGAAGAATTATAAGATGGGATCAGTGTAAGAAATTGAAATAAAATTGCCAAATGAAAACAATAACATCAATGTGATAAGATCCATTTCCAATCTACTATCAATGTAATCATACAGGGAAATAATATTTGTACATATTTGGGTGATGGAACAAACTATGGAATCTTAAAATTGTACATTTTGGGTTTTACAGTTCACCCAAATCTGAAATTACCATTAACTCCGTTGTTTACTCTTCCGTTATGCAGTGTTATGAATTTTGTTTTTATTATGAAATCATAATCATCACCCATATAACATTATTAATTTAACATAAGGAAAACATGTAACAGCAAAAATAATACATATATCATGAAAATCAATCTTCTGTGTAAAAGATGATACACTTATATCAATATATTACATATATATTACCTTTGTATAATAAAATGAAGGTATAACAATAGAATAATATATGTCTTGAAAACAGTAATTTGAAAAAAGAACAACACCTTTTTTCCATAAATCTATCATAATATTGATTTGATCAAATAAGTTCAGGTAAATTAATGCTTAACTAACTAACTGACCATCACGCCATTTTTCTAGATGGGTGGAGAGTACAGATATTAATAATGTATTGAGAATATTAGAAGTAAACAGCGCGTCAATTATTTTCTAAAATAAATACGGAAAAATGCAATATTTAAATGCATTCTTTGATTACTTAAATAATCATTTAATGAATAAATGATTAATTGAAATCCACACTGAATTAAAAAATAATAATTACAAGCGCATATTTCACGAGGTAAACAAGCATTATCAAATATAAAATTATAAAATTTATAACGATATAAACAGGGAAACCCAATAGAACTTTGAAGCTACAGAAATTTTCGAGTCCAACCTCTGTTCCACGGTTCAGTCACTGTAACTGCAAAAAATATGAATAAATTCCCTCCAATTTTCTAACGTTGTTTCGTAATAAACCACTACACAACATTGTGTGCAGTACTAATGTCTAAACAGGTCAATAATTATATTTCATAAAAAATATATACGGTTTACATCTTAAAAGTCCGCGAAATACAATCACAAATCGTAAATAACCAGACGTGACTTCTCGTCCAAATAGTAAACATTCAAATAGTAAAGGTAATTTATTTACCATTATTTTAAAACTTCTTAAAATAAGAAATATCCAAATCGAGAACGACTATTTATTTCGCTCGCAATAACGGTATAATACAGACGCGATGTGGAAATACGGATTTGGTTGACCTATATTCCGGGTCTACCGAGTGGCAAACTTTCAAACAGGTGACATTCTATGCTTCTATAAGGCCAATAGCAGGTAATCGTTCCTTCGCTGTCAGATAACATCCTAACGCGCTTTGACTCATGGCTTCTCGGAATACTCGGGAAATGAGACATTCTGGAATGGCAATTATATAAATGCGTGAACCTACTTACGGAAGCTTCATACGTCGACAAGAACAGCGGTATTTTAGGGAAAGATCGCTATGTGGCCTAATTCGGTGCACTGCACTCAATACACGAACGAAATACCGTTTTACAGAACACGAACGCGTTTTCTTCAACATTCACTAAATATTATTAAGATTAACGAATCACACGACCGGAATTTTATATTTACTAGATTATTTAACACTAAAAACAAATCATATTTCCCATAACCAAAAATTGTAACATTCCCATTTCAACTCGATATCACAGAACACACAGGCTTACCACTTGATACGACGCACATATACAGATGAACTGTCACAAATACCAAAGGTACGGGAACATCCGTTAGCCCAAATCACCGCAAATAACGTTACACACTCTTCACACAACGCAAAATTTTGCGGGTAAGAAAGAGATAAATAACTTCATATACTCCGTCTTCAAAAATCATATGGTGTAACGAGAAGTTAAATCCTCACCAAGTTTGCTTCATAAAATTATACAAATATAGTCTTTAAAGAGCCATATTTAAGTAAATTTTTGTTCAAAATCGCTTGAAAGAAATCTATGTTATTTTTTTTTGTCAATACGAGCTCTCAATAAGCAAATATTTTTTGATGCTTATTTAATTGTTTAATGCGGCTTAAAAACACAACAATTTAATTTTATTTATGCGAACCTCGCGTGTTAGATAGTCAGAATTATTAAAATATCTTCTTAGCTTATTCAAAAGAAGTAAAAACTACATATTACTTTAGAAATAGAATCAACAGATGGCACTATCACGTTTGTTTAGAATTGAATAATTTCATGGTATTTAAACGTCGTAAGTTCAATTAATACAAGAATATTTTGTAGGTAATGTAAAATATATATAATATATTTAAATATTATTGCATTAAACGCATTTGGCAGAATCAATCATATATTTGCAGTGAAATATAATATTAAAACTTTAATAATTCATTCTATTGAAACGTTTTTTGTTTTGTTTTGTTTTTGTACATATCTGGGTGAGATTAATGGATTATTTACAATATAATATATGAGGTGAATACAATTAACGATCCCACTCATAAACTATTGCCTTATGTAAAAATTTCAACTTTATAAATAATTAATATTCCACCTGTAATCGAGTACTTACCCACTCTGCCAACTATCAACTTCCGCCACATTTGGACTATAAGCAAATACACCAATTTGTCTTGTGTGCATGTAGGAACTAAGAAAATAAATTAACATTCGAAGACATACAAGAGGGTCAAAAAATAGCTTTTTGGATTCACAAAAAAAAAAGTAATTGATGTAATGTCGTTTTTTATCCATTCACACTATGTATTTGTATTTATTTTTTAACCATTCATGTATGAATCTCTCACAAAAATGGCGCTATAAAAATCATCATTATCCTCACCAACATCATCATTATTTATCTTCTTTACACATCTTATTTTTTTAGTTCGGTAATAAATATATAATTCAACTATCTCATTTCTAAGGTATTTTCTTACTTTCACCATTCTTTTATTTTGCCAGCTTCAAGCTTCACTTTTATTCACAGGCCATCTTGGATCAGGTGGTGGTCTATAACATAGAATCCTTGGCTTGGGTTCGAACCTGGTCACGACCAGATTCCTTCTTCATTATAATGAGGAAATCCCTTTGAAAATAGGAGGGATAGAAATATCTCCTTCAAAGAGTTTAAAGTTTCTAGGTGTTCATTTAGATGACAATCTGTCTTACAATACGCACATATCAGGGCTTGTTAAGTCTGGTTTCTTCCAAATGAGACAGCTAAAGCACATACGGAGATGTTTACCTGTTGGTGAAGCTAGGACCCTCGTAAATTCTTTTGTAATGTCACGGTTAGATTATTGCAACGGAATGTACGCTGGATTGTCAAATAATCAATTAAGCAGAATACAAAGCGTATTTAATGCTGCTGCCCGATTGATTATGGGGCAACACTGTCATATCACGCCGCTCCTGAAGGACCTTCATTGGCTTAAAATCCGAGAGCGAGTAAAATATAAATTGTGTTTGACAGTGTTTAAGGCTCGACACCAGAGAGCGCCAGCGTATATATCGGACCTCTGCGTGACACCCATGCCAACGGAAAGGCAACGTTCACTCCGATCAGTAGAAACAAGTGCAAACAACATAGCGATTCCAGTCAGAGCCAATAAAGCATGTTTCTATGATCGTACTTTCAGCGTTGCGGGTCCGTTGGCGTGGAATAGCCTCCATGTTAGTATTAAGTATGAGGAAAGTGACGTTAAATTTAAGAAACATCTGAAGACTGCACTGTTCGGTCAGTCATTTACTAGTGCGCCCTTGGAGTAATTGATTTTACAAAACGGCGCGCTTAAAATACAAATCATCATAATAATAATAAATACATGAATATTGTCTGCTTATATTGAAGATTGTAAAATAAATTCTAATAACATTGCTTTAAATCTTTGGTGTCAGTTTTTTTAGTAATAATAATCAGTCACTTTACTATCAACCTGCTTCTGGCGACACCGGCGGGAAGAACAATTAGTCTGCTAAACGCGTTCTCCTCAGAGGTCGACGTCTTTCATATTAGTAAAAGTACGATCAGAAGACAAATACTCTTGACTTTAGAGAGAATCTTGTCTTCCTAATGTCGTACCATTTCTCACTCGTTCCTGGTATTATATTATATTGGTACCATGTATATTTTTTATACCTGTACTCAATAGGTGCCTTAAATATGTATATTGTTTGTAATGTCTGTGGAGATAATACACTGATTTGATTTGATTTAACTACTTTAATACTTTCCATCACTATTTCCACCACATTACTTACTTATTTACACCACTATTTCCGTCTTAAAAGAAAGTCTAAATCGTTTCTCTTATTTTTCCTGGTTTCAGTTTACTCATCGACTCATCTTCTGTCTGGCCACAGTCTAAAAATTTATCTTGGATTAGCTAATTGACGTTTTAATACTGTCATTAAAGTGCTGGAACCTTCTCAAAAGAGATCTTTAATAAGTTGGTAGTTATTTTTTTAAGAAGAATATATTGTTTCCTTTTGTTACTTTCATTAAATTTACTTGCAATTCAGGAGATCCTTTACAAATTCTGCATAGTATGCTGATATTTTGCGTGATTCGAGGGCACTTCAACAAACAGACTTTATATCTCTTGTATTAATTGTATAAAATAAGAAATAGCGATATATCATTTTTGTGTAGAACGTTTATTTTACGCATTTGTTTTTATAAATCGTCTTTATTCCGGGTAATCATTTAAGACAAGCCTGTTCCGGAGTTTAGTCCAAGTGAAATTGTTTACCAAAACGAAAATGGCGTCTTGCCAAAAGGCCAAAAAAATATTTAAGATCTTCCGCGAAAACTTGAAAAAAAAAAAACTGTTTTCATCTCATTAATCAATGGCCCATGTGGTGCCCACTGAATAGGTTTTCGGGTATATAGTATATAGGTACTCCATTTATATGAGTTCACAAAGTTATACATATTTTTTTAAAATTAATGTGACAGTCTATTTATTCTTCTACCTCTCCGGGGAAACGGCGTGATGGTTGGTTGTCATATAGAGATTGATTGCATTGATTTTGCTTTCATACATTTGTAAACAATTTTTAAGAAGATGTTTTTCTTAGAAACACTTTATTTCGTCCTACCTCAAATAACTTATTTTTGATTGATATAATATCATTTAGTATCCCCTAACTATGTAATCATTGTCATAAAATTTCTTAACGAGTTCCAATAAACACTTTGGACTTTCTGGACTTTCTGGACCCACCCAAATAATTATTTGTTAAAAATGTATAAAGTCACATCAATTTTCGTTAATAATTACCATATTCTACTCCATTTACTAGTATATATAAACAGCAACGAGCTGAAATTTCGTCACATTTGATAATGCCTTAGAAGGGCGAAACATGTCATTCCCATCAAATATAATAAAAATTCTAGAAAACTGACGTTTTCATTCGTATTAGTTATTTAATATGGAGTTTTACATAATTGATTAAGAAACAATAACTAATTTAAAATTCGGTTTATTTGATCATGCCAAGTTTTCCTCTGCACGACTCCGTACTTCATTCACATCGTTAATATATTCTTACGTATTTATCATCATCATCGGCTGTCCCTCGTGTCCGAAGAAGACTATCCTTCACGGTTGTAGGTGCGCATGTAGCTAAAGAGCCCAATCCTGAACCCACACACTCTGGGGCATCTAGGGCAGGGGAAAGCGTAGGCAGTAGAGACGCCACCGTCTCCCGATGGTCTCTCCTTTCTCCTCCTCCTCTCTGCGGCGTCGTCTCAGCTCTGTGCTTCAAAGTTCTATTTGATTTTATGTACTGTTATTCTCCACGTAGGTCTGTCTTCTGCAGTCTCTACCCAGCATTCACTATCGATGTTAGTCCTTTGGAGGTTAACGTACTTCTAACATGTCACGGAATAACTTTGCGTCACGGAATAATACAGAACACTTTAGTCTCGCTTATTTTATTTTTAAATTTAGATACAAATTAAAAACCCAGGAAACGTCAACAGATCTAGAAAGCGTACAAACTAAATTTATGATGAATCCAAAAATATGCGCTAACGTGATGTGACTTTATTTTAGGAAGTCTGCTACTTGAGTATGTTTTCCGGAACTCTTGGAAGCTTTCTTTAATTTGTAAATATTATTTGATTATTTTTAAACGTTATATTAATGAACAGCTACGAATAATATGATAGTGTCAAATGCAAATACAAGAAGTGAACGCAATGCAAATTAAAGCGTTATGAACAAAGTAATAAAAGGTTTAAGATGGTTTGGATACAAGAAAATAAAGAATGGTATATAACTATGGTAAAAAAATGGTAAACAGTAGAGAGAAACTGTATGATGTACTCTTGAACTTCAAAATCCCTACGAAGTTAGTAAGACTGGTAAAAGCAACCATGGATAATACAAAATGTAGAGTCAAGATAGGAGGAGAGCTCACAGATGAATTCATGGTATCACAGGGCCTCAAACAAGGTGATGGTTTAGCCCCAACACTTTTTAACCTGAGTTTGGAATATGCCATAAGGAAAACTTACCACCTTAACACGAATCCCAACACATACTTTCATAGCAGCCAGATCATAGGATATGCAGACGACCTTAACATTGTAGGAAGATCCTTAGCAGCCGTACAATAAGTATTTGAGCCTTTAGAGACAGCAGCCAAGGAGGTGGGTTTAGAGATAAACGAAGAAAAGACACAAATAATGAAACAAACCAGGAATGCAACCCATAACTCAAGGCGAACCATCAGATTCAAGGACAGATACAACTTTAAGATGGTGGAGGACTTCACTTACCTGGGTTCGTCTATAACAAAAGAAAACGAAGATCACAAGGAAATCGAAAGAAGAATCACAATTGGTAACAAAACATTCTTCTCTCTACTACCAGCGCTCAAATCAAGAAACGTACACTGGAAAACCAAAATCACCCTGTATAAAACAATCATCCGAACAGTAGTGACCTATGGGTGTGAGGCGTGGACAATGACAGCGAAATCTGCAGAGCGACTGGATACTTTTGAGAGAAGGGTGCTGCGCAGAATTCTGGGGCCTGTGAATGACGGTGAAGGCTGGAGAGTGCGGCATAATGACGAGCTGTACAATATTTACAAAGCTCCCAGTCTCTCCACACAGGTCAGACTGAATAGACTGAGATGGGCCGGTCACGTGCAGAGGATGCCGTCATCGCGAACCCCAAAAAGATTGCTGGAGTGGCACCCAGGTGGTAGAAGACCAATTGGACGACCAAGGCTGCGATGGGAGGATGAAGTTGGGAGAGATGGAACAAGATTGTTAAGAGTGTCAGATTGGAGGGTCGAAGCGGAGGACAGGAGGAGTTGGAGGCGAAGAATACTGGAGGCTAAGGCTCGATATGGGCTGTAGGGCCATCGAAGAAGAAGAAGAAGAAATAACTTATACGTGAACGATGCGAACGAAACAAAAATTAGTGGAAGACCGATTATAACATCAAATCAATCAAATATTAAATGTCGGTCCATGAGGAGGCCGAGTTAGGCATGACACGATGTATGAATGGTGAAGTATCGAAATTTTGCCAGGAAAGATGTGGGGCGGACCATTATTTCTGCCTATCTCTTCGAGGAAACAGCGCTTTTGTTAGTTAGCTATATTCAATAAGGTGAACTTAAAATAATCAGGAACAGCCTTCAGCGTCCGATCCTCGAATGTTTTACCCACAATTAAGTTAAAGTAAAATATTTATTTTATATCAACAAATTGAATAAAATCATTTTTACAACAATTTACCACCAGATGTAAGAGGAATATCCACAAATGCTGAACCTCTGTTAGCTAGAAGTTCCAGGTCCAAGTACAAAAAAACAATTTAAAAACTGTGGATTAGGTTAGGTTAGTTTTTTTTTTAATTAAAGGTTTGGGTAGGTTAGAAACACTTTAAAAACTGTGGTTTATGATCGTTTATTGAATCATATCTAGTCGGATTTTATGACATGGACCTAGATCTTTTGCCATGCAGAGGGTCAGCTCGAACGACTATTCCTCTGGTGGTCAAACTAACCATTACAACCGATTTTCAGTAGCGGCAATTTATTTAATCCTGGCATACTTCTTTCGTAAATGTTCAATGTAGTGGATATTGAAAATATGATTTTCTTTGTAGTTTTTCCACGATTTAGTGCTTTGTTAAAATCATGAAAGAACACTACCAGCATCCTTTAATCACATCCCTCATTCCGTATATTCTCTTTCATCATCGCTCTTTCTCACCCTCACCAATAATATTGACTAACTAACTAACCATAGCGCCGTCTCTCCGAAGGGGTAGGCAGAAAGAATGGACTGACACACTTTTCTTTCCTGAAATCCTTCTATCGCTTCCTCAACATTCATACATCGTGTCATGCACGCATTTCTCCGACATCTCACGTGATAATTCAATATTTGATTTTTTTATGGAGCCACGTTTACCTCGGTCTTCCTTTATTTATAGTTCCAATACATCGTTAACATATACTTTTTTTTTACCAATAATTGTCTGAAAATATTTTTATGTAAGCTTATAAATAAGATTTTATTTTTTATATTAGAAGCTAAGATGGCAGTGCACAATGGTGTTCTTGTGCCGACCCTTATGTATGGAAGTGAAGCATGGAACTGGCAAACGAAGGATGAAAGTAGAATAAATGCAGTAGAAATGAGATCTCTAAGACGAATGTGTAGCAAATCTGTATATGATAGAGTGACAAATGCAAGTATAAGAAGTGAATGTGGTGCGAATGAAAGTGTTATGAACAAAATAAGGAAAGGGTTATTAAGATGGTTTGGACACATGGAAAGAATGAGTGAAGACAGAATGGTAAAGATGGTATATGTAAAAGGCGTGAACGGAGCTAGAAATAGAGGAAGGCCGAGGAAAACGTGGCACGATCAAATCAATCAAATATTGAATGTCGGTCACGTGAGGAGTCGGAGAAATCGACGTGGGTGCATGACAATATATATGAATGTAGAGGAATCGAGAGAAGTATGTCAGGACAGAACAGTGTGGCGTTCCATTCTTTCTGCCTACCCCTCCGGGCAGACGGCGTGATGGTAAGTTAGTTAGTTTTTTTTTTTTTTTATATTTTATACTTACTCATGACAGTCTCAGGTAGGGCATGTTTTTCTGCAAGTTATCTCCATCAATCTCTGTCCATCGCAGTTATTCTCCAGTTTGCTCCACCCAGGATGAAGCAATCTTCTATCACGCCATCCAAATAGCACAATTTTGATCTTTTTCTCCCACGTCCTTCCGGATTAGTTGTCATCGCATACTCTGCTATCTTCCAAGCCCACATATCATCATGAATAATCTCGTATAATTAATAAATTGTCTAATAAATTCATTTCAAAGAGGATTGGAGGGGGGTTAAATGAAAAATAATTTAGGTACGAATAAATATATCTGTATTTTAAATAAATTATTGATGGACATTGCTTGTTGCTTGTTTTATTATCATACATTATTTTATTACAAAGCTTCAGCGAAAATAAAATAAATAATCGAGAAAATGCATTTGTAATAATTTGTACAGGTTGTATAGATTACTATTATATTATCATGGCATCATGTATTTCCAATCAGTGGCATAGTTAATTTTATATTATAGAATAAGAAGAATTCATTCGTATTCGTCCAAAATAGATTTGTACTCATTGTTTCTATTTTTATTGTATAATTAAAATAAAGTAATTTTTATTTTTAATTCGTATATTTAAAGGGGGCTTAGGAAATAGAATCATATCACATTTGTTAATGTAATAATATATATTGAAATGCCAATACTTAAATTGTAAAATGTCTGAGGCAGATAGCTGATTTTCTCATATTGTGAGTTAATTTAATCAGTGTTTGCAAGGAAAAGTAAAAAATATGTAAAATAAAGTCGAACTCGGTTATTACGATAACGGATAAAGCGATATCTCGGATGCAACGAGGAAATTGACAGTTTAAATAACAATGAAATAAAACGATGTTTTTTAAATAATTATTATTTAAAATGAACTTCCATCAAGAGATTTCAGTAAAATCATTTGACTATCTTAAAAATTGACATTTAAGTTTATGATTTTTTTGTTAGAAGCCTAACAATATGTTAGGCGACAGCCTTCGCATTGTGTTAATAAGGTAGTTTGCTAAATGCCGAAAATCATTCTCCATAGATGGCGTTAGTGGGTCGGTTGTATAGGTTAATCTTGAAAAAATTCACAAGTGCAACCAAATCTACATAGATGGCTGACTGAAACTGCCACGTGAAGATAAATATGGATTTTGAAGTATATATACATCTTCCAAAAATTTGTCATACATGATCACAAATAACAAAGGTGGAATGGGGAATGTTGTAATTACATAAAGCGTGCGCTTAACCCAACCAATGACAGGTCATAAGTCCTGTAAACACCTTGATCATCCATGTTCAGTTTCCAGTTTGCGTTTTCGTCTCTATTGAGATACAATTAAAATTTATGATTTTTTCCCATTCTTACATTTATTCACTTTTATAACGAGCTACTTCTCTCTAATTCGCCGAAAGATTGTTCTTTCTTCCGGCCGCAAGAACCAACCTGCCTCTAATAATGCCGGTGGGAAGAGCAATCAGTCTGCTGAACAAGATTACCTCGGAGATCGACGTCTTTCATATTAGTGAAAGTACGTTCAGAAGAAAAATACTTTTAACTTTAGAGAGTATCTTGTCTTCCTAAAATTGAACCATCTCTCATGCGTTCCTGATTCTTTACCCTTTCTCAAATAGATGCCTTAAACTGTTATTATGTTTGTAATACCTTTTGAGTTAATAAATAAACTGATAAACTAATAGTGTATTTTTGTTTGAATTGCAATTTTGTGTTATGTTACCGCTCAGATACTTCATGTCTTCGTGTGAAGGGTATGTTTGTAAGCATTTAAAAATACCTATTCCCTGATATAACGAGTAATGCATATAATGACCAAATTCAGTCGGTCCCATCTATCTCGTAACAACCAAGTTCGAATGAATATGAATTAATATTTTGTAATATCAATTTAATTACACGTTTAAAACATTTTGAATGTATACAAATACATGTAGACAAAAACTGGATTTTACCCATTGCGGGTAATTTTTATTTTTTATAAGGATTAATTGTATCTCAATAGAAACGAAGATGTAAATTGTTTTTCTGGGAACAGAATATGATGGTCGAGGCGCTTACAGGACTTATGACCTACCGTTGGTTGGGTTAAGCGATCGCTTTATGTTAACAACATCCCCATTCCACCCTTCTTACGACCACCACGTCTGAGAAATTTTTGGAAGATGTATATATGCTACAATGTCGCTATACACGGAAAGCACTGCTAGTGTCAGAGTAAATGGAGATCTTACAGCCTGGTTTGATATCAATAAAGGTGTCAAACAAGGTTGCGTAATGTCCCCATGGTTATTTAATCTGTATATGGACAATTGTATGAGAGAGCTGAAAGGGTTGGATGTAGGTGCCAAAATGAGCGGAGTGTCAGTAAGCTGTCTCTTGTATGCGGATGACGCTGTCCTACTTACTGACAACGAGCATGAACTACAAGTCCTGGTGAATTGTATGTATGAGGTATGCATGCGAAATGATCTGATGATGAATGTTAATAAGTCCAAGGTAATGATTTTTGAAAAGGAAGAAGCCACGACAGTCTGCAACATTAGCGTGAATGGTGAAAACTTGGAGCAAGTAGTTGAGTTTGTGTATTTAGGTAGTATGTTTACAAGAGATGGGAGAGTGGAGAGGGATATTGAAAGAAGGGTTGGGGCAGGTAACAAAGTGAATGGTGCACTTAAAGTTGTCATCGCAAACAAAAACCTATCAAAAAAGCTAGAATGGCAGTGCACAATGGTGTTCTTCTACCGACCCTTATGTATGGAGGCGAAGCATGGAACTGGCAAAAGAAGGATGAAAGTAGAATAAATGCAGTAGAAGTGAGATCTCTTAGACGAATGTGTGGATACTCTGTGTATGATAGAGTGTCGAATGAAAATATAAGAAGTGAATGCAGTGCGAATGATGGTGTCATGAACAAAATAATGAAAGGATCATTAAGATGGTTTGGACATATGGAAAGAATGAATGAAGAAGGAATGGTAAAAAAATTATATATTAATGATGTAAATGGAACCAGAAATAGAGGAAGACCGAGGAAAACGTGTCACGATCAAATAAATCAAATGTTGAATGTCGGCCATGTGAGGAGTCAGAGAAATCGACGCGCGTGCATGACACGATGTATGAATGTTGAGGAAGCGAGAGAAATATGTCAGGAAAGAAAGGTGTGGCACTCCATTCTTTCTGCCTACCCCTTCGGGGAGACGGCGTGATGGTTAGTTAGTTAGTTAGTTTATGTTGAGGAACATTTTTTTAGTTCAATCTACACTAGCGCCATCCATTAAGATTAAAGTACATGTTTGAAGATAATACATGTTTAAAGATTCTTTTGCGTAGGTTTATTCTTTTAACGTGCATAAACATATTAATTATTATATTAATAATATGCACAATACACATAAGACAGTATGTACTTTTCTCGTGATTTTATTTTATAAATTAAAATAATTATCCGAATGTGAATTTACTGCAATTGTTTCAAGATGACTACACCACTGATTTGAGTACATGTTATTAAAATTATTTCTAAAGTATTGTACCACACGACATCTGTTAAGTGATGCTAATAACTATGGCCGCCTTCCCTGTCCTCGTTCATATTTGGTCGCAACGGATTATTGTCTGTTTCATGTTGTTAAGTACAATTTAAGTTGAATTGTTTTCTTGAATGTACACGTTACCAGGGCCAGATGTTCGTCCTTTTCCTTTGCCAACTGAAACAAGAAAAACAAAATCCTTATAATAACAGTTTGATATAATTGATAATACGTATTACGGGTTCTGGAGTGGAGACCGCGTACAGGATTCCGTAGAGTTGGACGTCCCCCTGCCCGCTGGACGGACAATCTGAAGAGGATTGCTGGACATGGATGGATGGGAGCGGCAATGGATAGGGGGCGGTGGCGTGCTTTAGGAGAGGCCTACATTCAGCAGTGGATGACAGACGGCTGATGATGATATTTATGTCAGCGGTTTTAAAAAGAAAATTCGCGTAAGGCGTGAAACCTTAAAAAATAAACACAAATTTAAATATAATATAACATATTGAGTTCATTTTACTGTAATGAAAAAGATAAAAAATATTTTATAATAAATATTTAGTTTTATACAATACTACTTGTTTTTTAGATTTTTTGAAACCGCCCGGTTTCTAAAAAAATAATAATAAAAAACAAGTGCTATAAATTTAAACGTATATATATTATACAAGCGCCCTTGAGGTGAGCTATTCACGAAAACCTCGCTATACAAATTAGCCTAATTATTATTATTATTATATAAAAAAAAATAAAAAAATTTTCATTGCTGAAGCTTTTCATTGTTTAATAAGCATTGGCGTTTATGCTTTTTTTAAATTTATTTACTAAGTTTTATGGAAAACAGAATAGCCGTACACTACCACACTGAAGATAGTATTATATAAGTATAACAAAAAAACATTCTGTTGCATTCAATTATGTGTTGATGTTGAGAATCAGTAAAATATATGTTTTAAGGCCATTTGGTTTCAATCTACACAATAATATAGATATCTTTTATTTAGGTTCCAACCCTTATGTATGGAAGCGAAGCATGAAACTGGCAGAAGAAAGATGAGAGCAGAATAAATGCGGCAGAGATGAGGTCCCTAAGACGTATGTGTGGTAGAACGATGTACGACAGAATCTCAAATGCTCATATAAGGAAGGAATGTAGAGCGAAAGAAGGTATTATGAACAAAATTATGAAAGGTTCGCTGCGTTGGTTCGGACATATGGAGCGCATGGGTGAAGAAAGAATGGTTAAAGAAGTATACGTTAACAATGTAAATGGAGTAAGGAGTCGAGGTAGACCGAGGAAAACATGGCATGACCAAATTAATCAAATATTAAAAGATGGTCATGTCAGAAGCCGGAAGAATCGACGTGCGTGTATGACTCGATGTATGAATGTGGAGGAAGCTGGAGAGGTGTGCCAGGATAGAGTAGTGTGGCGGTCCATTCTCTCTGCCTACCCCTGCGGAGAAACGGCGTGATGGTTTGTTGTTGTTGTTGTTGTTTTTATTTAGGAAATTAGTCGTAGAGCTAAAATACCGTACCAAACGATTATAACATTTAAAAAAAAATCTTTCAGTTGCCTACAGCAGTCATTGTGTTAAAAATCTATTCATTATTAAATTAATAAATACGATTTGTTGTAAAACGTGAGCGGAGTGAAAACGAATGATACAAAACAGATGTACTAAAAATAATTAATATTGTGTACATTATGGAGTAGACAAGATGCAGCCTACTCCTACGCCGCCTTCCATCTCGTGATGTGTACCATCTCAGGTCTGTAGAATTAAACTCTAGTCACACGTGAGCAAAATAAAACACTGTTGTGGTTTCATGGGCACGTGGAATCAATAAAATAGCTCGTGCATGCTCTGTGACGTAACGAACAGGGTGTTCCGAAGCTAAAGTACTAGTTTAATGCTTGGAATAATTATTTAAATATGAAAGACAAGCGAGCAATAAATGTCAGCGTAAGCAATAGTTCTAAAGATGAAACATTATGAATAATATTTATTCTTTCAAAATTTTTCTTTTCGATTCCAGAATCGGTTACGCGGAATAGACTATCCTATCACAATCGAACTTAAGGTAATAAATAAGATTTTAGAATTATGTTTTCCTGATTAAAAAGAGTTTCCTAGGCACAATGTAACATGAATAAATATAATATAATAATGAAAAAATAATAATAATAAAAATGAAAAATTCCTTATAGTTTTTTTTCCATTTGCTTCATAGTTTCGAACAGTTTCGCCAGCTCGCTGCCATCTTCTAGTGCCAGATGATGGCAACAAGCCAAGCTGCTGAAACTGCTCAAAACTAAAAATCAAGCGGAATAATCGTAAATACTATAAAGGTTTTTTTTTTATTTAAAAAAAATATTTTCATTATTTACAATGAACTTCTAACTTATAAATTTCATAAAATCAATGATCTCTTTTCAATCATCTTAACGATTGTTTTTAGGTCCCAGATTAGGGCGTTTATTTAAAATATTGTGAAATTTGTATTTATACATTTTAATATTACATTTGTAAATAACTGTCCGCTGTATTTACGGTACTTTGATCTTTGTTGTTACCCATGTCTTTTTTATTTTATTTTTTATTTAATAAAATTATAAAAGATTACAAAAAAAATAAACTTAAATTAAAATAATTAATTTACAATACAAAAAGGGCAAATGAAAACCACAAAAACATTTCAAATTGGTATTTAAAACATATTTAAGCATTTTCGACGAAAGATCGCGAGAGAACAGGCATCTCTTACATCATTTGACAATTCATTATTCAAATTAAGCCCTCTATAGAAAACACTTTTCTCTGTATTTTCAAGTCTGGGTCTCCGGAGCCGGAATCAAAAAGCCATGTATTTCATAATATGCCGGTACCATATTACTGTTAATTATATAAACCAAATTGTCTGCTCTATCAGTTTTTTGTGACCTAAAATTAAACGCGTTAATCAAATCCCCAACCCTGTTAGAAGTACGTTGAATGTCACTAAATCATTAATATTTATCAGGCAGCGAGACATCACCGTTTGCAATTCTTCTGACTATAAAAGGAATACAATACATGGGAACCAAGTGTGCAGTTTATACGGAGTTGCTGGGTTATCTGATTTATTTTATTTAGATTCCTAAAATACATTCAACGGACTAGAAGCTTCATAAGCGATTTATGTAATTTTTTAATAACTCAAAACGGATATTAAATTTTCCTATTAACCAAAATTAAAGTATTTAAAAGAGGCTATTACTTCATAAAAACTGCATCGTGATTGTGATGTTCCAATAAATATTTAATTCAGTTAATTTAATTGATTGATCAGTTAATTAAATTGATTTTAGTCAGTCGGGATCTTTTGTTATCAACATATTTTAATGCTTATTTTATAAGTAAGTTATTAATGATAGGGGTTGAAAATTAAGGATACTTTAAAATTGTGGCGTATGGGCAAAATGAGGTTCGCAACCCATCCCACCGCGTCACCCGCGGGGGGGATAAGAGAAGAATGGAGTGCCGCATCGGTTAAAGTGTGGCAGTCCATTCTTTCTGCCTATCCCTTCGGAGACACGGCGTGATGGTTAGTTAGTTAGTTAGTTTAAAATCCAAAGTAATTTGTGTTTTGTAATAGTAAAAAAAATATATTCGCAAAAAATGCCATGATGATAATATGATTGTGTTAAAAAAAAAATTTATAAAAAATTAATTATATAATTGATACGATATAAAACGTCTGTATTCTAGAAGTTTTATAATATTTTATGGGAATTACATTTTCGTCTTACTAAAAAAGCTTCTAATAAACATATGTTTGCATTTTTATTAATGATTTAATGTGGAGCTTCACATCATTGTACAAGAAAAAATCAAATATTTTTTTATTATAATTATAACCAATGAAATTCTACAAGATATATTTAATTTACAAACAGTCGATCTCCGAGTTGATCTTGTTTAGCAGTTAGCAGACTGATTGCTCTTCCCACTGGTTTTACCAGAGAGAAGTTTGTAAGTAATAGTTTGTCTCGCGTATTAGGCCGAAGATCTATTATCTTCGTGAACCCTGTCCTAACGGGTTAAGTTTACTTTACACAAATTTAAAATTAGGTTCCTGTTGTGGTTTGTCCGGATATAGATCTCCTGACGGACGCCGAGGGAAATACTAAAACGCCGAACTTATAACGGCACCCGGGTATAGCCCGCGCGACAAGAGCTGGACTGAAGAACACATATGTGCATGTATTTCTTTTCCGGCTTATTTAGAAACTAAAAAAAACAGAATAATACTCCTTCTTCTTTCTATAACCGTACAACTCTTAAACAACTTTAGATTCCTTGATATATTTTTTTCAATTTCGGTTTTATTCGATCGTGAGTATCATGTCTAGGGCTCGGAATTGACATGAAAAGCATATTTTTTTCCTGGGCTAGCTTTAAAAAAGACGCCGTTTTTTTATTTTTTGAGATCTATATACCTTCTTTAGCTCTTGTTATTAAGGAATATAAAAGCATATTTCAGGATTTCAGGGTTCTCGGGGTGAGAGCAATTAAATGGAATATTTTTGTCCATATTGTACGTAGTCTCCTTTTTGAACTTGTTACTGTTGTGGCAAGGAAAACTGGACATGACGGATAAGATATGCATCATGATATGAGACAGTGCAGCCTATATGTTGAAAGTCGGGGGGTGTTTTAAACTGAAATGGTTTATGTCAACTGTTTACCCCACAGGGTGCAAAGGGTTGCTAAAAAATACGAAATTTTTTGCCTGTGGTGAACGATTTAATTTCAGCGACAAAAAAAATCAATGATTGGACAATCTACATGTACGAGAGTTCGTTTTTCTTTCTTCTAAATAAAACTCTTGTAAAAAACGACTGTGTCATACCCACGAAAATATATAAAAAATATGTAATTGTACGACACAAAAAAAAAGGACCTGGACCATGGCAGGCGAAAAGCCTATTAGAGAACAAGTCGCTAGACGCAAATTGCAGTGGATCGGTCACGCTCTGAGACAGAACCCAGCCTGCATTGCTCAGGGCGCACTAGACTGGTCCCCTATGGTGGGAAAGAGGAGGTGTGACAGGACAAAAATAAGGAAGAAGAAGACGATATTTTATTCCAAGGTCTTGGATCCTTTTGTTCCAAACTATCCATTTCATCCAACCTAGCCAGATTAGCCATAACATTATCCATATTGGTTGCATCAACTACTAAATGACATTTAGAAATAATTCTGAATGCTCGTCTGTTTTTGAGACACACACACACAAGTGAACATTGACTCCAACTCTCTCTGTGTGGGCTATACAAATAGTATACACATACTATACGTGCTATGCGAGGGCTAACATAAAACACGAAAGAAAAAAAGTCAAAATAAACAAGGCGACTTCACTTCAGTGTCTGAAGCTCGACGCGCTGCACGGAGCTGAGAGTTCATAAAAACGGTTCGAACGAAGTGAAAATGAAATCGATATATAATAAACTAATTTATATTTAAGCAGTGTGTCTCCAAGGGTGCCATACTAAAATAAAGCTCCTTGAGTTTCTCTAAATATTTTACATATTGGCAACTTGGCATTATTGGTTCTATAAAATGTTTATTTTAAAGTTACTAAAGATCTTACGATCGAGGTTAGATCAAAAACGTTATCACATGCTGTAGAGACATTACTTTGAAGTTCTTGGATGTATTATATACTCATATTGATTTAAAACAGAAGTACTACTACTACTTCCTATGGCCATACGACTCTTGAAGAGTTTCAGCCTCCTTGATGATTTTCCGCCAAGCTCCTCGATCCTGTGCCTTTTCATCATAAGGTCTCGTTACTATGTATTTTTTTATGTGGTTGGATAGTAAGTCCGACGCACAACCCCCAATATGAATGGAAGACCGCACCTGCCGTTGGTCAGCGGGTCCATCGGACCTAGCCGAGAGGACTGGTATACATATATCCATCGACCGTTCCCCTATCCGCCACCTGGGGACGTTCCTCTACGCTGTGGCAGGCCAGCGCGAGGTTAAAATAGAAGTATATCTGTTTAAAGTACCATTTGATAATTAAAGTATGTCAGAAGGAACTTCTTCTATTTCTTCTTAAACTTTTTTTTTTTTTTTTTAATGTACACAACAGGTCGTTTGGATCCAATTACTGTATACAATTTTTATTATTTAGCTATTATATTGATTCTCGTGACATGTGATAGGTAGCCAATCTATCGCCATTTTATTGTCACGTGAATTCTACACCAGACCAAAGACAGTGTGACAATTACACTGCCATCGCCGGGAATCGAACCCAGGACCTTCGGCATGGAAGTCAGAGCTCGTAACCACTCTGCCACGAAGGTCGAACTTGTTGGAGACTGCAGAATTTGCTGCCTTTGCGATGTGGATTCCCAGTTATTTTTTCATCTCTTGGGGGGTCTTCCAAGCATTCTTCCTCCCTATGGTTTCCCATGTAGGGCAAGGTGTGGTAATCTCTGGGTGTCTATTCTTTATACATGGTCCCTCCAATACCCTTTTTTCCTTCTGAAGGAACCTTTCAGGAGTCTCGGGAGTTTCGGAACTCCTTCTCAGAAGGGAATGCTGGGAGCAAGAGACGCACGATTAAGAAGCTTGCAGTATCATCAAGGAGATTAAGACTATTTAAGAGTTGTACGAGCATCTGTAGTGATCAAGCCTCCACGTGTGGAGGCCGTTCCCTTAGAAACGAATCAAAATCGGTCAAATATTTCACTGCAATGGCAAGAAAAAAAATATTGGTAAGACCCTTTTAGAGTCATTTCTAAGTGCACAATATAGTTCTAGTGCCGACCCTTATGTATGGAATTGAAGCTTGGAGTTGGCAAAAGAAGGATGAAAATATGATAAATGCCGTAGAAATGAAGGTACTAAGAAGAATGTGCGGAAAAACAATGTATGATAGAATATCTAATGATGAAGTAAGAAAGGAATGTAAGGCGGATGAAAGCGTGATAAATAAAATTAAGAAAGGGTAACTAAGATGGTTTGGACATATTTAACGAATGTATGAGGGATGAATGGTTAAAAAGAAATATACAAGTAGTGTGAATGGAAAAAGAAGAGTCGAGTTTTTGGCATGACCAAAATCAATTACCTACTGATAGGCGGCCATGTTCGAAGTAGGAACAGTTAATTAGTAAGTTAGTCTACGATATATATTGTATATAGTATAAAACTGGTTTCGCATTAAAATAATACAAATTTTGACAACGAGAAACCAGCGTTCCGTTAATTTGTATGATGAAATGTTCCAGAAAGTCGTAAACTAAATTAACTGGCAGCTTTCACACGAAGCCAAAAATATCTCTGCAAAATTCTCGTCAAAATTCCATCAACGTAAAATGCATTGTGGCTTGGAGCGACTTGGTATTTTCACACGAAACCGAAATGTGAAACGATCCCTCATCGAAATTCCATCGACATGATGCATTTTAGCTTTAATCCTATGTATGTCATGCATTCCAAATAAATACAACTTAGATGCATTAATGATCCGACAGTTTTCAGATCTAAGTTGAAAACACATATTTTTCGTATTTCATACCCAACTTAAAACTTGTATAATTTGTTCTATTATACTTTCTAACCGATCGCGAATAGATGCAGCGTTCACATATAGATTTTTAGATTTAAAACACGTTTTAATGCGCCCTTGAGGTGATTACATCACAAAAACGGCGCTTTAAAACTTAGTATATTATTATTATTATGAAATATTGTAAAAAAAATATTTACTTATTGATAATTTACCAAGTACATGGTTTAATACCTCCCAACTGGGGTAACCTGTTCTAGGGGGGCACTTTTCACACCCCATAGGTATAATCTCAATACGAAATCGGGGAGAATATATGACGACCTTCGTGGCCGAGTGGTGAGTGCTTTGACTGCCACCCCGAAGACCCCGGGTTCGATTCCCGGCAATGGCAGTGTGATTGTCACACAGTTTTTGGTCTGGTGCAGAATTCACGTGACAATAAACTAACGATAGATTAGCTACCTATCACATGTCACGAGAATCAATTTGATAGCTATACCCCTTACATCGATTTGGCTCGCGCTGTAATGATGTAAAGAGCGATTCAACAAAATGATAATAATCATAAAAACAAGGTGAACAAAACTTATATTACCATGTAGGTATTTATTGAAAAATAATTGTTTTGTATTATTATTATTACTATTTTATTGAATCGCTCTTTACATCATGACAGCATGAGCCAAATCGATGTAAAGGGTATTATAGCTATATCTATCATAGTGATTCTCGTGACATGTGATAGGTAGCTTATTATCGCCATTTTATTGTCACGTGAATTCTACACCAGACCAAAGACAGTGTGACAATCACACTGCCCTCGCCGGGAATCGAACCCGGGGCTTTCGGGGTGGCAGTCAAAGCACTCACCACTCGGCCACGAAGGTCGTCATGATATATAAATACCTACTATTTTAAAACTATTTACTTATTTAAAAAAATAATATTATTTCTAGTAGAACTTTGTTTATTGTCTCTGAAATAACAGGTTTCTTGTATTTGTCTATTGCCATTTCTTGTGGGTCGTTCATATTTTTGTCCATTATATTGTAAATAACATATTGTATGTAATTATACCAAGCTTCAATGATTTCTAATTTTACAATTAAAATAATTTATTCTGTTATCTCGTAAAGGTGGTCAAATGAGAAGACACATTTGAATAGTTGAAGAGTGTTATAGCAGTATCTATTTTAACTACTCCGGGCATAGTAAAATTTTTATTTCGTCATAATATGTTAATTTACAGAACCTAAACTGCGGTAGGTAGGTACCGTGGCGTTGGCTAATAAACGAAACCACCCAAGTTTGATTTTCTTCTACATATTTAAGTACTTAGTACCTACTACACACCTATGTTTCTTCTACATACCTCTCCTAGGAATAATTTAGCGGGGAACACGTACTGCATATGATTTATGATTGTTGGCTGAATAAAATATTCGCTCAATTAACGTTACGAAACACAAGAGTGTAAGCCGCGGGATATGAAAGACTCCAGCGAACAATAGGCCGTATATCGATAGTTTTGTCATTGTCTAAAGGCATGCCTCACATAAGTAATAGGTTCCTACCGCGACAAGCCTTTAAGGTTGCCCAGCCCTTCAGAAATGTCCTCACTGACCATACTTATAATATCAAATCGCCCCACGAGTTGATTGATGTGATACGGAAATAAAAACATATATTTTAGTGTCTATGTGACACAAATAAAAACTGAAACATAAGAAATTCGAAACCAATTAACTGACAATCGCGTCGTTTCTTTGTGGAAGTAAGGAGACAGGATAAACCGCCAAACTCGTATATTGTGACATTTATCTCTAGACCGCTCTATATTCACTTTCTTACTAATTAACTCATTTACTAACCATCACGCCGTTTCCACAGAGGGGTAGGCGAGAGGATGGACCGCCAAACTGTTCTATCTTTATTTTTTATTATTGCTCTACTTTATTTTACATTCTCACACCGTGATACACACGCTCGTCGATTACTCCTACCGAGAACATGGCCGCCTATCTGTATTTGGTTAATTTGGCCATGCCATGTTTTTCTTGGCCTTCCTTGACTTCTTTTTCCATTCACCCTACAAGAATATATTTTTTAACCATTCTTCTCTTCCATTCGTTCCATATGTCCAAACCATATTAGTGACCCTTACTTAATTTTATTTAGAGCGCATTCATATGCCTTACATTCTTTTCTAACTTCTTCATTGGGTATTCTATCATACATTGTTTTTCCACACATTCACTTACAGTACAAATTAATGGTGGGCATCATTAAATCGCGAATAAATGAAGAAACCATTTTTCTTCGTATGAAGCACTCTGGTTAGACATTTTAAACTTATATAGTAGATATAAAATAATAAAACACCTTGTATTTAACCATGGCATATGTTTACTAGTTTCGCTTGTACCAAAGCTTCTGCCCTGACGGGTATAAGGGAAACTCTCATAGTTTTTAATGACTATGCCGTGGTTAGTAAGTAAAAAAATCGACGATGTATGAATACCGAGCATCATGAGATGTACATATACTAGGATAGAAGAGTTATAATAATAATAATAATTAGGCTAATTTGTATAGCGCCGTTTTCGTGAATAGCTCACCTCAAGGGCGCTTTGACAATGTTTTTAGTCATGAGAGCTGCATGTGACACCAGCAATCAGATAACCGTTGTTTACATTTTATGCAATATTTTGAAAAGGCGGGTTTTTAGGTGATATTTAAAATCTGTGGGATTGTCAATGCAACTGAGGCGTGCAGGAAGCATATTTCAGGCGGACGGACCTGCCACCGCGAAAGCCCGATCTCCGAAACTTGTGCTGAGGTTGCGCTTTGGCTCAACTAATTTGCCTATTGCCGAGGAGTTTGCTGATCGAAGCGTAGATTGCCGCAAGTAAGAGCTATCAGCAACACAAAGTTCAGATATATAGGCTGGTGCCATTCCGTGAAGCGCTTTAAGAACCGTCCAGCAGAGTTTATACTGGATTCTTTCAGGACACTTGAGCCTTGACGCTTGACAAGAGAATAGCTGTTCATCCTATTTGCCCACCCCTTCGGGTAAACTTAATTTGTAATACTTTAATTCATATATATTTTCTTAAATTAATGTGTTCCGTGTGATTTTCAATAATTTCACCGCAAAATTTCAGTTTACAAACACTGGAGTACCTCAAGGTAACGACTGTAGCCCGTTTCTACATTCGTTTAAAGAGTTGAGATATTAGTTGTAAATGAGATAATTATTAGTAAAAAGTCATGTTGGATCGATTTGTTTGTTAAGTTTTTAATTTTAGGCCATTCCTTACTTGGAATGTTTAGGTTAAGTCTATATCTAACATTATCTATTATCTCAGGTGGCGAGACACAGAACGTATGTGTTTGTCTGATTCAATATTCGGTTCGTGTCCAGTCGTTCGCCGAATCAATCAGTACCTACCCACATACGCCTACACCTCCAGACTGTGTGCTCACAGCTTATCAATGAAGATCTCCAGTATCTAAACACAGTGAACCATCTTACAAGAAAACAAATGAAGTTCTTGAGTGAATGTAATGACAAGAGAATGCTTATTCAACTTCTTAATTTCTTTTACCCAGTTACGCAAAGAATATTAGCAATATATGCATGTTCATGTATCTTAAGTAACAGGATATCCCTACGGATCAGCAATCAGAAATCAAAAGCAAGAGAACACAATGCGAGCCGCAGACAGTTCTACCATTTAATTTATTATTTCTCACGATCTTCTGTGGCTTGTTTCGCATTTATCATCTGTGGTATTCAGATACTCGATCATTGAGACGTGCACAACTTGCTAAACTAATAAAAAAACAAACCAACTCATTGTTTTCTCACCGCTGCAAGGGTGGGAAGAATAAATAAAGAAACATAGTTTGAATTGTTTCACAAAGACATCATAAAACACAGCATTTTTGAAAATCACTATTATCTTCCTTTTGGACTGGAAGTCCGTAACGAGAATATTCGGGATAGTTTCATATTTCAATTCGGGATTAAGATCGTCCCTATAATATGGTAGATAAAGTTGAAAAAGCCAGTTTGACCACAACGGTCCAAAGGGGTAGAGGTCGGCCTTTGGCAACATGGGGATCATTTTTCAAGACCATATACTCGTATAAGAGAAAGCAGACACAAGACAGAGCGTCCTGGAGAAATCATATTTAGAGGGCCGACTCTACTTAAAGTGGGACATGGTAAAAGCAAGGAGACATATTAGGTAAGAGCATATTATGGTGAGTTTGTCTCAATAGGGTCTCATCTATTTCAGTTCTCTTGCCATTCTGATGAAAGGTTTGGCCAACATTATTTTATTTCCAGGGGCGCCGGGTATTATAGTAACACCACACATGGAGGCACCTTCTTCAAGAAAAGAAAAAAAGATTTCAAAAGCAATGATGAAGATATCATTCGAAAGATTATAAAAGGGCGATATGCAGCTCGGAAATATGATGGATGGACTATGTCAAAAAGATCAAAAGTAAAGACAAGTAAGTATTAAAAAATGATGTAAGAATTTAATCCATTTATTGATTATATTCAAACGTCTGTCACTTTTGTAAAGTTCCTACTTTATGTAGAATATGCGATACTGAAGTTGGTGCCGATTTAGGGTTGTATCAAGAGCTTAGATTCCTATTTTATTCCAGTTGTTTTACAAATCCAAGAAGAGAATATTTCAGTAGAATATTTTTTGTTTCTTGGACAATGATGTAAAACTCCATATTAAATAATTAATACGAATGAAAACGTCAGTTTTCTAGAAGTTTTATTATATTTTATGGGAATGACATGTTTCGCCCTTCTAAGGTATTATCAAATGTTAAACATTTGATAATGCCTTAGAAGGGCGAAACATAGCAGAAGATTTCTGCAAAAATATTTGCCAATATTTAATATACATACTACAGAAGGGTTGGTGAGTTTCATGACCTACCGATTTTTTTATGTTGAATTATACATAGGATTTTGGGTTTATTATTTGCATCATTTGCAACAGCTTGTTAAAAGCCTCCTTGTAGAATTGAGAGTAAAGAGTAATTGTGACTATGATAGGACTTCAAAAACCCTCAAAAGTTCACAGACCTCCAGCAATAAGCGCGGGTACTTACAACCAGGAACTAGAAGCGATTTATAACTAAAATAAAATCGGTTAATTAATTCTCAACAATACCTCGCGAGCGTTAGACCATTTAGAATATAGCCAGGAATTTCGTTACCATAAACACTTATGTTAGACCGTTTACAATTTCAAATGGAGACCGGTATACCTACCTCGCTTCCGTCGACAAATTGCGATCGAAAGTTATCGGCTAATTTATTGATTTGTCGATCACAGGTGTACACAGAATCGGAGTGATGTATGGGAGGGAGTGATATTAGCTCATGCTGTATGTGCAAAGAATAATGTTGTGGCAGCGCGGCTCCCGGTTCAGGGTGTGACCTCGATCGTGAGAGAATCTTTGGCAATGTATTGAATTTAAATCAAGTCAAATATTTTAGTAAATAGCTACCTACATACTTAAATATAACTATGCATTACACAGAAAGTTTACATTGGTTGAATAAAGTAGTCATTTTTAATGATGAAGAAAAGTTTGATGGTGAAATAAGCTTGTTTGATTGTGAAAAGATTATGCATAATATAATAAAAGTTCAATTACTGGAAAAACTCTCCGAGATCGTGTCCGCAACGTAGACTTAAGAAAAACTTGCGAAATAGAGGATATCGTTCAGTGGAGTAGATCCAGAAGAAGATACTAGAGGGACCATGTAGCCAAAATGGATGGTGACAGACTTGCATATACGGCCGCTTATGAAATCCCTCCGGACAGCGCCCACCTGGAAAACCGCCTAAGAGATGGAAGGACAGCTGGATATTAAAAGAAAAAGAAGAATAATAATAAAAGTTAGTCTGGCGCAGAATTCAGGTGACAATAAAATGGCGATAGATTAGCTACCTTTCACATGTCACGAGAATCAATATGATAGCTTTACCCTTTACATCGATTTGGCTCGCGCTGTAATGTTGTAAAGAGCGAATAAAATAATATTGTAATAATAATAATAATAATAAAATCTGAACGTATTTTAAGTTGAATATTGTATTTTTTTCAAATATTTGTTTATATAGTGTTTAAATGCTTCCCAAAAAGGGGTTACCCCAGTTGGGAAGCATGAAAAAAATGTGCAGTCCAGGTTTTCCACGGTAATTCGTTTTCTGGTGGTAGGGTCTCTTTCGGTATCATCCAGTGGTGAAGTGGATTTTAAACAAAACCCTCAAGTCTTGAGAACGGACATTGCTGGTTATATAACGGATACCTGGAGTCATTCTACTGATTCTACTAATTTACGGGTTTCTATTCAATTAGTAAAGTAAAGCAGGACCATTGTTAAATCTATTAATTTATATAACTAACTAACTAACCATCACGCCGTCTCTCCGAAAGAGTAGGCAGAAAGAATGGACTGTCACACTTTAACCGATACGGCACTCCATCCTTCTCTTTTCGCCCCGCGGGAGACGCGGTTGCGAAACTCATCGCCACCAATAGGCATCTCCCGCGCACACTTCGATCGTAAATTTATATTATTTTTATTATTTTGTTGAATCTTTATTTACATCATTACAGCACAACCCACATCGATGTAAAGGGTATAGCTATCACAGGACATGTGATAGGTAGCTAGTTTATCGCCATTTTATTGTCACGTGAATTCTACATGGCCAAAAACCGTAAACTCTTCTGTGCGTTTGTCGATTTGCAAAAAGCATATGATCGCGTAGATAGAGGTAAACTGTGGGAAATATTGTCGGAATATGGAATAAACACAAAACTGATCACGGCAATTACATCGCTGTACACAGAAAGCACTGCTAGTGTCAGAGTAAATGGGGATCTTACAGCCTGGTTTGATATCAATAAAGGTGTCAAACAGGGGTGTGTAATGTCTCCATGGTTGTTTAATCTATATATGGACAAGTGTATGAAAGAGCTGAAAGGGTTGGAAGCAGGTGCAAAAATGGAAGATGTTTCAGTAAGCTGTTTGTTGTATGCGGACGACGCTGTGCTACTTGCAGACAACGAGCACGAACTGCAAGCCCTGGTGTCTAGGATGTATGAGGTATGCAAGCGATACGATTTGATGATGAATGTGAATAAGTCTAAGGTAATGATTTTCGAAAAAGAAGGAAGCATGACAGTGTGCAACATTAGTGTAAACGGTGAAAATCTGGAACAAGTGGATGAATTTGTTTATTTAGGAAGTATGTTTACTAAGGATGGGAGGGTGGAGAAGGATATTGAAAGAAGGGTTGGGGCAGGCAACAGAATAAATGGTGCACTTAAAGTTGTCATCGCAAACAAAAGCCTATCCAAAAAAGCTAAGATGGCAGTGCACAATGGTGTTCTTGTGCCGACCCTTATGTATGGAAGTGAAGCATGGAACTGGCAAAAGAAGGATGAAAGTAGAATAAATGCAGTAGAAATGAGGTCTCTAAGACGAATGTGTGGCAAATCTGTTTATGATAGAGTGACAAATGCAAGTATAAGAAGTGAATGTGGTGCGAATGAAAGTGTTATGAACAAAATAAGGAAAGGGTCATTAAGATGGTTTGGACACATGGAAAGAATGAGTGAAGACAGAATGGTAAAGAAGGTATATGTAAACGGCGTGAACGGAGTTAGAAATAGAGGAAGGCCGAGGAAAACGTGGCACGATCAAATCAATCAAATATTGAATGTCGGTCACGTGAGGAGTCGGAAAAATCGACGTGCGCGCATGACAAGATGTATGAATGTAGAGGAAGCGAGAGGCGTATGTCAGGACAGAACAGTGTGGCGTTCTATTCTTTCTGCCTACCCCTCCGGGGAGACGGCGTGATGGTAAGTTAGTTAGTTTAGTTAGTGAATTCTACACTAGACTAATGACAGTGTGACAATCACGCAGCAATCAGTGGCGGTACTTCCATACAAGCCGAAAAGTCAGGCTTGCCTTAAAAAATCTATAATAAAACGATGTTTTTTGCGCGTTTGAGCCATCTACGGATAAAATAATATTATATATATATATCATCAACATGTATGTCTATACATCATCAACGTATATTTTAATGTGATTAATACGATGAAAAATACTGCTTTCCAAATATTGATATTGAAATAATAAATATTCATGCCAATCGAATACGTTAATAAATTATGAATTCATCTCGCGTTGCACAGATTTCGTTTCATGGAATCGCAGACGACCAAAAGACTCGAGTCTTGTGATATAATATACAAAAATAAAATCACATTTTAAAAATACGTGAGCTGGCGGCGGATATTTCGGTTCTCAGTTGGTATCACTTCCTGAAACTCAGAGTTTCCCGGTACCAGCGGACCATCAGAGAGTACCTGAGCATCGAACATTGGCCGGCCGCCGTCTTTGATGAAGACATCCGCTCTTTTATCTATTTCTCATTAAATTTCTCTTGGCAGACTCAACAACGTCTTTCTAGCCAGAATCGCGGTATCACGCAATCCAAACAAACTTAGATGATGTGTTAAAAGAAAAAATGCCGGGTCTGATAGATGAAAAAGTTTAGTTTATAATAAAATTATACTCTTGAAAACATTGTTAAGCTCTACTTTACAACGTAGTTAAAATATAATTAATTCACAGGCAACTTTTTAGCTACGGGAGAGTTTATTTTTAAAGTATCAGAATATTATCTAAATAATTACTCGTATCATCTACGGAGTTGCCTTATGGTCCATTTATCCTGGACAGAGACCGTAACCGCACCGCAACGTCACTAACGTAGCCTTGAATCTCACCGACTCGTTATCTCAAGTGCTATAATAAAAAAGCCATCGGGAGAGTTGATAGGATATGCGCAGACGTAAAACTGACACTTATCAACTCTCCCGATGGCGATTTTAGTATAGCATTTGAGATAACGAGTCGGTAAGATTCAAGACTACGTCGGTGACGTTACGGTCACTGTCCAGTGTACCATAAATAGACCTATAGACCTAAATACTGCCATGTTTAGTAAATTATCTGACAACTGCGACAACGGTAACATAGGTTGTTTCACCTGCCACTGTGTAGAACCAATCTACCCAAGTCAATTTACCAGTGGGTATTGCATTAATCATCAGAAAACATCTATCTCTTATATATTAAATTGGTATTTGTAATGTATTTATTATTTTTATATATATTTTCAAATTGAAGACTATTTGAAGACTATATCAAATTGAAGAATACTAAAATTGAATTTCAGTAGAAGGTTAATTAGAATAAATTGAGAATAAAGCTAATCAAAGTCTATAGGTACATTTCTTAGCAATTAGCAATCGATTATCTGGCCATAGTCGATGACACACATGATTTTTGAATATGAAAATTTTACTGTGGATAACTAACTAACCATCACGCCATTTCCCCGGAGGGGTAGGCAGAGAGGATGGATCGCCACACTGGCCTGTCCTGGCATACCTCTCGAGCTTCCTCTACATCCATACATCGTACGATTGTTCCGACTTCGAATGTTAAGTAATTGATTAATTTGGTCATGCCATGTTTTCCTCGGTCGTCCTCGGCTTCTTTTCTTTACTGTGGATAGATACGTACAAATGCCGCTAGATGGCATTATTAAATTTATTTTGAATTTTAACTGACATTCCTTGTTTTTCCCCTGTAGTCTTCAATTGTTCTTTACTTATGTTTTAAAAAAATCTTATTCTGTATTTATAAACGAATTGGAAGATTATGTAATGTTTATGGTTTTTAATAAAATGAAATTGAAATTGATACAAATTGGAATGTTTCTGTTTAATTATTTTAGAAAAACAAATATATATTTTACTTAAGGAATAAAAGGCACTTTGTTTTTTATAGACACAATGTCAGTATAGATATGCGCTCTGATATTATAATTAATATGTCATGTTTAAGACGAAACAAGACTTTATAGTCAATTAAATAATAATGCAGAGGTTAACGAACGAATGACCTCCCATATTAGAAGAGACACTCCAAGAATTATGGATGCAAATAACTAAAATAACAATATATGGGACATCGTAGGAGAACAGACTCAGTTAATGGTACGATTGTGGTTTCATTAGAAGACAGTTTAACCAGAAACAGAAGGCTTGGATGTTTATTAATGTCTTAATATAAATAATTAAATGTTGAACTGTGTATTTCTTCTCTCCTAGCCATTTCCATTTATTTGGGGTTGGCTCTCCTAGTTGAACAGCTCCAGACTTCTTGGTTTTGCCATCCCGCTTTCGATTTGCAGTAATTTCGTGACGTCGTTTTTGACGGTTGACAACCAAGGTCTTGAAGGCTAACCCGGTCCTTTCTTTCCCGCGTCCAGTTGTAGAGCTTTTTGAACGATGTACCGACGATAATAAATGTTGAACGCCTTTCAGTATTAGATTAATTTTGTCTTGTCATGCTTTCCTTGGTTTGCCACGACTTCTTTTTCCACTCACACTGCTTGTATACAATATTTTTACCATTCTTCTCTCGTCCATTCATTCCATACATACAAACCACCTTAGTGCCACTTTCGAAGCACTCCTAGATAAATAAACTCAAACATGAAATTAAAAAAAGTTATTCTTTTCATTCAAAATCGAAATAAAAGGCTGTTTGCATTTAATTTTTTTTTTATCTAAATTTAAAAAGCCGAAATACCGAGGATTTAAATCAAAGGTATAAAAATTATCATACAATCTCCAATATGAGATAAATGAAATGAAATGAAATAAAATAAATGAGGAGAAAATAGCTCATTATTATGAAAACGGAATCTGGTCGTGTCCAGGTTTTAACCCAAGTCCCATGGATCAAGAATCCACTAGACCACCATCGGATGTCCAAGACTTCATCATCGGAATAAAAATATTGATTTGATTATTAAAATTTAATCACATAAATGTGGTTTGGAATATTTCACAGTTATAAATTAAAAATGAAGACACTGAGAACGATAGCCCGAAATGAAGACATTCAGGACGATAGCAGGCAAGACACTGAGGGATCGCGTGAGGAACACCAGAATAAGAGAGATATGTGAGGTTAAGGATATTATAAGATGAAGCAGACATCAAAAAGGGACTGGTACGGTCATGTTCAAAGAATGGACACCAGCAGACTCCCCTATATTGCATTGCATAACCTCATAGGACTCGTCCTCGTGGAAGACCTCCTAAAAGATGGAAGGACAGCTGGGAATCTACCTCACAGGAGAAGTAACACTCTGGAGAACAGACCACATAGGTCTACAATAAGGAAGAAGAAGAAGAAGAAGAAGAAAAAGAAATAAATTCAATACCGTCATTGTCGGTTCATATTTCATACATTATGGACCTGCTCAAAGGATTTTCAAATGCAGACATCAGTCTACGGTCATGTTCAAAGAATGGACACCACCAGACTCCCCTATATTGCATTGCATAATCAACCTCATGGGACTCGTCCTCGTGGAAGACCTCATAAAAGATGGAAGGACAGCTGGGAATCTACCTCACAGGAGGAGGAACACTCTGGATAACAGACCACATAGGTCTACAATAAGGAAGAAGAAGAAGGAAAAGAAATAAATTCGATCCCGTCATTGTCAGTTCATATTTCATACATTATGGACCTGCTCAAGGGATTTTCAAATGCAGACATCAGCAGAATTGGCGAAAATGTATGCGGCCTGAATCTAAATGCGGTATCGTAATGCTCATACCCAATATTTATATTGAGTGGGTTGTAACAGCAACAGCGAGGCAGTGGGATTGCACCGGCTTCATGATTTACGATCCAAAGAACAATTATTCTTAGTTTGGCACTCGAGACTTTCGAGTGCTCCGTTCTACGTAATAGATTTTTTTTCCCATTTGATACATGTTATCAGTGGCGCCTTGGATAATTTCCAAATGTTTGCTTTTCATGATTTATGTATGCGCTATGCCATAATTTATTTACTTACAAGAAACTGTTTATTGATGTATCTAAATCTGAATTTTTATGGACCAGCCACGTTTTAAAACGCCTCTAAACGACTCTGTTATTTTTCTCATAAGTATTGCGAAAAGGCGGTATCGGCATTATAACATAACTAACTAACTAACTTTGGTCTGTTCCTGAAATCAGGTTGGCCTCTCTTGGGAGGTTGACTCCTATCTGTCCATCTCTTCGGCGGTCTTCTGGGGGGACGCAGCCGGCAGGAATCTGATGCGCTGTGGCGTGTGGGATTCTGGTGGAATCCATCCTCTGCACGTGCGCATTCCAGTATCTTCTGCGTTGTCTGCCCCATCTCACGAAATCCTCCACCTTTCAGATCTCGCGGATAGCCGTGTTTCTCACCCTATCTCGAAGAGTCCTTCCTGTTATCATCCTCAGCGTCCTCATCTCTGCCACCCGTACTTTAGCCTTCGTTATTGTGGTATCCGCTCTGGTCTCAATGGTATATGTCAGTAAAGGCCTTACGCAGGTTCTAGTATTGTGACCTTACTATGCAATGAACAATAAATAATAATTAATACGAATAAAAACGTCTGTTTTCTAGAAGTTATATTATACAATAATTTATGTTAATGACATCCTTCGGCTGTCTATGACACTAGGCCGGCATTTTGTAGGGGAGAGGGGGGCAAAGCGGGGTCCCGGGGCAAAGAGGGATACCCATGTTATTTGACAAATTAACAACAAACGACAAATTGTTTCAGTCAATTTGTATTTTGCCGCGGTTTATTATAGTTAGTTGTGACACGTTACGTTTTTTCTGTTTAAATGTTAAAATTATATTAGTTTTTTCGTTTTTATAAAGACTTTTGACAGGTGTAAAAATAAATTTTTCATTTGTTCCAATGACAATTTGAATAATTTCAATATTATTTTAAAATTCTTGCTGATGTTGGATTGTTGAAGTGCCTAATTACAGTTAATTAAAAAAAAACAGTGGATACGTGGAATATAAATTAAATAAACACAAAAGTCTGACAACATGTGTACCATCTAAAAGAACATTATGTGTTAAATTATTTTTATTTTGTTATTTTTAATTTATATCATTGTATTTTAAATTATTTGTTTTAGATTTATGTTGTGGATGTTGGACGATCGAAGTATGCGCGGGAGATGCCTATTGGTGGCGATGAGATTCGCAACTCATCACACCGCGTCTCTCGGGGGCGAAAAGCTAAGAATGGAGTGGCGCATCGGTTAAAGTGTAGCAGTCCATTCTTTCTGCCTACCCTTTCGGGGAGACGGCGTGATGGTTAGTTAGTTAGTTAGTTTCATTCTAGATCATGACATGGACGGATTATGACTTTTCAAGACTTCGAGCGCCTTGAAATGAATCTATCACGCAATTTGCACTGTGCAAATAGTGGCTAAACTTATCCCCATTTGAATCGACTGTGTGATGGAACGAATGAAACTCTTCGGGAATTTAAATGCACCGTCTTATGGCACTCGATTTAGCGCGGTACTTAAAGGTTCCCTAGTACACCATCAACATCCCGTTCTAATACTAAATTCATGCACCCAACTGCAACGCAACCTCACAGCAATCAAATCGCACATCGAAAAGCGAATTTCGGAATCGCTGGCAGTGGGGAAAGTATATTATTAGATTAAGCACTTCCGTTGAATCGTTTTCCGGAGCCTGCGATTAAATTACATTAATAAACGTCACCCGTGATCGTTTTTCCGCCATCTAGCTGATATTCCGCTGGAAAACTAGCCTCGACAGCGGAAATTATTTGTCAGAATTCAAACCTTGATAGCCTTTTTGCATTCCTGTGTGGAGCAATGCGGTGCATTTAGTGGCCGTGTCCGCGGGATGAGATGGTTCAAACGGGATCCTAAAATACACGTATTTTTGAATTACTGCCATGCGATGCCGCCCATTGCTAATGCAACCATATCTTACACAAACGATGAACTTGAAAACAATTAATACAAATGAAAATATACCTATTTCTTCTATGTTCGCCATACTTTGTGTTGTAGATGTTTTATTTGTATTTTTTTTATGTATTTTGTATATACAACACTATTAAAATTACATATCAGACATGTTTCAGAAAACCAGTCCTTCTTCAGTGATACATATTATCTTCTTCTTCTTCTTCTTCTTCGTCAGCCTATTCCCGTCCACTCGTGGACAAAGGCCGCCTCCATTTGCTTCCATGTCATTCTGTCCTGTGCAGACTGCATCCAGGTTATTCCGACGTGTCTGTTTAGATCATCCTTCCACCGTAGTTGGGACTTTGTTTGGACAATGTTACAGTTTCAAGACCATAAGTACCAACTGGCAGAACACAGGTTTCTGATATCATAGAACTCATAGAATATATTATAGAACAAAGTCTATGAAACCTGTGTGTTAAAAATCTGTTCAAAAGTCATTAAACATGGCTATTGGGTAGATTAATAAGTTGTGCGCATCAGGATTTGTAGGGTGTAGTGTGTGAATTTTTTGATATTCGAGAAGATCTAAAATAATCAATTATTTCAGATTAATGAGCACATCAGAGGTAGCCTGAAAGTCGCTCTATTAGCGGATAAGACTAGGGAACGTCGTCAGCGGTGGTACGGCCATGCGAGCAGGAGGGACGATGAATACATCGTCCACAAGACCCTGCAACTGAAAGATAGAGGGTCAATTTGATTTGACTTCAACATCTTATTCAAAATGTATCGACGAAGAATGTATAATACTTTGAAGCGAAGACAGATATAGTAACGTTTGCTTAGTGGTCTAATGGTTATAAGTTGTTTGAAATAAAATGATCGATGATACAGTTCTAGAACTAAAAGCTTTGATTACGTCAGCCGCAATCGCTTGCGTACTTACAATGTTTTAATAACAAGTATTTAAAATAAAATAAGGAAAACCATCAACACGTTAATTATTATATTCCCGGAATTCCGTCATTGGATGTGTCTAATAAATCAAGGCTCTGGGACCCGGGTGTCGGATGTACCAGGGAAGTGGTGAAACCGTGAATAACCGATTAATATCACACATTCTAAACCAGCTATAATCAAATTGCGGTCCGCGGGCAGCATGAGGCCCGCGAAGCTACTATGTGCGGCCCGAAACACATTTGTTATCAAAAACGCGATGTATATCGTTCACGAACGAACGGTTTACGTCGTTCTCTCGATGATGAAGGTGTAAAATCTTCGAAACGTGTCCAACTAACTAACTAACCATCACACCGTCTCTCCAGAGGGATAGGTAGAAATAATGAACTGCCACACTGTTCTATCCTGACATAATTCTCTCGATTAATCTACATTCGTACATCGTGTCATGCACGCGCGTCGATTTCTCTGACTTCTCACATGGCCGACATTCAATATTTGATTTATTTGATCGTGCCACGTTTACCTCGGTCTTCCTCTATTTCTGGTTCCATTTACATCATTAACATATAATTTTTTTACCATTCTTTCTTCATTCATTCTTTCCATATGTCCAAACCATCTTAACGACCCTTTCATTATTTTGATCATAACACCATCTTTCGCACCGCATTCACTTCTAATACTCGTATTTTCATTCGACACTATCATACACAGAATATGCAGATATCTCATTTCTACTGCATTTATTCTAATTAAATCCTTCTTTTGGCAGTTCCATGTTTCACATCCATACATAAGGGTCGAGAAAAATAAAACGAGAAGCTCCGACGGAAGCGAAACCGGTTGGTGTTACCAAATAAAGTGCTTTAGATACAAATACTAAGAGTGTTTTATTATTTTATTAATGTCACTCCGCAAATTAAGTGTTTCATACGAATTTGTATTATTATTTTATGTGTTAACGTCTTAAGTTTATCAAAAAATAATATTGTTTTCGTTATATCAGTATATTGTTGCAGTCCGCGTAACTTTGGAAACATATGGTATATAATAATAATAATAATAATAATAATAATAGTAATAATAATAATAATAATAATAATAATAATAAGAATAATAATAATAATAATATGATAACTTTTAAAGCGCCGTTTTTGTGATGTAATCACTTCAAGGGCGCATTAAGAAATGTTTGAAATCTAAAAGTAAACGCTGCATCTGATTGATATTCGCGATCGGTTAGTAAGTATAATAGAACAAATTTAATATGCTAGTTTTAATGTAGGTATTTACGTAATAATTTGTGTGCCGAAGAGTTGTCACAAAACACAGCATCTTGAGGAGCTCCACTGGCTGAAATGTCCAGAAAGGATACAATACAAGCTCTGCTGGGCGGGCTTCAAGGCGTTCCATGGTATGGCACCAGCATATATATCTGAACTCTGCATCAACGAGAACCTGAATGCCAGACAGTCTACATTGCGATCAGCTAAGATTTCTGGGATCGGTAGATTGACTGTGCCAAAACGCTGTCTAGCACAAACTTTGGCGACCTTCGCGATAGCCGGCCCTTCAGTCTGGAACAATTTTCCAGCAGACCTTAAGTGCATTGAGAATCAGTCAAGAGTTTAGATCGAGACTCAAAACGCACATTTTCAAATTATCCTTTCCTGATAAGAAAGGTTGATCGACTGCGTTGGGTGCAGCCCTCATACTAAATATGTTTATTTTTAACTAGTTCATAAAATGGAGCATTTTCTACAGCGCCATTGAGATGAGTAATTCATAAAAATGGCGCTCTATAAATTATACAATTTATTATTATTATTTTATTATAAATTCCCTAATTAAATGTAACTAACTAACTAATTTACTAACTAACCATCACGCCGTCTCCCTGAAGGGGTAGGCAGAAAGAATGGACTGCCGCACTTTTCTTTTCTGACATATTTCTCTCGATTCCTCAACATTCATACATCGTGTCATGCACGCGCGTCGATTTCTCTGACTTCTCACATGGCCGACATTCAATATTTGATTTATTTGATCGTGCCACGTTTCCCTCGGTCTTCCTCTATTTCTGGTTCCATTTACATCATTAACATATAATTTTTTTACCATTCTTTCTTCATTCATTCTTTCCATATGTCCAAACCATATTAACGACCCTTTCATTATTTTGTTCATAACACCATCATTCGCACCGCATTCACTTCTTATAATTTCATTCGACAGTCTATCATACACAGAGTATCCACACATTCGTCTAAGAGATCTCATTTCTACTGCATTTATTCTACTTTCATCCTTCTTTTGCCAGTTCCGTGCTTCGCTTCCATAAATAAGGGTCGGTAGAAGAACATCATATACTTTGTTATGAAAATTTATTTTCTGTATTAAACCCTATCAAAGTGAGTAGCTCTGTGTAAAACAAACTTATAGTTATAGACGAATTTGTGAAAAAATCAATATATTATATATAATATTATATGTGGTCCGAAGAAATGTATGGTTGAGTATGGGTGTTCTAAACGGTCTATTTTGACAACAGCACATCCGCGGGCCCGATCTTGTTGCCAAACACCGCGCACTACATGACAGGGTACCGCACTAGCCTAGACATTTGCGTCAGAAGTGGATGAATGTTTGTGAAATCTGACCAAGACTGACTTCATCCGTTCAATAGTCTTAAATAAGATTTAATATTTAGAACAAAATCTAATATTATTACTTTCACATTAAGAACTTAATTTGTGGAGTGATTTTTTTAAAAATAAATTAAAACATTAGCAAGGCGAAACATGTCAATCCCATAAAATAAAATAAAACTTCTAGAAAACAGACGTTTTCATTCAGTATCAAGAGTATAGTATCAAGAATGTATGAAGCATACAAAAATAGTGACCTTGTAATGAATGTGTCCAAGTCTAAAGTGATGGTATTTGAAAAAGAAGAATGTATGACAATTTGTGACATAAGCGTGAACGCTGAGAAACTGGAGCAAGTTACCGAATTCATCTATCTGGGAAGCATCTTTACAAGAGATAGAAAAATGGAGAAAGATATCGAAAGAAGGGTCGGTGCTGGGAACAAAATTAATGGCACTCTCAAAGTCATCACTGCAAATATACATATTTCAACTAAAGCAAAGATGGCAGTACACAATGGAGTTCTAGTGCCAACCCTTATGTATGGAAGTGAAGCTTGGAGCTGTCAAAAAAGGATGAAAGTAGGATAAATGCCGAAGAATATGTTAGAATACCGAATGTCGAAATAAGGAAGAAATGTAAGCGATTGCATGATTGCATCATAAGTAAAATTAAAATTAAGATCCCTGAAATGGTTTGGATATATGGAAAGAATGGACGAGCGAAGAATGGTTAAAATGTTGCATACAAGCAGTATGAGTGGAAAGAGAAGTCGTGGAAGATCAAGGAAAGCATGGGATGACCAAATTAATCAAATACTGAAAGGCGGCCACATTCGAAGTTGGAAAATCGACGAACGTGCTTGTTACGATGTATATAATCGTTAAGTACTATGATATGTAAACATCGTTATCAAATTCGCAACTCCATCTTAGGAGCACAAGTATGGCAACATCGTAACAGTTAAACATTATTTTGTATTGTATTATAGAGGACCGTTAGTGAGAAGATTCGCAGATCATTATACGATACGTGATGTCCGTCTTCCAACTCCGCAATGAGATGTATTTTGTATTCACATGCATACTTACCCCATACATTATCCTGTCTCGTTTTATGCTCGGGGCTCTAAACAATAATATTATTACTTCCGAGCTTATCGTATCCGATTTATTTTTATTACATATGGTAAAATATTCAAGTTTCTTTTGGGTCCTGAGGAAGACGTGACGCTTGTCGAAGGCAAAGACTTTGGATTCTCTGCTGGACAAATTAAAACACCCGTCTCTTGTTTTTTTAATGTAGTGACAGTTGTAGATATAGGTATAACGAAATTTCTCGAACGGACTTGGATTTGGATATTTTGGTTTATGGAGGTTCAGCTCTTGTAGCTATTCCTCTTATGTTTGGTGGGAACATTGTTGGAAAGGTGAATTGGTGGGTTTTTGGTTTATGCGGGGTCTTGATTTGTGTGGCTTAGAGTATTCCTCTGAAGGATGATTGATTTTGGGCGCTTGGGAAGGCTAGAGTTTCACTTGGACATGGACTTGGATCTTCTGGCTTACAGAAGTTCAGCTCATGTGGCTATTTCTCTTACGTCTGATTTATGCGGTTTATGCGGGGGCATGATTTGTGTGGCCCGGAGTGTTCCTCTGAAAGAGGATCGATTTTAGGCGCTTGTGGCGGCTGGAGGTGTTTGGTTCGTAATTTGAGAGGTCTTTTATTGTGGGGTTAGGATGTGAAGAGAGTTCTTTGTAAAAACGTTCGGCAAGTTTCAGAATGAATTCATCTATCATCGGGATTTCCGATTCTAGGTGCAGTTATGTGATCTTGGTCCATGAAGGTGCACCAAGCGATAAACGGATAGCCATATTTTGCAGGATTTGGAATTTTCGTATGTGACTCGAAAAAGTGAGTGTTTCATATGAAAAAATAACTATAGAATTGGTCTTACCAGTGTTGTTCATTTAAATACAATAGCCTTAAGGCGGGGAGTAAGAGAGGTAATTTAGATGTTCTTTAGAGTGTACTCACCAAGAAGCTGTTCTAGATATGCGCATCTCAAGTTGCTGTATCTGGCCTCGGGCCCGGGGCTAGGGGGCCCCTGCTCCGCCCCCTCGCCGCCCATCATCAGGTTCAGCTTGGCTGACAGACCCTCCACGTCTGCAATGGGAGACTAACATTACTTCAAATTTTATATAAACACATGGCTGCCATTTAAATAGGTTTAAAACACAACAAACAGAGACACAGGTCAACACTGTACGAGCCAAGGGTCTGTCTGTGCCACATTTGAGATGAAGATCCATTACTGGAAAAACTCTCTGATATCGTCAAATAATTGCGTAGATTTTCACGGTTGGCAGCAATCTGTTTTGTGTGATTTTGGGTAACAACGTG
This sequence comes from Lepidostoma basale, assembly GCA_022606425.2. NCBI lineage: Eukaryota > Metazoa > Arthropoda > Insecta > Trichoptera > Lepidostomatidae > Lepidostoma > Lepidostoma basale. The sequence goes on along the minus strand of JAHDVF020000695.1, from coordinate 394,106 downwards.
TGATTTCTCCTACTCGACCGACGTCTCGGAGATCGTTGTAGTCTCCATCTTCAGGGTAATGTGGTGATGGTAAGGTAAGGTAAGGACTGCAACGATCTCCGAAACGTCGGCCGAGAAGGAGAAATCACACGTTGTTACCCAAAATCACACAAAACAGATCTCTGATATCGCGTCCGTAACTCAAACATAAGACAAAATTGCGAAATATAGGATATCGTTTAGTGGAGTAGATACAGAATAAGATATTGGAGGAACCGTGTAACGAGAATGGATAGTGACAGACTCGCATAAACAGCCGCTTACGAAATCCTCTTCGGACACCGTTCATCTGGAAGACTACTTAAGAGATGAAGGGACAGCCGGACCTCATTTCTTATTGGCAACATACACCAGCTAACAGAATGGTTGTACAATTTCATAAAAAAGGTTAAACAAAATGACGTATTTTAGACAATATTGCGTAAATTTCTTCTAACATTCGCCTGTTATATTTTGTGTTGTGGATTCATATTTGAATTAATATATAATAATAAAAAGTTCGTGTTTTTTTGGCAATTTAAAAAACGTTGTTTAAATATAACTGCACTTACAACACTATTTTACACTTTTACAGACATATTTCGGTTATGACACAACCGTTTTCAATGTATTTTTTTTAATTGTTTAAAAAAATTATACGTTGAATAAGGTTGTGTCATTAGTCATTACCGAAACATGAAGTACACACTAACTAACTAATTAATTTCCCCGGAGGGGTAGGCAGAGAGGATGGATCGCCACAATTCTCTGTCCTGGTATACCTCTCGGGCTTCCTCTACATTCATACATCGTACCATGCACGCACGTCGATTATTCCGACTTCGAATGTGGCCGCCTTTTAGTAATTGATTAATTTGGTCATGCCATGTTTTCCTCGGTCGTCCTCGGCTTCTTTTTCCATTCACGCTGCTTGTGTACAATTTTTTAACCATTCTTCTATCATCCATTCGTTCCATATGTCCAAACCATCTCAGGGATTCTTTTTTAATTCTATTCATGATGCAGTCATCTGCCTTACATTTCTTTCTTATTTCATCGTTCGGTATTCTATCATACTACATTTTCCCGCACATTCTTCTTAGTGATCTCATTTTTACGGCGTTTATCCTGCTTTCATTCTTCTTTTATTACATGAAGCAGAAATATATAATAAAAATAATGAGAAAAGCATTTAAATACGAATTTGTAAAATTTTTACTCAATCAGCAACCATATTTTCAAAGCATAATCAGATAGTGGTGTTGCCAAGATCATTTAGAATTTAAATAAATATTTATGTATACCGCATTCTAGCGAAAGATAAAAGTTCGTTTGAAAGCATCTCCACAAAAAAACGTAAAATTTCGCAACATCTGAAGGAAATACTTTATTGGGAACGGTTAACATAATATTTACAAACGATAAATTTTCTGTTAGGTATTTATCTATGTAGATCTGTGTGGACGAGTAGACGCATATGATTTATGTATCCCCATTATTCTCTCGAAACGTTGAGCCGTGTGAAATATAGTGCAAGTTTTTTATACTTAATACATGCGGTATTATGAACCGTAAAATTTCTTTGAATCTTTTAAACATTTATATTTGTTATTCTTAGGGCTCGGAATTGACATAAAAAGCATATTTTTTCCTGGGCTTCGCTTTAAGAAAGAGGTCGTTTTTTGGTGTTTTGAGATCTATATACCCCCTTTATCCCTAGTTATTAGGGAATATAAAAGCCTATTTCAGGGTTTAGCGAATATTTCAGGGTTCTCGGGGTGAGAGCAATTAAATGGAATAATTTTGTACATTTTGTACGTAGTCTTATTTTTAAACTTGTGACTGTTATGGCAAGGAAAGCTGGACATGGCGGAGAAGATATGTACCTGTGACCCTACGAGATATGAGATACCCTATGAGATACTGCAGCCTATTAGTTGAAAGGCGGAGACTGTTTGAAGGAGTTTTAAACTGAAATGGTGTACGTCACTTGTTTACCCCACAGTATGCAAAGGTAAAATATGCTTTTATATTCTCTAACCTTACATTTACTGTTAACTAGAAAAAAACAAGATCCTATAATAAATTAGATAATTTATAGAGCGCCATTTTTATGAATTACTCATCTCAAGGGCACTGTAGAAAATGCTCCGTTTTGTGAACTAGTTAAAAACTAACATATTTAGAGTGAGGGCTGCACCCAACGCAGTCGATCAACCCTTCTTATCAGGAAAGATAATTTAAAAAGGTGCGTTTTGAGTCTCGATCTAAACTCTGACTGATTCTCAATGCACTTAAGGTCTGCTGGAAAATTGTTCCAGGCTGAAGGGCCGGCTACCGCGAAGGCTCGGTCGCCAAAGTTTGTGCTAGGACTGCGTTTTGGCACAGTCAATCTACCGATCGCAGAAGTTATTATTATAATATGATGCCAACTAGTTTCGCTTGGACACAAGCTTCATCAGGGCGGGATAACAACTAAGTTTTGTACTGCCCTGATGAAGCTTGGATGAAGATTTATGCGACATTTTGAAAAAGTTACGTATTTATTGAAAAATATGGGTTTTTAGGTGAGATTTAAAATCCGTCTATACATAAGAAGAATTCCGTTACGCATTTTCTAAGCACCAAAAAAATTACATATGTCTTAATAAAATTTTAATTTATACGTAAAATAAGTATGAGTGGTGCATATTGTTTCTTTTATATTTTTAAACCTTGCACTGGCAAACGTTGCAAAGATGCTCATTTGTGTATGCGTTAGCCACATGTTGAATGCAACGAAATCTCGGACAAACTTCACCTACAGATGCGGGCGTGGTGCTGGTAGGTACCTACAGACTCTTCACATCTGCATTTCACACGATAAATCACGAAAGGGCGCGGATTTTCAGCCTTAGTTAATTTAAAAAAAAAATTAATATCTAATAATAATAATAATAAATTGGATAATTTATAAAGCGCCATTTTTATGAATTGCTCATCTAATGTACAATGATGTCGGAATGTTTTAAATTCAAACTATCATATCAAATCAAATAAGCTTAATTTCGCAAAATACATTGCAAACATCTGTTTGAGAACAGTGAAGAATAAAATAATGAAAGGGACAATAAGATGGTTCGGACACATTGAAAGAAAGAATGATAAAGATAGTATATGTTAATGATGTTAGCGGAAGAAAAAATAGAGGAAGACCGAGAAAAACATGGCAATATCTAACTACTCGTAACTAACTATCACGCCGTTTCACCGGAGGGGTAGGCACATTGTTCTATCCTGACATAACTCCCGCGCCTCTTCTACATTAACACATCGTGACATGCACGCTCGTCGATTTTATCCGCTTCGAACATTGCCATTTTTCTGTAATTGATTAATTTGGTCATGCCAAGTCTTCCTTGCCCTTCCTCGACTTTTTTTCCAATCGCATTACTTGTATATATATTTTTAACCATTCTTCCCTCATCCATTTCCATGTGTCCAAAACATCTTAGTGACCCTTAATTTTATTTATCACGCATTATCATTAGATATTCTATCATACATTGTTTTTACGCACATTCTTCTAAGTGACCTCATTTCAATATCAAATCAAATTCAATTTCGTTTCAATATCAAATCAACAAACTAGGTTTTAAAAACTGGACTCTTTCAAAAGTCTCCGTATCTTCAGAAACAGAAGTATTCCATGCATCCAAAACGACCTCTATTATTAGGGTCACATGGCTGTCATGTGATGGATGGCTATTAAAAAGAATGCGTGGCTTATACAAATATTTTTGCGACTTCAAATAACATGCAAAATGAAAGAATACAATATCGCAACGAACTCCATTTTTTATTTTCTCGTTTTAATGGTGCAGTTACGAAAGGAAAAAAATGCGTTTTGTTTATACGAGTGCACGAAACGATTTATTTTCAAACAAGGAAAACATTGCCAGATGTCATTTGTAACATAATACAATACATCGGTCAACTAATTATAACACATTGAGAATACCCATATAACGTGAAATGCGAACTAAACCTGCTGTGTGAGTATCGCTTTACTGATGATTTATAGTGTAGATTATTTTAAAAGTGTAATTTCTAATTTATTTCGAGACATATTCGGAAACTCCAAAAGAAGGCAATCTGTTTTTCGCTTAGTAGGGTAAGGTAAGGTATTTTGGCAGTATAGGTAATTTGGCAGTATTTTCTGAAACATAATCGTACTGAATAACCTATCGCTATGTAAGCTGCGGAAATCTCACCTTTGTGATTTGTTCAAAATTAAAAAAAAAAATTATATACGAAGTTATCGCCATATTTGTTGGACCCTGTTCCATAATTGGTGCTTTGCAGTGACCATTCTTACTACTGACAGGTTCATCTAAAATCATTGAAATAAAAAATTGGTTATTTTAATAATTTTTTTACGGATTTTCAAGGAGAAAAGCCACAGTTAATTGTTTATAAAAAATAGAAGTTTTTAAAAAGAAAACAAATCATTCGATCAGGCACTAGATTAACTATTAAAGTTATTTTATTATTTTTATTTGAATGATTTAAGAATAACCTGTAAGAATGGAATGGTCAAACAGATATGGCGATTACATCAAATATATCTTCTTCTTCTTCTTCTTCTTTTAATAGATCTGACGATCTGTGACACAGAAATCATATCTCGTCGGATGATGAGATCCAGCTGTCCCTCCATCTCTTAGGCGGTCTTCCAGGTGGGCGGTGTCCGGAAGGGATTTCATAAGCGGCTGTATATGCGAGTCTGTCACCATCCATTCGGGCTACATGGTTCCTCCAGTATCTTCTTCTGGATCTACTCCACTGAACGATATCCTCTATTTCGCAGGTTTTTCTTATGTCTGCGTTGCGGACACGATCTCGGAGGGTTTTTCCAGTAATTGATCTTAGGACCTTCATCTCCGATGTTCTTAGTAGTCCCTTGGTTCGCACAGTGTCAGCCCGCGTCTCTACAGCGTACGTCATGATAGGTCGCACGTATGTTTTATAGATGTTTTATAGTTTTATGATCATATATATAATGTATATATTATTTTCAAAATTTGAATCAAATCAAGTTAAAACATAATATTATATAATAATTTTTAATTGTTGGTTTTATAAAATAAATTAAATTACTGCCATTTTTATTATTATTTAAAATACTAGTTATTTCAAACCTCTGACTGCCCTTAACCCCTTAAGTTGAACCCCTTAATGAAAACGTTACATCTCTTATACAATAAATATAAATATCTGTTAATTTATATCATTATAAACATCATAGTTCAAAATGTGTAATTCAAAATAATATATATTTTTCCCTTTCGTGTTTTATAGAAAATAAATTTATTAATTTAAAAAATCGTATCAATGTACCGTGTGTTTTTGTATCGTACCTACACATCTTTCCGTTAAATGTTATTAATAAAAACACAGTTTTTTTTAATCACTTTTTAGTTAATTTTTCTCGGCACGTAGATCATCAACGAAAGAAGAATAATTGTATTATACTTGCAATATTATAATAATACATTATTGGTATATAGAAATAAGGGTTGGGGCAGGCAACAAAGTGAATGGTGCACATAAAGTTGTCATCGCAAACAAAAACCTATCCAAAAAAGCTAAAATGGCAATGCACAATGGTGTTTTTGTACCGATTCATATGTATGGAAACGAAGCATGGGGCCGGCAAAAAAAGGATGAAAATATAATAAAGGCAGTAGAAATGAGATCTCTTAGGCGAATGTGTAGATACTCTGTGTATGATAGTGTCGAATGAGAATACATTAGAAGTGAATGCGGTGCGAATGATGGTGTTATGAACAAAATAATGAAAGGATCATTAAGATGGTTTGGACACATTGAAACAATGAATGATAAAAGAATAGTAAAATAATTATATGTTAACGATGTAAATGGAACTAGAAATAGAAGAAAACCGATGAAAACGTGACACGATCAAATAAATCAAATATTGAATGTCGGCCACGTGAGGAGTCAGAGAAATCGACACGCGTGCATGACACGATGTATGAATGTTGAGGAAGCGAGAGAAATATGTCAGGAAAGAAAAGTGTGGCAGTCCATTCTTTACATTGCCTACCCTTTCGGGGAGACGGCGTGATGGTTAGTTAGTTAGTTACATTTTTGGTATACGAGTATTTGTATTGAAAGTGATGATTTTAAGTGCACCGTTTATTTAATTCTCAACACTTGTACACACACTTTTTTCGTGATTATTTATGAAATTAAACACGTTTTTTTACACTTTTTAATTATTTTTGTCGACATGTTTTGATCATCAACGGAAGAAGAAGAATGTGTACATCATTTTGATTTATAATAAAATAAATTATCGTACGTGGAGTAACTCATACGTATGTATACAATAAGCAATTGGAAATAATATTTGAACAGTCACAAGTACCGTGCACACATTTTGGACCCACGATGTTAAGCACGTGTGTACATGACATTGTACATTTAAATGATTATTTCTGTCTGCTAAATTGAATCGAACAGCGCGATACTCCCGTTCATCACTACATCCATTGTTTTAGACGTTAAAACAGCCGACAACGAGTAGCGTGTGCACAAATGCCCATCAAAATTGTTATCGAAGGACAATGGAAAAATGGACGCCATAAGAATACGTATTACGTACCTACATTGGGAAGAGGATGTTTTTGCTCGACGTCCGGATTTCTGGGTATTTATTTCAATTTAAGATTCACGAAGTATCAATTGTGTAATATAGATGTAAAAACAATATTTTTGTATATACATATGAGAGAAGTATTATTGAGCACTCGAATAAATAAACAAAATAATAGAATTAGTGTGAACTGCAAGCCCTGGTGTCTAGTATGTATGAGGTATGCAAGCGATACGATTTGATGATGAATGTGAATAAGTCCAAAGTAATGATTTTCGAAAAAGAAGGAAGCATGACAGTCTGCAACATTAGTGTAAACGGTGAAAATCTGGAACAAGTGGATGAATTTGTTTATTTAGGAAGTATGTTTACAAAGGATGGGAGGGTGGAGAAGGATATTGAAAGAAGGGTTGGGCAGGCAACAGAATAAATGGTGCACTTAAAGTTGTCATCGCAAACAAAAGCCTATCCAAAAAAGCTAAGATGGCAGTGCACAATGGTGTTCTTGTGCCGACCCTTATGTATGGAAGTAAAGCATGGAACTGGCAAAAGAAGGATGAAAGTAGAATAAATGCAGTAGAAATGAGATCTCTAAGACGAATGTGTGGCAAATCTGTATATGATAGAGTGACAAATGCAAGTATAAGAAGTGAATGTGGTGCGAATGAAAGTGTTATGAACAAAATAAGGAAAGGGTCATTAAGATGGTTTGGACACATGGAAAGAATGAGTGAAGACAGAATGGTTAAGAAGGTATATGTAAACGGCGTGAACGGAGCTAGAAATAGAGGAAGGCCGAGGAAAACGTGGCACGATCAAATCAATCAAATATTGAATGTCGGTCGCGTGAGGAGTCGGAAAAATCGACGTGCGTGCATGACAAGATGTATGAATGTAGAGGAAGCGAGAGAAGTATGTCAGGACAGAACAGCGTGGAGTTCCATTATTTCTGTCTACCCCTCCGGGAAGACGGCGTGATGGTAAGTTAGTTAGTTAGTTAGAATTCGTTTTTGACATTCAAAAACAAATTGTATAAAAAACTGGTCCAAGTTAAAAGCATAAAAATAGATTGGACTCCAGGCGTTGTCTAGCAGTGTGATAATTGCGTAAGCCATTCACATTGCATTAATAAACATTTTCTGCTTAATGCTTACAAATAATCTTAATAGATGGCGCTAGTGTAGATTGACCTAAAAATGTGAAGTGTTTTAACATAGTAGCATATATACAAGTCCCAAAAATGTGTCAGACGTGGTGGTCGTAAGAAGGCGGAATGGGGAATGTTGTAAACATAAAGTGATCGCTTAACCCAACCAATGACAGGTCATAAGTCCTGTAAACGCCTCGACTACCATATTCTGTTTCCAAAAAAACAATTTACATCTTCGTCTCTATTGAGATACAATTAATCCTTCAAAATAATTCCAAGTGCAAGCGAATGAAAGAATTATAAATAAAATAATAAAATTTATTCTATATTCGCCATAACTTTGTGTTGTAGATGTTTAATGTTTATTTTATTTATAATACTTAGTACACAACACTCACTTTATTAAAAAATAACAATTAAATACCAAACATGTTTCGGACAGACAAGCCCTTCATCAGTGATATTATACTTATTATATAATACCTATATAAAAAAATAAACATTAAAATAATAAAATGTTAATTTTAATGGTTTGGATACAAGGAATTAATGAATGAAGAAATAATGGTAAAGAAAGTATGCGTCTACGACGCAAATGGAGCAAAAAATAAAAGAAAACTAAGGAAAACGTAGCATGATCAAATCCGAAATGGAGAAATTTACGTGCGAGCATAACACGATGTATGAATATTGAGGGAGCGAGAGAAGTATGACAGGAAGGAACAGTGTGTTTGTCTATTATTTCTGATTACAGAGAAACAGTGTGATTGCTAGTTAGTTAAATGTAAAAACAGTGTACTAATCTACATCTCGCCATTTATCTGTTTATAAAAAAATTATTCAAATCAAAATGAAAATTTTTGAGAGTTGTTGATCTCTGACCCTTTATCCGCAGATTTCAGAATCCCGTTGTTCCGCTATATTCAGTTCGGTGACGCCATTATGTTCAATAATAAATGTTTTAAAATGTCCCACTCAAAGCCTTGTTAAAATGCTTTGCCCACAAATCAATAAAATTTTGTTTCTTAATGTTATGCTCAGACAACTTGTTAATTCTATAGCCTTCTTATTGGTGTTCAGATTAAGAGATCTTATGACCACTTTTTTATAGATACTATAGACCTTATGACTTTCATCCACTCTGCAACTGAATGGTGCGAGTGTTTAAATGGTCGACCAATGGTGCGAGTGTTTAAATGGTCGACCAATTTAAATACCTTGGCAGCATTATCACTGAAAGCGCTTGATCCGGATATTGAAATAAAATGCAGAATTGAGTTGCACGAGCTGCATTTAATAAAATAAGAACATTATTTTGCAACGACAATCTTAACTTGAAACTCCGACAAAGAATGATAAAATGTTATAAATGGTCTGTTCGACTATATGGCTGCGAAACCTGGACTCTGAAAGTAAATGTAATGAACCGGGCGCTCGAGATATACGAAGATATACGAGATATATAATGGATATATGAGTTCTCCGTATACCGTAGACCGATTGGGTCATTAATGCAGACGTACTACAGAGAGCCAGAGCCAATAGAGAGCTGTTGTCGAGTCAGTGTGAAAATTAGAAAGGTCTCATATTTGGGTCATGTGCTAAGGGGAGAAAAATATCACCTCCTTCGACTGATATTAATGGGTAAAGTGAAGGAACTTCGGGGAGTTGGTAGAAGACAGCTGTCCTGGCTGCGGAACATCAAAGAGTGGACAGGAATAACAAGAGTTCAGAACCTGTTCCAAGTGGCGCAGGATAGAGATGCCTTTGCTGCAGTTCGCCAACGTTGCGGGGACCTGACACGGAATCGAAAGAATAAGAAGATAAGGTCATGCAAGCGACTTTGAGTCGTAAAAATCGTGTCGAAGGAATATCAAGAGAATAGATTAAAGTATCTACCGGTTTATCTGCTCTGCCTACCCTCTCAGATACGGCGGATAGTTAGTATTGAGATCCAGTTCAAGGTCGCTCGGCGTCTGAGAAACTTTTTAAGAAAGCTCTACTGTCGGGGGAAGTTATTTCTATCCTCACCCCCAAATATCCTTAGAGTGCCAAAAATCTAGCGACCGTAAAAAAAATAATGATGTAAAACTTCACGTGGTGAAAAAGCGCATTTTTTATTTAAAAAGTAAACTTTTTAATAAATCTGTTTTAATAACGTCTAAAAAAAATATTTGACTAATTGCAATCACACTTATGTTTTCATTGTACACTTGTACTATTGTGTGGCAACCTTCGTGGCAGAGTAGCAAGAGCTGTGACTGCCACACCAAAGGTCTCGGGTTCTATTCCAAGCGATTGCAGTGTGATTATCACACTGTCTTTGGTCTGGTGTAGAATTCACATGACAATAAAATGGAGATAGATTAGCTACTAATCATATGTCATGAGAATCAAAAGCTATCAAAATTTTCATATGAAGCTTTCACTTTGTGGTTAAACATTTAAAAAATATATATATTTGTATTTAAAATAAAAACACTACTTTTTTTCACCAATATGCGGTTATTTTAGTTGCCGACTAGTTTCGCTTGTACCCAATCTTCCTCAGGGCTCGTTATAACGTTACAAATAACTTCGTAATAAATGATAAGTTATTACGAAGCCCTGAGGAAGCTTGGGTACAAGCTAAACTAGTTGGCAATTAATATAACCGCATAGTGGAGAAAAATCAAGTACAGTGTTTATATTTTATATTATTTTAAATACAAATAATACAATATTTTAAAAGCAAGAGTAATGAACTTGTATACAGTAATTAGGTCCAAATAACCTGCTGCATACAAGTGTGGAAAGCAACGGGAAACTAACGTTTTAAAAGGCCCGAGTGGTATCCCAAGAACTAGCAAAAAAATATATGCACTTTGCTGAAAATCAACCCCTTGGTTGGAGACAAGCGAAGAAGGAGACTCTTATGTTTTTATTTCTATTATATAGTTATAGTCTAAATTGAAATTATGGAATCCAGTTGTGACTGTGATAAAATTTATCGAATTGAACAAACAAAAAATCTGTGAAACGTGTGTAATAGACATGTGACAACTGAGAAAGGGGTGAGAATTTTAGTTTAACGGAAGTAAAGACCACGTGTTAAAAGTCCTGATAGCGTGTATAGCAACGAAAATATATTTTATATTATAGAAAAAAGTAATCTAAGTTTTCCTTTATTATTATAATAAATACCTACGTGTCTACCGCTATGTGTCTGACCAAGTATGCCACCAGGGAGTCAATTCTTGACTGTTTTAATTGTAGTCGCAATTCAATATTTATATATAAAAAAACTATTTTGATGTTATATGTTGAATAGTTTTACACTAGTTGCAACCCGTGAAATATTCATGGAAGTAAAGATTTTATATCCTGTAACAACTTGGTCCCCCGTACAATCGTAATCAGTAATAAATCTTAAGTTTTAATGAAAAAAAAAATTGTTTTCACACACGCTAAAAATTTCACAATTATTTTGTTTTCTACACTACTGACATACAACAATAAACAGAACAAAATTTAAAATAATCTAGAAACGTCCTCAGGCATGCGCATCGTGTTCATTTCGAATTACTTTTGGAGAGATAGAAATATTCCTCTCTCGCTCTCTTGTATTCAAAATATTCTCGTATTCTTTCTTGATGACATCGGGTTTTTGTCCATTTATATTATGATTATTTCGCGCGAAAAATATTTCATCAACTATTGTCATATTGCACAGATCCTTTTAATATTTTTCTTTCAAAAAATTGTTTCGTATACCACCTTAACAACATGTGTTTGAAATTTAATTTTAAGATAATCAAATAATTTTACTAAAATCTATTAATGGAAGTTTATTTTAAATAATAGATCCATCATATAACTGGTCCAGACCAGTCTGTCGATGCTAGCGAGCCTGGCGAAACCGGTGGCTGTCTAAACAAAGACAAAAGTGGAAGTAGTTAAAAAAACATTGTTTTATTTAATTTTAACATATGTATCTGGTCAACGTTTATTATTTTTAAGAGCATAATCCGGAATTCAATCGAATATAATTTTTTTATTATTTTCTAACCGATCGCGAATATCATATGCAGATCAGGTCATATTTAGATTTAAAACACGTCTTAATGCGGCATTATTAAAAGTTATCAATTATTATTATTATTACTTATTTTATCATCTTAATACAGCCTTAACATGTTGAGAATTTACCACATTAAGGCAAAATAAATAAGTTTTCAAAATATTTAATTTCACACATCTTCTGCCAGTTCAATATACTCGTACCATCAATAATTCAATTAATTATACGTTATTCAATTTTTATATATTATATGTAATATTTTTTAACTTAAACATTTGCTTAAAATTATATAGTAAACGTGTCGACTCCTAATAAGGTAAATTTAATAATTTCAAATTTCAAATGTTAGAATTCTGGAATAGTCCCCTGGGATACCCTGTTGCTTAACTACGGACCAAGGGTCTCGGAGGAGAGGGAGAGGGATGGCGTAGGTGTGCGTATGGAGGAATGCACAGGAAGGAGAGAGATAGAACAGGAAGCCGAGTTGCGTGGCGGAAGCTACTGATGAGGTATCACCAGTTGAGACTGTCTTATTCAATTAAACTCATCAAGTTATATGATGGCCTAAACCCAGTGGACATCTGAGAATTCATGAAATATTGGATTTAGAATAATTATTTTCTTCTATATTCGCCATCACTTTGTGTTGTGGATTCACATTTGAATAACTTTTTGAAAACATTGTATTTTCACAACACTTTTTTGTACCTTTCACAAACATGTTTCGGGACACAGACTACCCTTCTTCAGTGTACGCATTAATTAATTTTAACGGTCAAATGAAAGAGTCATTACTTATATACTAAATGACGAGTGAAAAAGTGGAGGGGGGATATTAAATTTAGCGACAGGGTAAATTGTTGATTAGTAAGAATTATGAGACAGGGAAACAAATCATTTATGGGACTAGAAGTTAAGTTTACTTGGTTGTTTATAACATCTTCGTTGTTTTAAATGGCCTTTTTAATTTCTAAAATTTCTAAAACTCTTGAAGATGAAATTAAGTCAACATTAGTGAGAATGCCATCATAAAATACCGACGTTCTCACAAGGGATACCCAATTTCGGGCTTAAAATTAAGCACTTGGTTTTAATGACACGGAAAGAGAAGTCATACGTGTCCACTGGAAAAGTTTATCTATAGATACTGCCGCGTGCATAGTTAGATTTTAAAAGTTCTTAGATACGCGTAGGAAATAATTTAGCAGACATCGGAAGAATTTGAATGCTTATTGTTTTATTAACTGTCAACCACCGACGTTTCTATACTCTTATTTGTCTAGGGTTCGGAAAAACACTTAAGCCATGCATCCACTAGCAAGCATCTTTTCAGTGTGGAAAGATGAAAGTGAACAGCGCAGATATAAATAGAGAAAATTATTCGACGACCTTTGTGGTAGAACTGGGTTCGATTCGCGTCTTTGGATTGGTGTAGAATTCACGTCATGATAAAATTACGACAAATTAGCTACCTATCCCATGTCATGAGAATCAATAGCTAAAAAGTTGTAAACAGTCTCTTCATCAGCTTGTCTCCATCCACTGCTGCTCTCGGTCTCTCGCCAGTATTCTCCAGGCCCTTCCCGCTGTCAATATCTTCGCTTCACCTGGTAGGCTGTCTCCCGACACTTCTTCGGCCCAACCTTGGCCTCCATTCAGTAAACCTCTGGCTCCATCTTCCATCATCCCGTCGGCACACATGCCCAGCCCATTGCCACTTCATCCTTGCAATGCGTATCCCTATGTCGGTGACTCTGGTGCGTCGTCTAATCTCCACGTTGGGTATATGGTGTCTAAACGAGATACCCAACATGGATCTTTCCATGGTCCGTTGTGCAACATTAATGTATACAGAAATCGGGTTCAAATAATCTGCTGTATTTAAATGTGGAAATTAACGGGAAGCTACCACATTAAAGGGGCATGGTATCGTATATAGCCAAGTGCTATCTCAAGAACCAGCATAAAATGTTATACTTTTCTGCAAACCAATTCCTTGAATTAGGACTAGAGAAGAATAATCAAGGAAGGAAAAGCTGACAAATCAAACATTTTTATGTTTATTTTGAGTATGTAAGGAGTCAGAGAAACATATGCTCTATATTCATGAAAGAGATAGAAAAGTGTGGTAATATTTCTTTGGTACCGGTTGGTTAATTAATTTTGAATTGCGAATATGTGAATAAGTAAAGAAAACAGTTGGTGTTACCAGTGATTTATTAAAATTCAAGAAATTTTGTGAATCAGATTAAAAATGTTTTCTTCTTTGGCGTCATTTCTGTTTTTTTTTTGCTTAGCTGTCGCTTAATGGGGTTAATTCGCTATTATACAACTTTATTGTCCTCAACGTGTTGTTAGGAACATAAAATCATTATTAATCATGTCTCGTGGCTGTGCGAAGGTCGTCTGTTGTGTGTGCCAAATATCAAATAAAAATCGCGGGATGCCAGAAGTGTCTTGATAGAAATTTTATACCTACAGCTTAAATACACGTGCAGTAGACGCTTGATATACCAATGCCGTCTAAAAATCTCTGTTTACCAGGCCGTAATGTTGAATTATAATAAATGTGGGGCCGGTTTGATCTGACAGCTGTCAAATGTCAATTTAAAAAAAAAAGTATCTTGTTGAAGTGTAAAGTGCAAAGAATGTACGACTGTATTGCACACATTCAAGGTCTCACACTTACTACTTTTATATTCGCGAATACGAGAGAGATAACAATGTTTGGCGTCGATACAATAGGGAACTATATGACATCTACAGTGAACAAGATGTAATATGTTTCATCAATAGGGGCACTCGAGATGAACTTGTCACTTAATAAGAATGGATGACGAGAACCTCATAAAACGTCTCACACTCTTCACGCCGCAAAAATGAAGAATACCAGGAAAGCCCAAAATGCAACGGACGGATGAATCTAGAATACAGAGATGAATTTGAAAAAACTAAGGCGGCAGACAGCCAAGAATGGAGGAGACTCCTGGATTCAGCCAAGGTCTACCCAGGGGTATCAAGCTTATGAATAAAATCGATTGAATGATTTTCGAAACCGGTTACTTCAGAATTATGTTTCATTGTTTATCGTTATAAATTTGATTTCTCACGAAATGTGTAAGCATATATATTTTGAAACATTTAATAGTCTTCTTCTTCCTTATTGTAGACCTATGCGGTCTGTTCTCCAGAGTGTTGCTCCTCCTGTGAGGTAGATTCCCAGCTGTCCTTCCATCTTTTAGGAGGATTTCCCCGAGGACGAGTCCCATGAGGCTGATTATACAATGCAATATAAGGGAGTCTGTTGGTGTCCAATCCTTGAACATGACCGTACCAGTCCCTTTTTCGCTATCTGCTCCATCTTATAATATCCTCAACTTCACATATCTCTCTTATTCTGGTGTTCCTTACGCGATCTCTCAGTGTCTTGCCTGCTATCGTCCTCAGTGTCTTCATTTCGGAAGTCCTCAAAACTTGTTTGGTCCTTATTGTGTCCTATTTAATAGTCAAAATTGTTATTAATTTAAAATATTTAAAACTTGTATGTAAACAGAAAATCCGATTTAAAAATCTAGATGAGGCTTCTGGTTTTAAGTTGAAAATAAAATTATCGTCTAACCAATTAATATTTTTACATCGAATAATATCTGTCTGCGAGTCTTGCAATCTAAATATTAATGCAGGCAACCTGCGCGTTGCTGTCAATAAATAAGCTTCAATATCACTGTTTGTTATTTTTAAGATTTTCCACAGTTTTGCACATCTGGGGAGGGAGACTAAATTAATTTTCAAGACGCCACGTCTTAAAATATCCAATGGTTTGTTTTGGCATAAGCCAGATACTAAAACACGATGCTGATAGACAAGTTGTGTATAAAATTGATCTACCAAGATATTGAATATTAAAAATAAACATCCGATGTTCCTCAAGGAACGGATTTGGGTCTGTTACTTATCCGAAACGGTACACACGGCTGACCTTAATTATCCGCACACACTACAGATGAAATGGTTCAAATCGTAAACAGGATGGAAAATGTAGTGAGAAGTGGCTACATTTAATCATTTTTAAAAACAATTGGGTTATTTATGCCCATTTCAAAGAATCCTGCAATATATAAACTGCTAACCATTAATTAGGCAATGTTTTCGAAACACAAATATTAAGATTTCAAAACTACTAGATTAAAACAAAACAAAACCTGATTGAGTATTCGTGTTAGGTATTCAATTAGAAAATATTACTTTGCATGTGCTCACAATACGTGTGTTGTGTAAGTATTTTCATTCACTGAGCGCCGTTTGTTGGCAATGATTTGTCTCTGGCATTTATCAGAGATCACAGGACGATTATACAAGTGAGTTATTTTTATACATTGAAACGAACTACAATACATAAATGCATATGTACAAACCATTTAGTATTTAGCCGAAAATAATCACGAAATGCTCTCTCGAACGTGGCATCTTTTGGAAGATCCATAAAAGATAAGATAATGGATACACCTCCGGTTTAGAAAGAAATATAAAAAGCGTATTTTATATCGCTTTGCTGAACTAGTAAGAAGCAACCACGTTGATTGTTTATCTGTATATACAGAGGATTAATTATATATTTGTCTAGTCGAATCAACTTTTATTACGCAATAAAATTGAATAAACGTAAAAGCAATAACACTTACCGGCCTCCAAGTTCTTTTTCATAAGTCTCCACTGCTTGGCATGGTAAACAGAGTAACCAGTCACCACAATAAAGAACAGCACACACGCGAACGCGGCTAGAGTCAACACTATAGTCTGTACGTCCCAAACGAAGTCTTCTTCACTTAGAAATGGCTCCGAGCCTAATTCCACTTCTACGTCGGAGTCATAATCCGCGTAACTATCAGCATTATCGGAAGACGCGAAATCTTCCGAGTCCTGCTCGCTCTCGTCGTATACACTTCGTTCGGTTACCTCCGGCTTAGGACTGAAGGGTTTGAGGTAGTTGTGTTCCAGTCTGGCCTGCGTCTCCTCGTCCGACAGCGTCGAGAACCTCCAAATGATCTTGCGCGTGTCTTTTGGGACGGTTTTTCGTTCGACTGGCTCATGTTTTTTCTTCAGTGGCTTTCTGTGCCCGCGGTAGTTCCGAAGCCAGCTCCAGTCGATGCCGAGGTCTCCCAGTGGCGCGCACAAGGTGTCCTGGTGCAGCTGGCAGGGGCGGAGGACCAGCAGGGGAGGGTCCAGCAAGTCGCAGCGGGTGCAGTCGAGGCAAGAGTCCCTGTGTGGGCTCCACCAGGTGTCGCCGGGTTTGCAGAGAGCCTGCGTTGTTGCTACCAGCCCCGCAACCACAAGCAACGTCGCTTCTAAGGTTGCTCCTCGCATCACCTGAATAAAAAAAACATTTCATTAAAAACATATAATTAAAGAATTTTTGGAAACTTTAGCAGACTCTGTAAGTGTACTAGTTACCGTATCATACTTCATTCGCACACACGAGTTACAGCTACATCGTTATCGTCACGACTGTGAAGGGATCCATTTTTAACCGTTGTCTGGAAAGGCGACAGAAACAGTAAATCAAAATAAACCAATTAGCACAAAGGTGGGGACCTCTTAGGACCTCGTCCTAATTGAACCGCAATCCAAAGAATACCTTCTTGCTATGAATAACCAGCCAGAGCCACTGGCACTCGCAATTCCACACACGACTCTTATAGTTGGCATTCACGTCGTGGTTAGTGTTATTGTCAAATCCTAAATGGCAGCAAACGCGTTTCACTACCTATAGCAATCTGCATTTTAAAATATAAATGAATAATGGAATACGATTGCTACATTAATAATTATAATGTATTCTGAACTAAAATCAAGCATTTCATTTGTATTACATTTTGGGAAATTGGCTCAGCGGGACCAGGAGTATTATAATCATGGCCCAATTTCATTTTCCTAAAATACAAGACGCATGAATGACCCCGATAGTTATTTTAAAACAACATAAATATGTATTTTTAGTGTGATTTTACAGAATCAAATAAAAAAATTGAATTCTTTGGATCGAAAAATGTTTTATATTCTGTACTAAAAATTTTAAACATAGATGTTTATTTTGACAATGATTAATCAATCTTTTTTAGTTTATTGAAAGCTAAGTCAATAACACTGTGGAATTCTATAGTAATACACTTTGGAAATAACACCTGAAGATTGAGGTATCCTCCGAAACATGTCGTGATTTTGAATATTTTGTGGATTATAAACAAATTTATTTTCAATTTCCAATCTTTTTTAGTTTAAGTTTTCCATCAGTTTAATTTGTTAGCTGGTATAATCAGTTAGCTTTGGATATAAAGTTCTGGTTTTGGTCTAGTTGTCTAGTAGATAAAACCCAGTTCTTTACCCGTGGGTTGGGTGTTCAATTCTGGACACGACCGGGTACTTAACTTAAAATTTACTTTTAGTCTTGCGAGTCTAATATTTTATTTGTTCTAAATATTTTAATCTCCACTTACTCAATTATTTGCAAAGGAATCACTTTAATATATTTCATGAATGTTGAATGTTTCGATGTGACCAAGCTGCAGGATGAAGACGTCCGAAATGAGTACCAGTTGGAACTCGCTAACAGGTTCAGTGCTCTCGACGTTGCGGATATGGATACACACGAGGCATGGGGTCAGATCTCAGAGGTTTTCTCGGATGTTAATGGCAGACTTTTGGGCCACAATACTAATAAGAAGAAGCCCTGGATGTCTGACGCCAGTTGGGGACTGATCGAGCGACGGAATGAAATAAATCAGCAACTGCTGCAGGCACAGACTCGGGCAGAAAAGGAAACACTGCAGGAAGAACGTAAAGAATGTCGCAAATTTATAAAGCGACGCATCAGAGAGGACAAGCGCTTGTACATATCTAATTTGGCAAATCAAGCACAGTCTGCTGCAGCCCGGAAAAATTTTGGAGATGTGTACAAGATTACCAAGCAACTCTCTGGAGACGTTTTCTCGCATCGTGTTAATCGCCCTATTAGAGACAGGTTGGGAGTACCAATTGCCTCCTTAGACAAGCAGTTGACTCGATGGCACGATCATTTCTCAGGCATCCTCAGCAATGTTCCAGACGCCGCAACTGCCCCACAAACGGAGGAACCCAATCAGCCCTTGCTGCAAATCGCTACTCACCCTCCTACGCAAACCGAAATAATGTCAGCAATCCGCTCTCTAAAGAACAATAAGGCTCCTGGCAGTGACGGGATTGTGGCTGAGATGCTCAAGGCAAGCGAGACCTCCTCAACGAGCATCCTGGCCCCTCTGTTGGAACGCATATGGATCTCGGAGAGGCTGCCACCCGCCTGGAAGGAAGGACTCCTTGTAACAGTGCCCAAAAAGGGAGACCTGAGCAACTGTAACAACTGGAGGGGAATCACTATCCTTTCCGTGGTGACAGAGATCCTTGCGAGAATTATACTGAGGAGAATGACTAGTGCACTCGAAGGAGGTATGCGAGAGGAACAGGCTGGCTTCCGAAGTGGCCGGTCTTGCGTTGAGCACATAAATACACTCCGCATCATAATTGAAGAGGCCTCTGAATGGCAGTACAGCATGTACCTAACGTTCGTCGACTTTGAAAAGGCCTTCGATACATTATCGTGGACTTCAATCTGGTCAACTCTCATTAGCAGAGGAGTCCCACAGAAGATTGTGAATATCATCAGGGCAATGTATGATGGTTGTTCTTGTCGTGTAGTGCACCAGGGCAAACTCTCCGAGGCCATCAAACTGAGTGCGGGAGTGCGACAGGGATGTCTACTATCACCCCTGCTCTTCATAGTGGTTCTGGAGGATGTGTTGCGCCGTTCTTTCGACGGTCCCCGTGGCAGTCCATGGATGCGTGATACCCAGTTGGAGGATCTGGATTATGCTGATGACCTCTGTTTGCTTTCGGTAAACCGGGTGGATGCGGAGCGGAAACTTTGTAGACTTCACGAGGAAGCGGCAAAAGTAGGTCTCAAGATTAACATGTCCAAGACAGTAGACCTACGAGTGTCCACAAATGACTCCACCCCAATCTTGCTCCACGGTGTCCCCCTTGTGACCACGACCAGCTTCTGCTACCTCGGTAGTATGATAGCAGGCTCAGGGAGGTACGGAGGAGGATGTAGCCAGCAGACTTGACAAGGCAAGGGGAGCTTTCGCTATGCTTCGCCCTGTATGGCGCTCCGGTATCATTTCGAGAAAGCTCAAGCTCCAAGTATTCAGCAGTAACGTTAAAAGCGTACTGCTGTACGGATGTGAGACTTGGAAGTCTACCGCAGACGTTATTGGTAAACTCCAGGTGTTTATAAATAGGTGCCTTCGCTCAATATTCAAAATCTATTGGCCCCAAACAGTGTCAAATGCCGTTCTCTGGACCTATGGCAGGCGAAAAGCCAATTAGAGAACAAGTCGCTAGGCGCAAGTGGCAGTGGATCGGTCACACTCTGAGACGGAACCCAGCCTGCATCGCTCAGGGCGCACTAGACTGGTCCCCTATGGGGGGAAAGAGAAAGCGAGGCAGACCTAGAGCCACCTGGAGAAGAACCCTGCAGGACGAGGTTAAGGCAGCAGGTCTCACTTGGGACGATGTTAAGCATCAGGCATGCAATAGAGTCGGGTGGAGAAGATTCCTTGAGGCCCTATGCACCACGGAGGTGTGACAGGACAAAAAGAAGAAGAAGAATTTTAGTACAATTAAATAATATTGTTTAAAGCATCGCAAATGCTAAAAATAGCATCAAAAAGTATTCAATTGACTTCAATTATTGGCTATGCTGGATCGATTGACTTCGTACAATTATATTTAATTCGGTGCAGAATCACCATTATAGCCTTAACAATATGACCAGTAAGAATAATCGCGAAATAAATAGCTTCCGATCGCTTAATAGCCTGTGATACCATCCAATTAGTTTCGAGTGGACGGGGAATTGGCAGACTGCCATTCGGTGGAAGTGTTTTCGTCTTCCTTCATGATTTACTTCCAGTAAAACAGTCTCTAAGGCTGGTGCAGGCAACGAAGTGAATGGTGCGCTAAAAGTTGTCATCTCAAGTCTTATGAATGTAGCACGACATCAGGCATAACATAGGAAATCGTGGTACAACCAAATCATTCAAGTTATAAACATGAAAGACAAGTTAAAACAATGGTTTGGTAAATTTAATTTTCTCTCACTTAACCTACATGGTTTCACAAAAAATACAACATTGCCATAACAGTCTCACTACAAAAACATATCAACAACAAATAATACATATTTGCTATTTTTACTGACTTTCAAAAAGCTTCTGAAACTCTGTACCATCGAATATTAATTGAACAAAGTCAATATATTGGAATTACTCACAAATACTTGCAATTATTCTAAAACTACTGAACAAACATATAAAAATTATTTTAAATGTACAGTTAAGAATTTGAAAAAAAAATGTGGAGTACCTCAAGGATCTATCCTCGGCCCACTATTCTTTCTAATATTCTTTATTGATACTACACACCCAAAACTAGAACTTTTAAATGCAGAGAGCTTGAGTATTGAAAAAAGGTCTGCCGTGTGATCTGTGGGAAAAATCGACAGCGTGCATGACATTTGACGACCCTAAAGCAGTATGTCAAGAGAGATTAGTGTGGCGGTTCATCTGTTGTTTGTTAGTTACCTTAACTACGGACTAGGAATAGTAAGAACGGAGGAGAAAATGTGTAATATAGATCTTGAATCAGCGATTTCGAATGCGCGTGTGCAATGCCCAAAGTAGATGATGAAGGTATACTACCTTCGAAACAATCGAGGCAAATAGACCACATATTATAAATAGAGAACATCTAATATTGCTTGAATTTATAAAAAAAAACCAAATTAAACGAGTTTTATGAATTCGTAGTGTTTACGTCTTAAAAAATCGTCTCATTTGTGTATAAAGAATCGAAAATCTTGGATACAGTGTAAGCATTGTACTAAAGAAGTTTGAATCTACTTAATTCAAGACCGATTTTGTTTAATTAAGTGGATAAGGGTATTTTGCCACGTGGACTTCGATCTTTTGCCATACGGAGGTTCAGCTCTTGTGGTTATTCCTCTCATTTTTGATGGGAACATTATTGGAAAGGTGATTTGGTGTTTTTTTATATTATTTTTGTTTATCTAGGGAGGATCGATTTTGGGTGAATACCAGTAACTTATCATTTTATAGTTACAATATTGTATAATCATATAACATTGTTTATTTCACAAGAAGTCAATTTGAAATATTAAAAATATATATATTTATACTGAATTTTGGTTGAAAGCGCATTGCTCTAAGAACAATGCCGAAACGACGTGTTTAAGAGCACGTACGTAGACACAAAGTAACTTCGTATGAATTGTATTTATGAAATACCGTTGTATCAATTGCCTTGTGGCACTTTTAGTGGCCGTGTAAAGCTGTAACCATTATGCGTGGTAGCTGCATGTATATGCGCACATGTCTTGTTTATAAACAATAGTCTGCAACATAATCTAGCGGCATCTCAAGCACAGATCAAAGAGGTTATGTATTCCAAAGGCTTGGGACGGGATGTGTTGCACTTTCAAGCATCAACAGAAGTTTAAAAGTACCTACTTACTGCACACATATCTATCTGTTTTAAGTGTACCATATCTGAGTTAAAAATCTTGCGTTTGATTTCTCTATGGATTAGGTATACTGCTTTTATTTCTTTAGATATTTAGTATTTATTATATATGCGGGGCGATTCGGTAACCTAAAATATTAGGGAAATAACGAAAAAGTCTAGAAATAATTGTGAAACGTATAATTGACAAATTCAAAACTCTTCATCACACAGATGGACACAATAATGTATTATGCCAAATACATACATGCGTAA
The DNA here is from genome assembly GCA_022606425.2 of Lepidostoma basale. Taxonomy (NCBI): domain Eukaryota; kingdom Metazoa; phylum Arthropoda; class Insecta; order Trichoptera; family Lepidostomatidae; genus Lepidostoma; species Lepidostoma basale. The sequence continues at coordinate 371,330 of JAHDVF020000695.1, read as the reverse complement.
AGCATGGAACTGGCAAAAGAAGGATAAAAGTAGAATAAGTGCAGTAGAAATTAGATCTCTAAGACGAATGTGCGTTAAATCTGTATATGATAGAGTGTCAAATGCAAATATAAGAAGTGAATGCGGTGCGAATGAAAGTGTTATGAACAAAATAATGAAAGGGTCGTTTAGATGGTTTAGACACATAGAAAGAATGAGTGAAGGCAGAATGGTGAAGAAGGTATATGTAAACGACGTGAACAGAAATAGAAATAGAGGAGTACCGAACGTGGCACGATCAAATCAATCAAATATTAAATGTCGGTTACGTGAGGAGTCGGAGAAATCAATGTGCGTGCATGAAACGATGTATGAATGTAGAGGGATCTATAGAAATACGAGGTCTGTTCAAAAAGTATCGCGAATTTTATATTTTTTCAAAAAGAATTTATTTATTCATGAATATCTATTTTGTCCCCTTCAAAGTAATTCCCCTCGGATATAATACATTTATGCCAACGTTTTTTCCAATCCTCGAAGCACTTAAAAAAATCATTTTTTGTGATCTTGTTCAGCTCCTCCTTCGATGCCGTCTTTATCTCCTCAATCGTGGCGTAGCGTCGTCCTTTCATGGGCCTCTTCAGTTTTGGAAACAGGAAAAAGTCACAGGGGGCCAGGTCTGGGGAATACGGTGGCTGCGGCACCATTACTGTGTTGTTTTTGGCCAAATATTCGCGCACAAGCAACGATGTGTGAGCAGGGGCGTTATCATGGTGCAAAAGCCAGTTTTTGTTCTTCCACAAATCCGGGCGTTTCTGGCGGATTGCTTCGCGCAAATTGCGCATAACTTGCAGGTAATATTCCTTATTGACCGTACTACCCTGTGGCAAGAACTCATGATGCACCACGCCCCTGCAATCGAAGAAAACTGTGAGCAAAACCTTCACGTTCGACCGAACTTGGCGCGCTTTTTTTGGTCTTGGCTCATGCGGCAGCTTCCATTGGGATGATTGAGCTTTGGTTTCCACGTCATAACCATAAACCCATGATTCGTCACCAGTTATGACCCTCTGGAGCACATTTGGGTCGTCACGGACCGAGTCCAACATCTCCTGAGCAATGTTAACGCGATGCTGTTTTTGGTCGAAATTGAGCAATTTTGGCACGAATTTCGCGGCGACCCGACTCATGCCCAAATCATTGGTTAAAATCGAATGGCACGAGCCAATCGATATGTTTAGGTCCTCAGCAACTTCTCTAACGGTGATTCGACGATTGGCTAATACTATTTTCTTCACTTTATCAATGTTTTCGTCTGTTGTTGACGTGCTCGGGCGTCCGGCACGCTCTTCGTCGTTCATATCTTCTCGGCCCTCTGAGAACATTTTGTACCACCGATAAACGTTGCTTTGGTCCAAGGTAGCTTCACCATATGCCACAGTCAACATTCGAAATGCGTCCGCGCACTTTATTTTGTTTTTCACACAAAATTTGATACAGATTCTTTGATCCATTTTTTGGAATAGGCAAAAATCGAAGACGAGCCAAAACACATCCAAGCAAAACAGCTGTCAAAAATTAACTAAACATTCAAAATGGCCGACCTTGTCAGCATAAGTAAGGGACATGAGTACCAACATAACGCTACAAAAAAATCAAAAATCAAATATACGTAGCCAGCGGAAATTCAAAATTCGCGATACTTTTTGAACAGACCTCGTATGTCAGGACAGAACAGTGTGGCGGTTCATTATTTCTGTCTACCCCTCCGAGGAGACGGCGTGATGGTTAGTTAGTTAGTTAGTCATATATGCAAATATGCAGCAATAAAATAAATACTTGTATATTTATCATAATATATACTAACGTTACATATTTTTTACAAAAAAACTTTTCAAAACACGAAGTATTCACCCATTAAGCTCTTGTTAATATTCTGTTCCTGGTACTCATCTAATTTTAATTTCCACATGTTACAAACTTAGGTTCCGGTATTTTGTTAAAAATATTTTTGGTTAGTTTATATCGTCCTCCCGATGATGAAAGTATAAAACATTCGGCAAATGTTGAGAAAAATAAACTCAAAATTAATAATAAAAATAAATATTTTAATTCATAAAAAAATCGCCATTGTGAAATTGAAATTTCACCGTGTTATGGCATTTCTTAAAACAAAACGATGATTTTTCCATGGCCACACCAAATTAAATTTTAAAAATTTAGCTACAAAATTAGGTATACAAGGAAATCAAATTTCAATTGTGTACCTAAGTGTATTTGGCTGGTTAGATCAATCGATGTAATGTAGAAATATATAAATAAATAAAAAAAACAATTGATGAATATCTAGATTAGGAATCTGCAAGGTGGATGGGACAGACAACGCAGAAGATACTGGAAGCGCACGTGCAGAGGATGGATCCCTCCATAAATCCACACGCTGTGGCGCATCAGATTCCTGCCGACTACCGTCCGCGTCCCCCAGAAGACCGCCAAAGAGAGGCCAGCCTGATTACAATAACAGACCAAAGGTCTAAAAAAGAAGAAGAAGAAGAATTATTTGAGTGGTAAGATCAATCGATGTGCAGAAATATTCAGAATTACTTCAATTGATGAATATATAGAGTAGGTACTTGATCTTTCCAACGCTTCACGTTCGTAACCAAGTCCATTTCGAATTTTCTAATGACGTTCTCCAAAAATATCATATACGAGTATTACAGAATTTTTTAATCGTAGATCTATTTATTTTTTAAATACTTTCCCAAAAAACGGATATTTATAAAATTCGATCTTTTCAACGCGTCTTAATCGTTCATAACAAGTCCTTCTAGAATATATTGTACTAATGGCTAGGGCTCGGATTTATCTGCCCTAAAAATGTTTAAAATATTTAATTTGTATGTCTAAAATATTATTTTATATTCTCTTACCTCATATTTACTGTTAACTAGAAAAAAAAAACAAGGTCTGTGTGACAAACTAATAATTATATTGTACAATTACATTTTTTCCTATATTTCCGGGGTAAAGACTCAGTCGATCATTTTCAAGATTTTTTAGATGTTTGAACGACCTCTCGAAACAATAAATAACAACTTGTAGATTTTGCAATCAATGATGGCATCATCCACATATTCTCCCTGTAGGGTCTATGAATTTTTTAAATTTCTTCTCAGTCTGGATTTCGGCGTAAAACAGCTTCCAGATTTTTCCTAGCAAGGTATTTGCTGAACAATTCCCAAAAGACACAGTCACACACGCCTATACTCACGACATTTGTTGTTTACTTTTTACTTGTCAATTCTATCGTCATTACAATATGGGCAAAGTAAAAATATGCTACTTAAATGCTCTCATAATTGAATGAAATATTCGCTAAACCCTGAAATATGCTTTAATATTCTCTAATAACTAGGGCTAAAGCGGGTCTATAGATATCAAAACACAAAAAAACGTTGTCTTTTTTAAAGTTAAGCCCAGAAAAAAAGCTTTTTATGGCAATTCCGAGCCCTGCTAATGACTCTATTCAATGAATGTACAATTGCTCTTTATATGCTCGACATTTTTTCTTCAGCAGTTATACCTACATCGTAATTTTAAATTTGATCAGTTTTTTGAGTTCATACTCATTTATAAATATTTCCACATGCACGCTTTCAAATATTTGCAAATGCACTTTTTACTACACGTAATTAACTAACCATCACGCCGTTTCCCCCGGAGGGGTAGGCAGAGAAGATGGACCACCACACTGTTCTATTCCGACATAACTTTTGCGCCTCTTCTACGCTCGTCGATTGTCCCTACTTCTAAATATGACCCCCTTTCAGTAATTGATTATAACACATGTTTTTTTTAATATATGAATTAAAACGTAATAAATAAATAAAATAACATTGCTATATGTCTTTTAGATATAACACGAAAATTACACTTTACTTATACGTTTGTATTATAAATCGTGTTTAATTTATTTAAAAATATATAAATACTGTTTCTTGAACAATGGTGTAAAACTCCATATTAAATAATTAATACGAATGAAAACGTTTGTTTAATGTAGGTTTATTTTATTTTATGAGAATTACACGTTTCGTCTTCCGAAGTCATTATGAAATGTCTAAAAAACAAACTGTGTTTATTCGTATTAATTATTGAATAATTTTTTTGACATTCGTATTTACATTTACGCTATTTTGCGTATACTAACATAAATCGAGAGGAAATACTGCAAACAAATCCTCACACCTTCGATATGCGTGCATCGTTTTATGCATGAAATTTAAAATGTGTCAGTGAAAACGATTCATTTTAAATATAATGAAACGGGGAGAATACAATTAAAGTAAATAAAAAATACGACCTACCTTTTGATTAAAAACTCGTTTTCAAACAACAATTTGCATCCAGTCAGTAAATAAACTTAAAACTAATGTTGTATAAATCATGTTCAACATTCACTTTATTTAATTTTGTATAAGTTACCGACTTTATTTTTATGTCGTTGATCTTCACAACATATGCAGGCGAGCATATTTAAAAGTTAATATGTACTTGTTTTGTAGGTAGGTACTCAAGTTATTATTGTTTGTAGGGTGAACGAACGGCAACACACCAAACGAAGTTCGAAATTCAACTGGCTGAGGCTGACGGCGCGCGGTAGTGGCTGACGAGGAGCTGGTCGTTTCGAATTTTGAACTTTCGGCTTTCTGGCGGCAGGCGGCTCTGCTGTGCTACGAAATTACCGCCAAAAATAAAGGCGAGAGATGAAATTGAAAACATAGATTTGATAAGAGCAGAGTAGAAATATATAATGTGCTCATATAAATTATTATAATAGTAAGCTATCAAAGTCAATTCGCCTAATAAGATAAATAATATTTTCAGTTATTTTTTGTTTTTTTGCTGATTCAAATTTACAGTAAATTTCTCCAATGATAATTTTACCTTAAAATAACACCATATTGTATCAATATGTAGTGGTGACAAATTACAGTTAAATATTTTTATTTTTATTTTATTTTATGATAACAAATATGTAATAGAAAAAATAAGAGAAATAAAAAAATATTTTAAGCAAACAGCTTATGGTGTTTCAATTATTCCACATAATTTTCAATAAATCCTCTTCGAACTGTCTAAAACTTATTCTATTCAGTAGTGCGATAACCCTTCCAATAGAAACCAAAGTAAAAACGTAAACTTAAAAATTGGAATACGGAATTGTTAATAGTTTGCAGTCACTTCCTCAGAAAATGGGTTTTACATATGACCACGTAATAACGGAAATAAGTTTATATTAAAAAATGATAAATGTGAACCGATCCTTTCTTATTTACAAACTATTCGTTCTAAACAAATCCACGAGGAACCTTTCCTAAATTGTTAGTGATTAGTGATGATTGTATTTTTGTAGCACTTTGGAACCGACTGACAAACCTTTAGATTGAGGTTTTATCTACCAAATAAATCTGAATCCTTTTTGTCAAAGAGGTTTTTAGAAGAAGAAGAATAAGAAGAAGAACGTTTTTAAAAATAAAATCAGGAACTAGTTTGTTTTGTTAGTTAGAAATAAATCCACGAACTTTAGTTCGCTTTTTAAAGCAGCATTATACTCTGATAGATTAACTAGAAATAAAACATAATTAAGAGTATCTTAAACATTCGAAATATTTATAAAAGCAGTTCACTCCTGGTATAAGATTTTCTCGGCTTGGTGGGTAGAAAAGTAGTGTAACAAAGCTTATTAAAAATAAATGTAGGTAACAAGCTAAAATAATATTTTAAAAATATGTATCTGAAGAGTTTCTTTTCAATATTTCCTTTATCGGTTATTAAGAAGCTTCGTGTTTATAATTTACATAGGCGCCCTAAAATGTAAATCATTAACCCATATTCCATTATATTTTAAATTTATTATGAAGAGCCATTTATATTCTTATTATTAGAAATACTTATAGATTTTCGATCTAATTCACGATAAAAAATATATTTATTGAAATTTTCCGTTATTCTTATTCACTGCAATACTTAAAAAAAAATCACATATTTTAAAATATATTTATATTGTGTATTATTCAAATTATAACTACGAAACGTTACAGTACCTACTGTTATGCGAAATTCTCCAATTCGTGTTGAATAACCATAAAATGCAGTTAACCATAGAATATTGAACATAGATACCCATACTTTCCTCTATGGATGAATGTTACTTTTCAAATTAGGAAATAGGTTAAATTTCGCTGTCTTGTTATAGTTTACAACTTTCAGTATTTTCTAGAAAATAATCTAAAATGGCATTTTAATATAATTGCATCACTGCAAATAAAACAATTAAATTCTAAAATTTATATTCTTTTGACATTCCTAATTTTCCGTGACAAATTTGACATGAATCGTGCTCAACATTCTAATAACAGGGTGGAAGGTGAAAATAAACCTATTCAGAGCTCAATTGTGACCTCCTCCTATCCAATTTATAAAGTATCAACAAACAATTTCCGAATCACCCGAACCTATCCTTACTCCTACCTGAGTATGATAATAATTTTCCTTTGTTAATAATAAATTTATTTATTGATAAGAAAATTTTGTGTCCTTGTGTGTTTTTGAAATGATATTTTATTACAGATAAAGTTACCGACATTCCAGCCAAAAATGGTTTATCAACTACACGAGCTTTGCTCTCCGTGGCTGTGATATTTATATTATCATTATTGACACTAGGATACATCTATAGCAAATTTCCAAAATTAGAACCGTAAGTGTACCTAATTACTTTAATATAACTGTGTACATTATTATTATTTAACAATTTTTTTTTAAAGAAAATATTAATCTTTTTACTACTTTTAAATATTTTGTTCCGCCTTGATTTGGATTAATATTTTTTATTATCAGTCTTGGTTATTAAGTTTGTCATACAAGTTAAACTATTTGAGCTTGATTTGTATTTCATTTAGAACAGTGTTTCTTAACCGTATTGAAAGAATCGCCCCCTAACGCCCACTCCCTCCCCCCCCAAACGAAAAACGAAACATAAAATTTACACTTTTCTCTAATTAGGTATGTATTTCATGCAATGGATTTCCTACTATAAATAAATAAAAAACTCGTACTGTACAGAACTTGTCACATATCAAAACAATCATAGGTGATATTTTGAACCTTTTTGAATGAGATTTTATTTTATATGAAGAACTTGATATTGATTATTATGCCCAAGTTAAAAAATTTGTACGTGAAAGTGTAGTTTATTTGACTGAACTTATAAAATCAAAGCTCCAAAAGAAAGTGTATCAGTGAGCATAGCTCGTGAATGAGCTTATTTTTCACTCGAACTTCTGCAGTGCCCCCTAAATGCAAAAAAAAAATAAAATGCCCCGCCAGACTTCCAAAATTCCCACAAAGGGATGGCTGGCGCCCCGGTTAAGAATCACTGATTTAGATTTACAACATTGTATTATTTATTTATTTTATTGATTATTATAAAATAGTCTAATTGAGCAAAGTTGAAGGCTATTTTGTTTATTAAAATTCTTGGTGTGATTTATTTGCAATGAGTACTGTGCTTTTGTTTACATTTTTTTGATTTGTTATTACGAGTTTATGATTAACCCTAAATTTGTTTATTTCCAGACATGAATCAAAGCATTTAGTTCTACCAATGAACATAGAAGATGCCAAGCAACTAGGTTTAGTGCTAGATAGATACAAGGAAAAATACTTCTTTGAAGTATTGACTGGAGTATTTTTGGTGTACATATTGTATCCTTTTTACAATTCGCCTGCTTATCCCGCCTTTACCACATTTGAGAGTGATTTTAAAATTGTTCTTTATTAGTTTATTTAATATTGATTGGATTTTGAAACAGTTTTCTAGAAGTTTTATATTATGATATGAGAATGCTATTTTTCAGCTCGCTATCAACTAGGGATGACATGGGTTATTAAGTATCATTTGATAATATCCTAGCAAGATGAACATCACTCTCATTGAATGTAATGAAACTTCTAGAAAACAGATGTTTTCATCAGCATAAAAAATAAATATGAAGTTTCATATTATTGTTCAAGAAGCAATAAATACACAATTTATGGTTGTAGTTTTTATTTTGTAAAACTTCATTATAAAATACGTAATGAAAACACGATTGCTTTATCGGTTTTATAGTGATTTTTTATTTATAAATAAAAATATATAAATACAAATTTGTTTCGCATTGCGAGAGCATTCTCAAACTCTTTTTGAGAATTTCCTCGTAAGGTGAAACAAATTCGTAACAAGTATTTACATATTTTTTATATATAAATAAAAAAAATCACTGTAAAACTGATAAAGCATTTGCATTTTCATTATTTATTTGTTAAGTCAGCAGGTATCAAAAAATTACATGAGTGTAAGTATTTGGGAGGTAATAAGATGTCGCAACACCAATAAAAATTAATTGAATATTTCCTTGACCTATTTACAGCTTACAATCATTCGCCATACCTGGATCATTATTCCTCAGCATCCTCTCGGGGTTCCTTTTCCCCTTCCCGCTAGCGCTGATAATGGTGTGCGTCTGTTCCGCTATCGGGGCTTCCCTCTGCTTCCTGCTATCGCACCTGCTGGGCAAGAAGCTGGTGAAGAAATACTTCCCCAAAAAGGCTGAGGACTGGGCTGTCACCGTGGAAAAGAACAAAGGGAACCTCTTGTACTATATGATCTTCCTGCGGGTTACTCCCTTTCTACCCAATTGGTTTATCAACCTGACTGCTCCTATTATCGGAGTGCCTCTGGTACCATTTGCCTTGGGAACATTTATTGGTGAGCATTATTTTTACTATTATTTTTTTTTTCAATTTGTAAAATGTGGAAATAAGCCATCACGAAATGGAAACAATAATTCAGAGAAGTTTAGGTTATTGATGGTTGTGGTTTTTATTTTGTATAATTCCATTTTAAATTGTAATGTAAATGCAATTGTTTTGTCGGTTTTAGTTGTAAATCTTACTCCGAATTTGTTTTCTTCTTCTTCTCTGGTTTCAATCCTGGGATTGGTTTGCAGCAATTTCCTCCATTATTCTCTTCCATTTTTCCCTGTCTTGTGCGGCTCTTTTGAGATCTGCATATGATGAGCAGCGTACGTCCACCAACAGGTCCTCCAGGTACTCTCGGCGTGGGCGTCCCCTAGAGTTTGTCCCCTCGATCATACCCTCCATTATAGCATGCAAGAGACCTTCTTGACGTATTACATGGCCGATCCATCTTGCACGCCTTTCGGACAAGGTCCTGAGCAGGTGCCTTCCTCCTTCGATTCCTTGAAGAACTTCCTCATTCGTGATGTGGTCTCTCCAGGAAATTCCAAAGAGTCTTCTATAGGACCACATCTCAAAAGCCTCTAGTCTCCGCTTATCCCTTTCGGATAGGCACCATGTCTCGCAGCCGTACATCAAGACACTCCATACATAGGTCTTGATGAGGAGTATTCTCAGTTTTAGGTCTATATTATTTGATTCTATTATTATTTGTTTTCTAAAATCTTCTTTATAAGGACACACTGTTTGGTAATTAGGTTAAGTTTGAGAATGCTTTTGCGATGCGAAACATATTTGTCACAAGTATTTATATTCTTATATAAATAAAAATCTTTTTATAACTGACAAAACAATCATGATTAGATTATAATTTAAGTTTTGGTTAAATAAACTACAAAATAAAAGCCAATTTCTTATTTCTTATTTGCAGACCCAAAACTACTCAACTGATTTTGCTGAAAATGTTACTATTTATTCTTATTAGTGCCAGGAGTGTTTAGAAATTGGATTGAATATAATCTAATAATATATATTGTAATTCACCTTGAATTCGATTAATAATATATAATTCACCTTGAATTCGGATTTCTTATTTTCCTCCTTGTTCACCAGTTATGAATGAAATGACAAATAGTTTTTTTTTTTATGTTTTGATTGTAGTAATATGTATTTTCATAGCCGCACAAACAATATGATTGTTAAACAACTTATTGAAAGTTAAGGCATTAACACTGTGGAATTCCATAGTAATCTACTTTGGGAATTAATTAAACATTGTTTAGACCACTTTTTTAATAAAAATATATTAAAATACACGACATGTTTCAGAGGATATCCTCTGAAACATGTCGTGTATTTTAATATTTTTTTATTAAAAAAGTGGTCTAAACAATGTTTAATTAATTCCCAAAGTAGAATATGATTGTTAATTAATACGAATGAAAATGTCAGTTTTCTAGAAGTTTTATTATATTTTATGGGAATGACATATTTCTCCCTTCTAAGGCATTATCAAATGCCTTAGAAGGGCGAAACATGTCAATCCCATAAAATATAATAAAACTTCTAGAAAACGGACGTTTTCATTCGTATTAATTATTATTTAAATTATTTTGCTTTTGTATACATAATTTTATAAATTTCTAGCCATTGCATTGATAATTGCAGGCGCAGCCAACGGGCATCAGCTGTTAGAAAATATAAGAAACTTGCACATTTGTAAACATTTTTTGAAACAAGCATATTTGTTCTTTTGAATCATTTTCGGCATTCCTTTTTTAATTATAATTATTTGCATTATTGATATGAAGGCGTTGCCCCCCCGACGTTTGTGGCGGTCCAAGCGGGCCAGACACTGCACACGCTGACCTCCTCTGCAGACGCCTGGTCCTGGACCTCGGTTACGCTGCTCTCAGTGTTTGCCGCCCTTTCCCTTATCCCTGTTTTCATGAAGAACAAACTTAGGGAAAAGTTTGAGTAGGTGCGTTGTTTTAACATTATTTATTCATTCAATAAACTAAAGCTTTTATTTATTCAAATGTATGTTGTTAATTAATTATTATGTAAGTAGAAAAATTGTTTTATTTATTTAAAAATTTTTGTTGTATGCTGCATTGATGGATCTTGGGAATAATTAAACCATTTAGAATGGGTGCTGGTTCTTATATCATTATGTCCCGGATACCAGCAATACCTGTATGTTATATTCCTGTGTATTTCGTATAGCTAGGTTTCAGGTACTTATGTATCATTAAAGACGTTGATTATCTAGTATGAGTTTTTGGGTTATGATGTTTAACATTGATTATTATGACGTAAAAATATTTCATATAGAAATATTAAAAAATATGAATTTTTGACAAACTTAACACTGGAGAATTCCATAATGATGAATAATAAAAACAGGGCTTTTTCCACTATGAATTTATTTTTCTCACATATTTCGAAGGTGTCATACATTCATCATTGGGAAATTGATATAAAAAACTAACTAACTAACTAACCATCACGCCGTCTCCCCGAAGGGGTAGGCAGAAAGAATGGACTGCCACACCTTTCTTTCCTGACATATTTCTCTCGCTTCCTCAACATTCATACATCGTGTCATGCACGCGCGTCGATTTCTCTGACTCCTCACATGGCCGACATTCAATATTTGATTTATTTGATCGTGCCACGTTTTCCTTGGTCTTCCTCTATTTCTGGTTCCATTTACATCATTAACATATAATTTTTTTACCATTCTTTCTTCATTCATTCTTTCCATATGTCCAAACCATCTTAATGATCCTTTCATTATTTTGTTCATGACACCATCATTCGCACCGCATTCACTTCTTATATTTTCATTCGACACTCTATCATACACAGAATATCCACACATTCGTCTAAGAGATCTCATTTCTACTGCATTTATTCTACTTTCATCCTTCCTTTGCCAGTTCCATGCTTCGCTTCCATGCATAAGGGTCGGTAGAAGAACAAGGTTATACATAACAAGGTTATACAAGGTTATACAACAGTAAATATTTATTCACTTTGTTGCCTGCCCCAACCCTTCTTTCAATATCCCTCTCCACTCTCCCATCTCTTGTAAACATACTACCTAAATACGAGTCACAAACGTACACAAACTCAACTACTTGCTCCAAGTTTGCACCATTCACGCTAATGTTGCAGACTGTCATGGTTTCTTCCTTGATATAAATCAATAAATTATATAATAATGATTATATCTTTCTTCAGATGACAAATGTCTATTTATATTTCATCAAAACATTTTGAGAAAAGTAAACTTGAAAGTGGAAAAACAGTGTCTTAATTCATACAAAAATAATTATAATATTCTGAATGACTTTATTATGGTTTTCAAAAGTTAAGCGTGGACTTCATATTGAACCTTTTTAATCCCAGCATATTTTGCTTAAATTGTGCAAAAATCTCAGGAAAATTTTTTCAACAGCAGTGAATATTTATGTTTTTATCAGTAAATATTTATTTATAAAATTTAATCTTTGCGCAGACATCCATCCCTGTAAAGTGTGGAATAATAAGTTATTTTCTTATGGTGGTTAAAATATTAATAAATAAATAAAAATATATACATAGAAACTTGTTTGAAAACTTTGATGATTGACCCCGTGAGATTTTTCGCATACGCCAGTTGGAGCTGATGATCGACTTCGTGGGATTAAAAGGGTTAAATAAATTATTAATTGAAAGAGAAGAAGACAGTATTATAATATTTCAAACATTCATTGTTTATTTTTCATATAATCGTAAAGCATTATTATTTTCCAGGGTTTATAAGATATTAGTAATGGTATCTATATATTCTTAATAACCATCTTGATTTAATGTTAGACTCTAAAATAATGCAGTGAAAATGCGTATATAGATTTATATTCTTTAATAATTCATGCATACAATATTGTTTTTTCGGTGCATTTAAATAATTGTAATCTTTCATTGCAATTTATATGCACAGGTTTGTTGATTTGACCATTAAAAATTGATTTATTGTTAATAATCTTAGAATTATAAATGGGCACAATATTTATTATAGTTAGTCACCATGATTAACATGGACGTATGTAAAGCGAAGTGTCTCGAGAAGAAATCTTTTTTAAATGCCTATAACTCTGTAAACACTCCCTGCAAGTTGACACGCGCAGGTTGTGATAAGTTGCGCAAGCTACAAAACTTGCGGATGTCTTTATGTAAGGTTCTTGCGGAAGTTCTATTGCTAGTGGATGCTTCTCTTGACAGAAGTATATTGTGAGGTGACCTAAAACTCCATATTAAATGTTTGATATTAATGAAAACTTATGTTTGGAAATTTTATAATATTTTTAGAGTGGCATGTTTTGACATTATCAAATAATTTATTATTGAAACCCTTGATAGATCTTAAGAAGTGAAAACATGTCACTCTTAAAAATTACTATAAATATTTAAAACACATGTTTTCTTCATAATAAAAAGTTGAGATTTTTAAACATTTTAGTAAAAATTGCTGTAATTTTAGCTTTTATAATATTAAGAGTAATATTCCAGAATGCTTTTGGGGATTTGTATTTTATCTGCTCTGAGGTAACACAGGAGAGGAGAAGTGACAAATAATTCTCAGATTGTGATGTGCTCACATCGAATGATGCATCTATCATTTGGTGTTTCAACTAGAAAAATAAAAATATTTTTAGCTAAGATAAAAGCAGATTTGTGTATTTGAGTTACACACTCACCAGAAATGATGTGGGGTAATTCCATTTTTAAGGCACGACAATATGATCAACTCTAAAACGGCAACTAGTCGTCAAACTGTGAAACATAATTTATTTCTAAACAATAATAAATTTAAGCAAAATGGAACCATAATGAACTTTGTATAAGAGATATTGTACAGTTTGATGACGATTAAACTGAGAAATAAAAATATATTTTGTTTTACACTCTTTTTTATTTCATAAACAAAGGTATTTAAAAAAATATATTTTATTAAAAAAACAACATGACTTTTTATTTATTTAAATATATGTACAATACTCAAAACCTAATTAATTTACATAATAACATATTATACATTTAAATTTTTTAATGCTTTGGTAAATGGTAACAATTCCACGTTGCAATAATATTGCAGTTAATCAATATATTTCTCTAATCACTTTCCATCAGCAGTAGGAGCCCAGGTAAGAAATGGAGGTCTTGTTGGAGTTAGTAGGATGGGTCACTGGTCTCCAATACCACCAATTGTACCATACTAAAAAAAGAAAAAGAAAAACATCTATAAATTGAAGAATGATGTGATTATGTGTGTCATCATGCATTAGCAGTTCATATATATGAATGAATGAAATAAATAAAAATACAAGTTACCCAGTGGGCAATGGTGAGGAGGATCAATATTTAATAAAAATCCAGGTTCCTAGCATCCTAGAAGTGAATGAATTTTATCATATTGCACTAGTAATTCTCAAGTACATACCACAACTTAAAAATACATTTTTGATTTGTGTCACTTTAGAAATACTAGTATGATAACTAACCATCATGCAGTCTCTCCATTGGGGTAGGTAAAAAAAAATGGACCGCCATAATGTTCTTTTCTGATATTCTCTTGCTTCCTCAACATTCATACATCATGTCATGCAACCATGTCGATTCCTCCTTACGTGACCGACATTTAATATTTGATCGTACCATGTTTTCCTCGGCACTAGAATGATTGAATTCATAATTATGATTTTTACGATATGTCATCACATGTATCAACCCGTATGTGTGGAAGTGACGCATGGAACTGGCAGAAGTAGGATGAAAGTAGAATAAATGAGTAGAAATAAAATCTCTTAGATGAATGTGTATAAATGCAGTGCGATTTAATGAAAAGATCATTAAGATGGTTTGGACAAATGGAAAGAATGAATGAAGAAAAAATAATAAAGAAAGTAAATCTAAACAATGTGAATGTGAACGAGAAAAAGAGGAAGAACGAGGAAAACGTGTCACGATCAAATCAATCAGATGAAACTTGACATTAAGCAATATAATACATCTGTTTCCCCCATAATCATCAATTTAAGTTATTGTTTTCTATATTATCTCATTGTCTGCTGGAAGCGTATTATCACCCCTTTACTGGACTGGTGGTAGCTGGAGGGAAGGGTATAAGTACCTCTCTTGAGAACTCAGCGAAGACTGTATTTTTACAAAATTTCAGTGACATATTTCTAATACATTTTAAAGTATCCATAAAATTAAATGTTATAATTGTATTTCAAGTACCCGCAGACAAAGCGTTATGCTGGAGAGGGTTCAGAAAAAATTTCTGAGGTATCTCTACATGAGGGAGTATGGTAGTTATCCGTGGCTCTATCCCACGGCATTTCTTTTAGGAATACTCGGAACCAATTTTTACAGCTTCAAAGAGATGGGCATCT
This sequence comes from Lepidostoma basale, assembly GCA_022606425.2. NCBI lineage: Eukaryota > Metazoa > Arthropoda > Insecta > Trichoptera > Lepidostomatidae > Lepidostoma > Lepidostoma basale. Next base: position 356,100 of record JAHDVF020000695.1, on the reverse strand, counting down.
CATCACCTATTTCTTTAAATTAATCAGGGGATATTTCGAGAACTCCGCCGTGCTAGAGGGTGTTGGTCTTTTTGTCCCTGATAGATTTCTCCGATAGCGACAGCACAGATTGTTTTACCTACCGGCCACCAGAACCTATCTACCTCTGGTGACACGGGTGGGAAGAGCAATTAGTCTGCTGAACGTCTTTCATATTAGTGAAGGTACGTTCAGGGGACAAACTCTTGACTTTAAAGTATCTTGTCTTCCTAATGTCAAACCATCGCTAATGCGTTCCTGGTATTATGTTGTATTTTTGTAATATTTTACCTGTACTCAATAGATGCCTTATACATTTTGCTGTTTGACTGTTTGACATTTGACAACTGATTTGAATACACAAAATTACACAATACACATAATATGAATACACTAAGGTACACCTTAGTCTTGTGGCCTGTTTCTTAAAAGGAATTGGTCTCATGCGAAGTCGATTCCCAGCTGTCGATCCATCTCTTTGGGGGTCTGGCCGGGGGTTGTCTGCCTTGGGGTTGACCGTGCAACACAATAAGAGAAAGACCGAGGAAATTTCATTTTAAAAATAACAATAATGCACTTACGTAAATATGGTGGAGTCAATAGCACCGATAAAGGGTAGCATTGACCTTGGCATTCCGGGGCAGGCTGCAATTCAATGAGCCTTTCTCCTTGACTCTGTATCACAAACACAAAGTTACACTCAGGATCTGTCCACTGGTATTTTTTGGCTCCGGATTCATCAATCATCACAAATCTCTCCGTAGAGAGTCCCAAACGAGGGATTACACTTGGTCTGGGAAATATGGCTTTGATCAATTGGGCTGGTAATATTCTATTGAGCCGCCTGTAAAAACATATCATCTCATACATAAATTACATAAAAAAATTGTTAACAAATGTTAAAATTAATGTTATTATTTGAAATTTCATGGTAGATGTTCATTGTAAATAATGAAAATGTAAAAAAAATACATAAAGCTTTGGTTTTATTTCAACTTGTCGTTTAGTTTCAACCATTGGCAGCTCGCTGCCATCTTCTGAGAAAAAGGTGATTATATTATGGGAAAAAATACCCAAGCCGAATTTATAATGGTTCTGCATAAAAGGTAATTTTACCCATCACGCAAAACGGTTGTTTGAACGGGTAAAAATATCCTTAACAAAATAAGTTTTAAAACACAAGTTCATTGTTTTGGCCGAAACACTATGATACTTCCAAGATTATTACTGTACAGTTTATTGTAACACCTGATGATGCCAACATCGGTGGGCGAAACAGCTGTCACGACACTCTCAGTGAATAAAAAGAAATTGTGATATTATAAGTGTTTTAAATTTTAACAGTAAACACAAGTTCTTTAACCGTGCTACCTTCAGGTAACTTTCCAAGAAATGTGCATAAAAAAATCACCTTTTATTTGAATTAAATTTAATTATATTATTTTAAATTACGAAACGTCGAAGACTCAACCGCAAACTTCGGCCTGCCCTTGTAAAATAATCATACTTATGAAAACTTGTACTCAAGTTTTCTTGGCACATGTGCGTATCCCTAACGGTTTGTACATTTTAGGTACATTATTTTTTCTCAAGCGTGTAAGTGATACGGGATAGCGCAAAATGGTATAGTCAAAGTGTACGTATCACGTATGTTCATAGGCTTAGGGCGGTTAAAGTTAATCAAATATTTTAAGACTGAAATCTATCAAAAGCCTTATACAAAATTTTGAAGTGTGACTGGGATTAGAACTGCAACTCACTATATGCCGGACAACCCAAGAAGCAACTGGATAGACTGTAATCCATAAGGAATGCTGCAGCAAGATTAATTTTTGGTGCATCAAAATTCACCCATATAACCTCAATGCTTTATCGACTTCACTGGCTAAGGTTACTTGAGCGAATCGATTATAAACTGTGTCTACTTGTTCACAACGCCTTACATGGACAAGCGCCCCACTACCTCACAGAACTTTGCAAGCTGATGATAGATTTGAACCCTCGGCAGTCAACTCTACGATCCTCGAAGGAAGAAGCAACACCCAAACTTCTCGTCCCGCGGCGCCAAGGAGCTTCAAACTTCGCGGATCGTGCTTTTGGCATCACGGGACCGGCGGCATGGAACAGGCTGCCCTACAATATCCGCAATCAAGACGACGAAGGAGTGTTCAGAAGCTCTTTTAAAACATTCCTTTTTAAGGGAAGCTTTCCGGACGTTGAGCGCCCTTGAAGTGAATCACTGACAAAAATGGCGCTATACAAATCATCATCATCATTATCATCAAGAACTTAATTTTTTTTTAAATCTTTTACAAATACACCTCGTACATTGTTGAAAATGTTAACATAAACATCTTTTTTAAGGATTAATTGTATCTCAATAGAGACGAAGATGCAAATTGCTTTTAAACATCTTTATAAGTTTCTTTATACATACCATGAATAGCTGTTTCCATCCTTGTTGTAAGTTGTGTTTATCAAATAATTTGTGAAAAAATCAGAGGCTGGGATTGAATATTTGTTATTGACAACAATTTTAGAAAGATCTTTATCAAACACTCGACTATTATTTGAATAAATTTTCTGAAGATTATGAAATGTGACTTCCTTTTGGTTTGTCTGGAAATAAACAAATGAAAAGATAAACATTGTTAGTAGAGTCATAAACAAATGAATCATTCAAGAGAAAACAGAAACAAAAGTGAAAGTGATTATGTTACAAACATATTGTATCATTATTAAGCAATGTCTCAGTAAAAAATGAAATATTAACATGGCCCAAAAGCGTGGCATCTTTAAAAAATATTTTTTCATTTGAAACTAACTAACTAACTAACCATCACGCCATTTCCCCGGAGGGGTAGGCAGAGAGGATGGATCGCCACACTGGCCTGTCCTGGCACACCTCCCGGGCTTCCTCCACATTCATACATCGCACCATGCACGCACGTCGATTATTCCGACTTCGAATTTGGCCGCCTTTTAGTAATTGGTTAATTTGGTCATGCCATGTTTTCCTCGGTCGTCCTCGGCTTCTTTTCCCACTCACACTGCTTGTGTACAACTTTTTAACCATTCTACTCTCATCCATTCGTTCCATATGTCCGAACCATCTCAGGGATCCTTTCTTAATTTTATTCATGATGCAGTCATCTGTCTTACATTTCTTTCTTATTTCATCGTTCGGTATTCTATCATACAACGTTTTCGCACACATTCTTCTTAGTGATCTCATTTCTACGGCGTTTATCCTGCTTTCATCCTTCTTTTGCCAGCTCCAAGCTTCACTTCCATACATGAGGGTTGGCACTAGAACTCCATTGTGTACTGCCATCTTTGCTTCTGTGGATATATTTCTATTTGCAGTAATGACTTTGAGTGCGCCATTTATTTTATTCCCAGCACCAACCCTCCTTTCGATGTCTTTCTCCATTTTTCCGTCTCTTGTAAACATGCTTCCCAGATACGTAAATTCAGTAACTTGCTCCAATTTCTCGCCCATCGCACTTATATCACAAATCGTCATACATTCTTCTTTCTCGAAAACCATCACTTTAGATTTAGACACATTCATCACCAAGTCACTCTTTTTGCATGCCTCATACATCCTTGCCACTAAGACTTGCAAATTGTCTTTACTGTCAGCGATTAACACAGCATCGTCTGCATATAACAAACAGCTGACTGACAAACAATTCATCTTAGCACCAGCGTCTATGCCTTCAAGTTCTTTCATACACTTGTCCAAGTATAGATTGAACAACCACGGGGACATCACACAACCCTGTTTGACACCTTTGGTGATGTCAAACCAAGATGTGACAGCCCCATTAACCCTGACACAAGCGGTGCTTCCCTCATAGAGGGATGCGACCGCGCGTATCAGTTTTGTGCCCACTCCATACTCGGCCAAGACCTTCCAAAGTTTTTTCCTATCAACTCAGTCATACGCTTTCTGCAGATCCACAAACGCACAGAAAAGTTTTCGGTCCTTGGCCAATACCTTCTCTGTTAGACTGCGGAGTGCAAAAATCTGGTCCATGCATCCACGTCCACTCATAAAGGCTCCTTGTACATCCCAAATCTTTCCAGATGTCACTTTCCTCACTCTTTCTATCAGTATCCTGCCGTATAGTTTACCAACGGAGCTCAGCAGACTGATGGCCCTGTGGCTCCCACAGTCTACACGGGCTCCCTTACCCTTGTAAAGAGGCATGATAACTGCTCTTCTCCAGTCCAGCGGAGTATACCCCTCCTCCAAACATTGGTTAAGGAGTCCGCAAAGCCATGCAAGAACCACCTGGCCACCACTCTTGACAAACTCTATTGCAACGCAATCATATCCAACTGCTTTTCCACCTTTCATCATTTTCAATGCATTCTTCATCTCATTCATGCTTATCTCTTCTGTACTACTTACTTCATTTGTGTTCACAGCACTTACATTTTCTCTGGCATCCATATCAGCTGCTACGTTACTGCCATACATTTCTTTAAAATAGTTCATCCATCTTTCTTGTACACTCTTATCATCTGTCAGCATTCTTCCGTCTTCTCCCAGAATTGCTTTCACACATCCGCTTTCCGAGGAGTTCCGAGATTTTTTAACCTCCTTCCAGAACATTTTTATATTCTCCTGGAAGTGGTGGGTGATTTTTTCTCCCTCTTCTATTTTCATCTTTTCTTTGCACTCTTTTACTCTCACTTTCACATTATTCTTACAAACCTTATATATTTCTTTCGCTCTCATATATTTTTCACTATCGCCCCTATCCACTGCAAGCAAATTCTTCCACGCATCCTTTTTTTCTATAACGCTGTTTTTTACGTCCTCGTTCCACCAAGCGTCACCATTCATTCTTCCTGTCTTACACGTCCCGCATACTTCTTTTGCTCCTTCATATAAACTTTCTTTCAGATGGTTCCACTTTTCATCTACACTTAAATCATCCATCTTATATTTGCTCATTCTCGTGTTAACTGTATTAACATACTTCTCTTTCATTTCGTTATTTTGCAGTTTTTCCGTTTTGACTCTAGACAGGGCAGACACTGTTTTGCGGTTCTTGGATCGCCATCCTCGAAACAAGATCACTCTAGCAACCACCAAGAAGTGGTCCGTCTCGAGTTCGGCTCCCCTGTACACTCTGGTATCCACCATGTCGCCTCTCAGTCTAGAGTCAATTGCAACATAATCAATCATCGTTCTCTCATTCCCTCTTTGCCATGTATACATATGGATCCTTTTGTGGTCGAAAATAGTATTCGCCACAAAGAGGTTCCATTCCAGACATACATCAAGCAATCTCATCCCATTATCATTCGTCTTAGGATCACCGAACTTGCCCAGACATTCCTCAAAACCACTTCTTTTCAAAACCTTTTCATTTGGATTAATAAAATTGTACACTTTAATTTAAACTTATCACATTATTAAAAATTATAGAATACAGTAATCAGCATTCAGAATGGGTTCAGTTCATGTAAGCCAACCTCAGTGTTTTTGTTCTCCTCCCTGAAGCTATTTATTCATATTAACACTGAATCTCTATGAAATTTCTTGTAGCTACACAAAGTACAAGATAACTCGTAGTTGGTGACCTGGGCAATAATGAAAACTATGAGTTATTTCATAGTTGGCAGTCAATATGTTAATCCAATAAATATTAATTTAAAAAAATTATTGGCATTCAAATAATAAGTATTTTTAAACATAATACATCATAGGAAAAGCATCTGGAGATTCACAGGTGAGTTATTAACATACAGGGCAACTCATATTGGTGGCCTTCGTGGCAGAGTGGTAACAGCTAAGACTGCCACATTGAAGGTCCTGGGATCCCCGGCAATGGCAGTGTGAAAAAAAAAACATTCTCACACTGTCTGGTAAAACTCACTTGCCAATAAAGTGGTGATAGATTGGCTACTAATCAAATTTGATGAGAAACATCAATAGCTAAAAAGTTGCATACAGTAAAATAATTGGGTTCGAATAAAAAAAAATAACGGGCGACTCGTTCATGTCTAAAAAATTATGTTTGGTATTTGAAAATAATGAAAATATATATTTTAATCTTTTTAAAATGTATATTTAGTTAAAATCCACTAATATTTGTGTTAGTTATATCTCAATAGAGAAGATGTAAATTATTTGAAAACAGAATATGGTGGTCGAGGCGTTTACAGGACTTATGACCTGTCATTGGTTGGGTTAACCGATCGCTTTATGTAATACAACATTCCCCATTCCACCCTTCTTACCAACACCACGTCTGACAATTATTTTTGAAAGTTGTATATACTCGTATGCTACCATGTTGAGGAACATTTCACATATTTTAGTTCAATCTACACTAGCGCCATCTATTGAGATTAGAACCTTCAGATTTGTCTACAAGTATTTGTATACATTAAAAAAAACAAAATATTTGTCTTAAATTGGTTTTGGCAGCTCGCTGCATTCTTCTGGTAATGCCACCAGTAGATGAAACTGGTAAAAAACACAAACATAAGTGGATTTTAACTAAATATACATTTTAAAATGATATTTACATAACTAACTATCATGCCGTCTCTCCAAAGGGGTAAGCAGAAATAATGGACGGTTAAATTTTTCTTTTTTGACATAGGTACTTTTTTCTCGAATCCTCAACATTCATACGTGTCATGCATGCATGTCGATTTCTCTGACTCTTCACTATGTATTTTTTAAATTTCTTTTATTTTAAATTAATTCGTCAACGTCTATTAGGTTAAATATATAAATTAGTTTATAGAACACATCATGAAGGTAAGATAGAGTATTATAATTAGACGAAACAAACCTTATATAAAAACGGTGGATAAGTATTTGGTTCAAAATCAGTGCTGGTCAGCTCTGCAATGTAAGTCAGGGAGGTGCAGGGCCAACAGTCCATGTCCGCAATGCGGAAGTACGGGTTTTGTATCAGGCATGTTTCATCATACAGTTCTACAATTGAATACACAATTGAAAAGTGCTGTTATAGAACTAGAGATTTCAGTTTTGGTTTAGTACATAGTAAATTCCATTAACCACTTAATGCTCGGGTTTTTAATTCACATAATGAATCAAAAATATGAGGTGATTTTATTTTGAGAATTTACATAATTTATAAGTTGTTCAGTTCAAAAGAGAGGGCAAACTCAGTTCGTTAGTTTACCTTATGGGTTGGGGGTTGGGTTGGCGCGTTACGATACATGCACCACGTACGAACACTGCTTGTTCAAAAGCATGAAGTGGTTAACACATTATCTGTGGGTAGATTTGTACGATTATTAACATGTATAGCTTAAAATTGAAATACAATAATAATCTTCTTCTTCTTCTTCTTCGTCAGGCTTTATCGGTCCACTGCTGGACACAGGCCTCTTCCCTTCCCTTCCACTCGTCTCTATCTCCTGCCAGTCGTAGCCACATTTTCCCCCCCACGGCAGCAATGTCGTCGGCCCACCTTTTTTGCGGCCTGCCGACGTTTCTCCTATTCTCCCATAGTCTCCACCTTATTATTTTCTGGGTCCATCTCTCCTCACTCTGTCTCGCCACATGACCCACCCATTGCCACTCAGTCTCGCTAGTCGTTCCATGATGTCCGTTATTTTTGTTCGGCGTCTAATCTCCTCATTTCTGATTTTATCTCGGAGACTGACGCCGAGCATATGTCTTTCCATGGAACGCTGCGTGACTCTAAATCTTTCGATATTTCTCTTGGTGAGGGTCATAGTTTCCATCCCATACGTCGTCACCGGCAGTATGCATGAATCATAAACTTTTCCCTTCAGACATGCTGGAGTTTCCTTGTTTTCAAAGACGTGTTTTAGTTTGCAACTTAATTTTATATATACAGTGAAACCTCTCATAATGAGTAATGAAACCTCTCAGAATTTTGAAGCATAGGCAAAAACACATATCTCTAGACAGCTTTCTAGTAAAAAAATAATTAGCTATTTGTCATAAATTCATAAAATTGAAACTAGTTATTTTGATTATTTTTTGGAGATCAAAATCGCATTCCAGGTTATGTTCCTTAACAATTTATTAGTAAAAATAACTAACTAACCATCACGCCGTCTTGCCGGAGGGGTAGGCAGAAAGAATAAAACGCCATACTGTCCTGACATACTTCTGTCGCTTCCTCTACATTCAAACATCTTGTCATGCACGCACGTCGATTTCTCTGACTCCTTAGTGACCGATATTTGATCCTACTACGTTTTCCTCGGTCTTCCTCTATTTCTAACTCCGTTCACGTCGTTTACAAATACCTTCTTCACCATTCTGTCTTCACTCATTCTTTCCATGTCTCCAAACCATCTTAACGACCCTTTCATTATTTTGTTCACAACACTTTCATTCGCACCGCATTCACTTCTTATACTTGCATTTGACACTATCATATACAGATTTATTAATAAGTATGTAATTTTTATTTGAATAAACGTTAGAAATATTTTAAAAATAGTATTTTTTTCAGCATATAACACATTATCGTATTTTACATTGATTTAAATGCGAAAAATTGTTTCGCTTAATGAGTAAAATTCTGGAACAAATTAATCTCGTTAAGGGAGCTTCCACTGTACTTTAAAATGTGTTAAAAATATGTTACTAAAATTGTGTAAAAATACACTTATAACAGTTCATAGCGAGTCCTCAAAGGAGGGATTTATACGCTTATTTATACACCAAACCAGTAAACAAGTATTTAAATCCTTCCCGCAGATATGGAGTTAAGGTTATCTTATTGTTAGCCCGAAAAACGAAAGAAAGAAAAAAACACATTACTTATTTAAATTTATTACAAACGTACAAACAATTAAACAAACTTAAGGTGACGTTTTATTTATTTATAAATAAACCATTTTTTTTTCTTTAAATAGTATTTACAGTGTGATATTTTTAGTTAATAAAACAAATTAGACAGGTATAAAATAATAATAAAAATTACCTGTCAACGACGGGAAGGTTGAAATTATCGGTATCGATACGATTCTCAATAACCTTAGAACGGGATAGATGAATTCTTGAATTTTACAAAAAACTATACTGAAAGGTTTTCCATCGAATAAGTAATTTAAAGAATATATTAATATGGCCAAAGATACCACATTAATCAATACACGCAAAACTATGTGTGTTTTTGGTTTAGAATCATTAATACCGCTTCTATCTACATTTTTCAAACATTCGTTGAAAAGATTTTCAAAGTCTTCATCGCTTAAACCAAGATCTTTGGTACTGTCTTGAATAATCTTTAGTGACCGTGTATATTCACGAAACATTTGCTGTTTTGCCATTTTCTTGTAAGATAATATTCATTTTATTTTAGGAATAGTGAAATAACTTTTTAATCGACAACTATATTCAAAACAATAAATATGAACTGATCGTTCCACACAATAGGGATCTGTCAAAACATTTTCCATTTTTCTCTTTATCTATGACTTATAGTTGCATGATTCAAATCCAGTGCTGCCATGTATATTATATAAAACTGAACTGCAGGAAGTTATAGCGCGCGATTTAAAATTTGTACGATCATACACCAAATACCCGACTTTTTATACCTCTCCACCAGAGTAACCCACTTTAGGGAAGCGTAATATAATATTTGGATTTTACTCTGTCTATTATAATAAGGTAATTGTGAGTATTTAAGTATAAAAAAACAATTCTCATTTGAAAACGTTCTAAACCCCAATTACAATTTATTTCCATAACACATAATAGTACAATAATTTAGAAAACGAGCAATTTCATTGGCGATGAGGTTCGCAACCCATCACACCGCGTCTCCCGCGGAGCGAAAAGAGAAGGATGGAGTGCCGCATCAGTAAAGTGTGACAGTCCATTATTTCTGCCTACCCTTTCAGGGAGATGGCGTGATGGTTAGTTAGTTAGTTAGTTAGTTAGCAATTTCATAGTACTAACAAAAAAGTAGCCTTTCAAGGATTCAAAATACATTACAATTAATAAGTATTCCAAGATATTCAATAAGATATTGAAAACATATAAAAGCTTTATATTCGCAAGTCATTGTAATGCAAATTATTAATAAATCGTGTCAAGCATATTTACATTTTAAATATATTAGCTTTGATTATTAATACGGTAGAACAGAATACTTTATTAAAAAAAAAATCACAGATTATTAATGACACTTGTTTTATAATATTTGTTATAGAGACACTTACTTACTTACTTAAACAGCCGTTCTCGTCCACTGCTGGACATAGGCCTCCCCTATACTTCTCCACGTACTCCTGGAGTGGAGACCCCGCGAAGATAAAAGAAACAGAGCGAGACTCCCCACACGATGGTCCGATGACATTTGAAGAATTGCTGGCGATTGGATGCGGAAGGCACAAGACAGAAATACGTGGAGAAGTATAGAGACACACGATTGATTAAATTAATGAATTTATAATATGTGGACAGTCTTATATCTTTTAAAATATAATATAAATGTTTTGTTTAAATAATAATAATAACTATTTTCTAACATAAAACAAGGCAAAATCAAAATTCGGGCCACAGATGTTGAACGTTGTGATTCTTTCGAATAGCTACGATAAGCGGAATCACAGTCCACATTAGTCCAGACACAGAGAGCAAAGTTATCAAAACACCGAAACAGTTTGTCAACCCGCCGTCAGATGAGAGAAGCCAGCTCATGTATATCCCCAGAAGGGCCACTATAACCCCCGCTACTCCATCCAAGGTCCCTCTTAAAATTGACCATTTCCTCAAGCCGATACAGTTCCTCATTGCTTCTTCGCACGTTGTCGAGATGGCTCCGTATCCCACCCCTGATATAGCCGATCCCAGAACCATGAATTTAAAGCCATTAGAATCCATCAGAACTAAAAAGTATTTAAATGTATTAATGTTAAGTATTTCCACAAGTGTTATCACAATAATTTTCACAGACGTATCATCTGCAGACATACAATGGCTTGAAACGTGGGCGTCTGGTTGGAGACACTCGTATTATTAACAAGTTATGTAATGGGTCACACGAGTTCATGGATTTAGAAAACGACTTACCGAAATATCCAACAGCTGATGCAAAACACCCAGAAGCTGCTACATACTTAAATTTTGATTTGGCAATAGCAGTTATCCAGGGGGATAATATCAAAAAAATAATCCACGCTATCCCGTGAGTTGATATGACCGTTGCCAATTCAGCAGTTTTTAATTTTGGGTGTACGTCATTTGCTAGAAGAGCCATCAATGACGATGCACAGAACGGTATGAAGATACTACAAGTTTTCAGCATGACTGCGGGGTAAAATTGAATTGTTTTGAAGGACATCTTTAACGGTTTTATAAATGTGTCTTTCGTGTAATCCAGGGCATTCCGACATTTTCTTTTTGTTCTGTACCAACTGTAGGACGAGCAACAGGAGATTTGAGTATTTCTCGAACAATTTAGGTGAGCATTGTCCTGCCAATCTAGTGACTGCCCGCTAGTCCTTCTAACAAATGAGTATTGTTCTTTCTTGCTTTCGGAATTATTATTCACCGAAGGGGTTTGTACAATGGCATTTTGTATAGGTTTGTCTATACTTTCAATTTCAATAGAATCATTTAATGTTTTCGTTTGATTATTATTTGTTTCAGGAATGCAATCAACTATAATTTCCGATTTGACTATAATCTCATCTAGTTTGTCACTTATAACGCTAAATCTTTTGATATCATCATTAATCTTTTTCTTGTCCATTTTCGTTTTATCTGATTTGTTACTAGAATCACTGATCTCGTTTGATTCATCGCTTTCGCTGTGCTCGCTCTCTTCCAAGATGGGAGGGAGGCGATCGAGATCGTCGATCATTTCTCTCTCTATGGAAATTTCGACTTCTTCATATTCATCACCGTCGTCGTCTTGGTGTTTTGACAAGTTTTCGTCGGAGGGACTTCTCCACGATTTCTTGGAGAGATCGACCAGTTGAACATCGTTTCGCTCGCTCGCTAGAGACGCGTCGTCTTCGAATTGAGAGTACTTTCTGACATAAGATTTCCTGTTTGAGTTCTGGACTGGTAAGATGTAGGCGTTTTTGACGAACAGCACCAAGGGAAGTAGCTGCAGCACTAATCCACTTACAAGCAGGTAACCCATACTATGCCCGTAAAAGTGAAAAATTACCAAGATAAAATATGGTACCGTGGATTGTCCCATAGCTTGACCGTATTGTCCTAACAACTTCACTTTGCTTGTATTTACTTGAAACACATCTGTTATTACGTAATTTATCTGCGAAAGTACAAGACTTGTTCCAATTCCTGAAAAAAGTAAAAACATTACTTAAGCATTATAAACGAGATTTGAAATAATCTAAGTGGAAATATTATACCTCCAAGAAGGCCAAATGAGATGACGTGTAATGTGTGGAGTTGAGCAATTGTGCAGGAAGCCATCCCAAGGCACGAGATAAAGACTCCGGCGAAGGCGAATGTTCTGGTGCTAATGCCATGTTTCAAAGAATCAGCTATATCCCGAAACCACGGATCTGTGAAATTATAATATTATTATTGTATAGCTCTTTAGATCATAACAGCGCGAGCGAAAAAGGGTGGGAAAAATAACAACAAAGAAAATATGGATAGAACCATGTTAATAAAAATATGACAATTATCTCTTTTTATAAGGATTAATTGTATCTCAATAGAGACGAAGATGTAAATTGTTTTCTGGGAACAGAATATGGTGGCCGAGGCGCTTACAGGACTTATGACCTGTAATTGATTGGGTTGAGCGATCGCTTTATGTTTAACAACATTCCCCATTCCGCCCTTCTTACGACCACCACGTCTGACAATTTTTTGGAAGTTGTATATATACTAGAATGCTGCGCTTATCTTCACATTTTTTAGTTCACTCTACACTAGCGTCATCTATTAAGATTATTAATCTCTTTGTTGCTCTTGTACTAAGGGTATTCAGAAATTCGCTATAATTGCATATAAGGATGTCTATCTCCGTTGCCACCTCGTTTAGAAGACTATTCGCCTTCAATATAGGAGAACTTTGAAGCGGCTCTGTGCGGCAATTTGAGGCATAAAATAAGATATGTCCCGCGCTCTGCTATAACTGTGGGGAATTAATAGATTCAGTTCTCTCAATATTCCTGGATTGTAAATACCTCCGGGTAACAGTTACATAATAGGCATTATGGTGTTATTTTTTAAACTTTTTTTCCTTTTATAGAACAGGTCGTTTTAACATAATAACTTTATTATTTTTTTTAGCTATTATATTGATTCTCATGACATGTGATAGGTAGCCAATCTATCGCCATTTTAATGTGACGATCACACTGCCATCGCCGGGAATCGAACCCGGGACCTTTGGATGGAAGTCAGAGCATTTACCACTCGCCACGAAAGTCGTTTTGGTTCTCAATAGACGATAATGTTATAAAAAATATAATACCATGAGCCAAATAGTGGTCGATATTTAATTATTATACATAGTTCTTACATTATGTTATAAGTTATTAAATGCATATAAAATTAATATCATGTATGACTTAAAGGCAAAACACTGGAAATTAAAACAAATATATAATTTTATTTCATATTTCTTAGTACACCAACTCTTAACGGGAGTGTCAGTTTAAACCTAACGTTAATATTTATTAAATCTTATCTAATCTCGATGAAAACAGCTATTTTCGGTACTATTACCATGAGTGGACACATTTCACATTTTCGTTTATTATTTTACCGATTATTTTATAAGTCATTAAACTCCATTCGGCGATCCACCCTCCCTGATTGCCCCTCCGAGGAAACGGCGTGATGGTTAGATAGTTAGTTAGTAAGTGTAAACATTTTATTTTCATCCATAAATCGGTTTAAATTTATTTAAAATTCGCTGCGTATAAAATACTCGCACGTTAATCCATACAGAGTAATTATGAATTTTTTTCTTGAACGTGCTTCACGGCACGTCACATAGCAATAGTATATTTCTCTTTAAAAGTATGTTACATTGACACAGCATCCCTTGTTGACGCGTGTGAAGTGTAATTTCAATAATTCTATAAATCTAAATTGAAAAAAAATACAAAATAATGCGGATGTCAGAATGGGGCACCGCATAGAAAAATGACTAATAGGTACCACAGATTTTAATCAATGTTATTAGAATTTGTTTTACAATCTTCAATATGAGTAGAAAAAAGTTCATTATTATGAAGAAGGAATCTGGTCGTGTCCAGGCTTGAACCCAAGTCTCCTGGATCAGGAGCCAAGCATTCTGCTTCCTAGACCACCACCCGATTACCTAGATCACTACCCGATTGGAACACAAAAGCAATAGTCCGACATTATAGGTTATATAAGTTTGAATACTTCTAAGATAAACATCAAATGTTGATGCTACTAGTGATTCTGTTAAATTGTTTAATTGCCCTATTCACTTGCATTATCAAACTCATTGATAAAATTATCTGTGCTGACGCTGTCGAAGATACACATCAGGTAGAAAAAGATTAAACATTATCATCAATAAAACTGCGTTGGTTTAGACATATGAAATGCATGCATGAATAAATAATGGTTGATACTTTAACATTGAATCGAGGTTAGACACTGTCAAGACAAAGAGCATGCTCAGGACAACCAAGATGAAAACACTCCGCGCTATAGCTGGTAAAACCCTACATGATCGAGTTAGGAATACAGCAATCCGAGAAATCTGCGAGGTCGAAGATGTGGTCAGATGGGTACGTCAAAGACGGCGATACTGGCATCAACATGTAGAGAGAATGAGCTCAAATAGGATACCATACATAGCTCTCCATGGAACGCCAAACGGACAACGCCGACCAGGAAGACCCCCGAAACGGTGGAGAGAAAGCTGGAGTTCAGCGTCTCAAGAGGACCCGCCTGAAATAACAGACTCCTGAGTCTACCAAAAGTGAAGAAGAAGAAGACTTTAACCATGTGAATAGAATACTTGAGGAAGTCCGAGGAAAACAAATATGATAAAATTAATTAAAATATTCATTGAAAGTTAAGGCATTAACACTGGAATTCCATTGTAAAAACATAGGAAGTGACATCCATCTTCAGGTGTTTAATATTTTAATTGTATGAATATAATTAATTACGATATAATATATTATAAATAACTGATCAATGTGTTTAATATTTTAATTATATAAAGATAATTAATTACGATTTTTTTTATGAATTAAAACACTGTTTTTTCCACTTTTGAGTTTATTTTTCTCGACTCGATAGTAATAGATGCCTTAAACATTTTCCTGTTTGTAATGTCTATTGAGTTAATAAACTGATTTGATGTCGAGAAAAATAAACTCAAAAGTGGAAAAAACAGTGTTCGAATTCATAAAAAAAATCGTCATTATGGAATTCCAGTGTTAACGCCTTAAGTTTATCTAAAATTGATAATTAATTAAATAAAAATTGGAACAAAAACAGAGTTGTTTTTTAATTCCAAAGTTTAAAAACGTTGGAAATCGGAATAATCGACACGTGTGTATGATTCGCTGTATGAAAGTGAGGAAGTTATAGAGGTTAGTCAAAATATAGTAGTGTGGTGGTCCCTCTGTCTACCCTTCCGATGAAAAGATGGTCTGCTTGTCAGAGCCACATTCATTAGTCTTTGTACAGTACAATGTTATAGAGTAAGTTCGTCACAGAGTTCAACGGCTATTCATACATATATTCCACCAGCTATGTCCGACTGGACATGTATAACTTCAGTGTAAGTGGGTTGCAAGGATAATGAATGATTTTGATGTTTATTTGAATTCTGACTTGGTGTTTACCTGCAAAACTCCATGCCACGCAAAAGAGACAAGGGGCAGCAAGCAACTCTGGTAGTGGAACTCCGAAGAACAATCGGGATGACAGGATGATGCCATAAGACAGGAGAATGCCGATGAGGAAAAACTGGAAACAAATATTAATAATAATATGATTTATTTTCCAGGATGACTTGAATTTAAAGATAACAAAATGAAATAATAAAAATAGCCTATAACATTAAATATTTGACCCTAACCATACTAGTATACAGACAAACAAAACAACTGGACATATCAGATCTGAACAAATCTAAACGCTTGAAAATATAATAGTTCACAGAGTGATCACGGAAGAGACAACAGACAGTACCTACCTACAAACTAATCAAAAACTCAGACAAATACCTACAGTCACTGGACTAGAAACTGAAACATATACCACTTAACGAATGCACGAACAAAAAACAGGATACAGTGGACTGAAACTCTATAATGACCTACCAATAGAGCCATTTAATAATAAATATGAAAACTAAGTATGGCATGTAAGATGTAAATATTGTAAACCTAATAACCTAATTGGTGTTTTCTAATAAAAAAATAATAAAAAGTTGCATTAAGTTGTATTATAAATAATATTTTTGTCCAAATGGAGTCAAAATCCTGAACGTGTTAGTAAAAATGACGCGTACTCTGATTGAAAAAAGATAACCTTATTTTTTATATACTCGTATACTTGAGATTTTATATACTCGTATAATTGAGATACTCGTATTTTTTAATTCCATAATGAGCTTTTTTTATGAATTAAAACACATTTTCCCCAATTTTGAGTTTATTTTAAGAGTTTAAACCTTCATAATCGGAAAAACGATATAAAATTCGGAACACGTCGAAAAAATAAACTCAATAGTGAAAAAAAAAGATTTAATTCATAAAAAAAGTCAGTTAGACCTTAATTTATTTCTTTGTCGATACCTCAGAAACTCGGGGTGAAAATATTGGCCTCAGTAAATCCAGAGTTTGAAACTAACTAACCACTTCTGGAGGGGTAGGCAGAGAGGATGGGCCGCCACACTACTTTATCCTTGCATACCTCTCATTCCTTTATATTATACATCGTTACACACACGCTCGTTGATTTTTCCGACTTCAAATGTGTCCACCTTTTATTTTTTGATTAATTTGGTCATACCATATTCGTCCTCAGTTTTTTTCATTCACATTGCTTATCAGGGTTATTGGTTATTGAATACATTCCTTCTAGGAGTTTGTAGGGGAGGTTATTTCCGATGATTTATGTCATGTAAGGTATTATGCAAAAGTAAACCATTTTTGAGATAAAATGATTTTTTTTTTTTTTAAATTTATCGATGTCAGGTGTTTTTAAAATTATAATATTTAAAAAATAACTGTGTAGACAGACAGTTCTAGTTTTTTTGTTGATAATAAATACCTGTTATATTCACAAATTAAGAAAAAAAATCAATGTTTGATTATGACCAATAGTTATTTTTTAATTATTTTTTACATCACCTGACCATTAGTATAACATATTTGCATAAATCTATCCCTAGTAAATATATCAGAGTAAAAAGAAATTCTACTTTTGTATTTGGTGTAACATACATAACATATGTAACATCTATGAACGACTTTTGGAACCCTTGTGGTGAACGTTTTGCAAAAACATTATAAATTTACTTACGTGCAGAATCACTCGATACTATTATTAAATAAATAAATTACTAAAACGATATATCGGATTTGAATGACTTATCACTCGTTTCTCGATCAAATTCCGTAACTTGTAACTATTTAATTGTACTAATATGATTCTGTTTAAATTATACTGAAAAGTAAAAAAAAAAACAATACATTAAAAATATTGAGGAATAAGACTTTATTTTCTTGCCGCCATAGCAGCGGCACTCGAGTTATTCGGCAAACCATGCATGCCGCTTCTATGGCGGCACTCTAGTGCAAAGAGTTAAAAACTTAATAATAAGTTTTCAGCGAAGTGTTGGCTAGCATCAATTCCACAAGTGATATTATTACAGTGTGAGCACCCCCAGCAAGTATTTACTTTCGCGAGTTTTACTAGTTAATATAAAAATCGCAAATGAAAAAAACAACAAAAACATCAAACATCGGTACTTAGAACATATTGAAAGCATTTTCGACGAAAGATCGCAAGAGAACCGGCATCTCTTACCTCATTTGGCAATTCGTTATATAATTTAAATCCTATATAAAAAACACCTTTCTCTGTACTTTCAAGTCTGGGTCTCCGGAGTCGGAATCTATCATGACCTCTCGTCAAATAGTCATGTATTTCATAACTATATGCTACATTTTTAGTTAGATATGCAGGCACCATATTACTCTTAATTTTATAAACAAAAATCAAAGTGTTGTAAACTAGTTTTCTTGAATTATTTTTTTTAAATTTATTTAACATTGTTGAAATCCTACTAGTATTGAGACAGTCAAAATGTCACAAAAATGAGCCAACAAACACCAGCGTGACAGAGCCAGCAATGAGGATACACGAGTCAGGACAAAGCAGATGAGAAGTGGACAAGTCGGCGCCCGAGGACGGAAGAACGTGGAATTGGGGTGGAAGGCGGAAGAGTGTGGGAAGTGCCTGGATGCAGATTGTCCAAGATCGAACAGAAAAGAAAGTATGAGAGGAGGCCTACGTCCAGGAATGGACGGCAACAACAGGTTGAATAAGATGATGGAATATTTTTATTTTTGTTATAGTTTTCTATGAATCGAATTAAAATAAACATATTTTATTTCTAAATAACATTGGCGAAGGTAGGTTTATGATAAATCAATATTATTGGATAAGAAATATACAAACTTAAGTAACGAATGATATTGTTTCGCTTTTATGTTAGTAGACAATTATATATGTATGTATGGAAGCGAACATGGAACTGACAAAATAAGGATAACACTAGAATAAATGTTGTAGAAATGAGATCTCTTAGACGAATGTTTGGATACTCTTTATCATAGAGTGTCGAATGAAAATATAAGATGTGAATGCGGTGCGATTGATGGTGTTATGAACAAAATAATGAAAGGATCATTAAGATGGTTTGGACTTATGGAAAGAATAAATGAAGAACGAATGGTAAATAAATTATATGTTAACGATGTAAATGGAACCAGAAATAAAGGAAGACCGAGGAAAACGTGTCACGATCAGATAAATCAAATATTGAATGTCGGCCATGTGAGGAGTCGGAGAAATCGACGCGAGTGCATGACACGATGTATGAATGTTGAGGAAGCGAGAGAAATATGTTAGGAAAGAAAAATGTGTCAGTCCATTCTTTCTGCCTATCCCTTCGGAGAGACGGCGTGATGGTTAGTTAGTTAGTTAGTTAGTTTAGACAATTATATAGACCAATTATGTTATCTGATGATTTACGACGAATATCAAAAACAACAAAAAACTGAATATTAGATTCGTGAATTTTATCACTAACCGCAATTTCCTTTTCAAGTACAAACGGTGCTGTAATACAATAAACAGTATGACAGAATGCACCTAACAATACAAGGAAATATATTCAAGATAAATGATTCACCTATACACATGTACGAACGAAGAGTTATATAAATAAAAGTATTCATGACTGATATGACATTATGTGATCTTCCAATACACCTGTCAAGCTATTCAAATTTCACACAAAAGCGATAAATATACAAATTCTCTTAATTGTATGTTTTATTTAAATACCCAAGAACTTACATTACAAAAGAAAGTTGCAAAGAAAATACCCCATTTCTTTTTCTCACTCGCTTCAATATTGTAGACGGAAGCAAATTTAATATCGGACAAGGTCATACGGAAAATTTCATTATCCATTGCGTTTGTAGTTCTTGTCTTTAGGAGCGACGAAGGGTACTATCGGCATGTCAATATCACCAGATTTCACCTCCCACAAGCTGGTACGCACATCACTAGCTTCCCAATTTCTGTGCACGAATCACAAACGAAACGCCATTTTGACGTGTCTTTTAGAATCGTTCACGAAATTAATCTCACTCGCGACATGTCAAACAGTTTTTCCGTTTCTGACACATAAATACCAAAGCTAACGCGTTGGCTTGTGTTATCTCGGTTAGGCGATTGTACATAAATTATTATATCTTATCAATTAAATAATCCGGTGACTCAAGAGCGTAACTGCACAACGATATCTAGACTTTAAAAATATTTCCAAAGGAAAATCTGTGCGCGGGTATGAAATGTGATTGAGGCACGAATTGAAATGAATTATTGTGAAATGTTTGCACAGAAGCCCTTCAATTCTCGTGCAAACAAGTCGGTGAATATATTAAACCGGGAAATATTACACTTACGTTATTTTTTTAGTACTTAAATTTATACGGCTAACGGGTATGTTAAAACATTTTGCGCTCTGTACACAATGTGAGCAACATATTGTTACTGGCATCGCAAATTAAATAATACTCTCAAAAGCCTTTATTAGACTGGATGTCAGCGTTGAAAAATAATTTTAAAATAAAACGTTAATATTTTTCTTAAACATCAGTTGATTTATTTCGACATATTAAGAAGGTTAAATACCCGTATCTGTTAATCTGTCGGGTGGTGGTCTAGGGAATTACAATAGAATAAATGCAGTAGAAATTAGATCTCTAAGATGAACGTGTGTTAAATGAAAATATAAGAAGTGAATGCGATGCGAATGAAAGTGTTATGAACAAAATAATGAAAAGGTCGTTAAGATGTTTTGGACGCATAGAAATAATGAATGAAGACAGAATGGTGAAGAAGGTATTTGTAAATGACGTGAATGGAGCTAGAAATAGAGGAAGGCCGAAACGAAAGAAAGCACGATCAAATCAATCAAATATTAAATGTTGGCCACGTGAGGAGTCGGAGAAATCGATGTTCGTGCACGACACGATGTATGAATGTAGAGGAATCGAGAAGAGTATGTCAACACAGAACAGTGTGGCGGTCCATTCTTTCGCACCCCATTTACTTCTTATATTTTCATTCGACACTCTATCATACACAGAGTTCTACACATTCGTCTCAGAGATCTCATTTCTACTGCATGTATTCTATAATACTTTCATCATTCTTTTGCCAGCTCCATGCTTCGCTTCCACACAAGAACACTATTGTGCACTGGCATTTTAGCTTTTTGGATAGGCTTATGTTTGCAATGACAACTTTAAGTGCACCATTCGCTTTGTTGCCTGCCCCAACCATTTTTTCAATATCCCTCTTTTATTAAATATACAAACTCTATTTATAAATTGTAATTTATCTTGCCATCTGGTAAGTGAAAAACATTAAACGTTTTGTTGTTAATTTTAAACTTTAATAGAGCAAGTAGCCAAGTCTTGGATATCCGATAATTCTGTCGTTTTACGTTATAAGTGACGGTAGGCACTATTCCATATCTTTACGACTTTTAAATTCACTCTACTTTTGATTTTAAATTGGGTTACACATGTGTACTACAAAAAACCGTTTTAACAATGAAAGAAATGCACGTGGTTTTTACTTGATTTGAATTTTATAAATTGATTTTACATACTGTCGCTAAATTTGTACAATAACATATTTTTTCGGTGTATTGAAATTTGTATTTTCATTGAGTGTAATTGCACTTGTTTGATTTTTATTGCATTTGCTTGTTTTATTAATTCATACAATTTTATTAATATCTTTTTAATACAATTTAAACGCCGTCTTCCCAAAGATGTAGCCAGAAATAATGGTCCGCCATTCCTCTACATTCATACATTAGGTACGCCATGCACGCACGTTGATTTCTCCGACTGCTCACGTGGCTTAAATTTTATAGTTGTTCGATTAAATCGTGCCACGTTTTCCTCGTTTTCCACGTGCCACAGAGAGCCAGAGCCAATAGAGAGCTGTTGTCGAGTGTGAAAATTAGAAAGGTCTCATATTTGGGTCAAGTGCTAAGGGGAGAAAAATACCACCTCCTTTGACTGATATTAATGGGTAAAGTGGAGGGACGTCGGGGAGTTGGTAAAAGGCAGCTGTTCTGGCTGCGGAACATCAAAGAGTGGACAGGAATAACAAGAGTTCAGAACCTGTTCCAAGTGGCGCAGGATAGAGATGCCTTTGCTGCAGTGATCGCCAACAGGGGGGACTTGACACGGCACCGAAAGAAGAAGATGTTTTCATTTGTGTTTCAATTATATTGAATTGTTCAAAATAAAATACAAACATCATTTGAAATTTATACGGTTAAGTATTCCTATACATAGAAAAGCCAGTGTTAGGATTACAGCTTTGCTTATGCAACCATTAAAATATAAATTAGGTGAGAGTATATATGAGATTCGCCGATTAAAATATCTTTAATATTAATTATGTTTAGTTAAAATAATTAATGAAAATTAATTGATTGAGATCTGTTTAAAATGTGGTTGTGGTTGATTATTCTCGCGTGGCCATATAGTCGTCTGTATGAGGAGCCCATATTTTAATATATTATTAACGGTTTGCCGTGAGTCAGGCGGTCCGTGTTTAGGAATAAAATGAATTAATTTAGCCATTTCCTTGCCAGGTAGAAAAAGACAGAAGCGCCATCCTGCGCACTTGTGAATTTATAAATACCCTACCAAATTGTTAAAACCGAAAATAATCCAATATATTCTGCAATTTTAAAGTCTGCCTCTGACTAGTATCATGGTTTACTCCCATTTCGATGAGATGTGTCTCCGGAAAACTAAAGTTAAATTAACGTAGTGATTTTTTTTCGTTTTCATTCGTAATAACTGCGAGTGTTACTGTAGCCTCCGCTAAGAGCAAACTACTGACTTCTAATTTGTCTGTGATAGATCGACACATTTGAGCGAACAGTTTTTTTCTTTTGCGCCTGAATAATGTATATGTATTTATTACCGCTGGTTGTATTGGTAAGTACTGAGATCAACGTGTAAAGTGTTTGTTCTTATTTCAATTTTATAGGAAAATATTGCATTATATGTAATTTGAATAACCAGTTTAAAAGTTTTGATTATAATATGAACGGTGTTCTGTTATGAAACATACAAATTTTAGAGGTTTATTTATTTTTTTCTTGAACAATGATGTAAAACTCTATATTTAATAATTAATACGAATGAAAACGTCTGTTTTCAAAAAGATGTTTTATATTTAATGAAATGATATTTTTCGACTTGCTATGGCATTATAAAACACGTCATTCCTATAAAATATAATTAAACTTCTAGAAAACAGACGTTTTTATTCGTATCACTTATCTTAATCATTAGCGTATGATATAAAACATGTATAAAAACGTGAATTGCTGAAAAATATTAACTTCCAAAAGATTAAAAACGTCTGTTTTCTAAAAGTTTTATTATATTTCATATTTTTTTTCATAAAGATTTTTTTAATGTAAAATTTCTGCAACAAGCTTCGTAATGTCTTAAAAAACTATCACATCGTTTCTACGACTAGGCAGAAATAACGGATCGCCACATTTTTCTTTCCTGACAAACTTTTCTCGTTTCCTTAACATTCATGCATCGTGTCATGCACGCACGTCGATTTCTCCGACACCTCACGTTGTCGACATTCAATATTTGATTGATTTGATCGTGCCACGTTTTCCTCTATTTCTTGTTCCGCTTACATTCTTGATATATATACTTTTTTATTCATTCTCTCTTCATTCATTCCTTCCATGTGTCCAAACCATCTTAATGACCCTCTCATTATTTTCTTAATATATAATTGCATGTGATTTTCTATCATAGGTATACAGATTTATCACACATTCGTTTAAGATATCTAATTTCTACTGCCTACTTTAATTCTTCTTTTGCCAGTTCCATGCTTCACTTCCATACATATGGATCGATAAAAGAACACTATTGTGCACAGGCATCTTAGCGGTTTTTGAATAGTAAAGCTTTAATTGTCTCAATTGCTCTCAGCAAATTTCACTCAAGTTTTCCTCAAGATTTAATGATTATTAAGAGATATAAAAATAATTGAACAAAATCTATCTATTGTTTCTTAAGAAATTCTGTAAAACTTCTTAATTACATTAGTATTTATTATATTATAATATATAATGTGTTAATATTAATTATTTATATTATTACAAATGAAATCGTTTGTTTTACTAACTAACTAACTAACTAACTAACTAACCATCACGCCATTCCCCCGGAGGGGTAGGCAGAGAAAATAGATCGCCACAATGCTCTGTCTTGGCATACCTCTCGGTCTTCCTCTACATTCATACATAGTACCATGCACGCACGTCGATTATTCCGACTTCGAATGTGACCGCCTTTTAGTAATTGATTAATTTAGTGATGCTTTTTTCCTCGGTCGTCCTCGGCTTCTTCTTCGAATTACTTTTTTTTTCGTTTGTTTTATAAAAGTAATTTTTTACAATATTTTTTAGGAATGACATGTTTCGAAATACAAAGGTATTATAGAATATTAAGACGTTAATGCCTAATTAAAAGAATTTTTACGAAATATTTAAATTGAACTTTACCATGAATACACACTAAAATAAATTTTAAACTAACTAACTTACTATAATGCTGTCTCGCCGAAGGGGTAGGCAGTATGAATGGAACGCCAAATTGTTCTTTCCTGACATACTGTTCTCGCTTCCTCAACATTCATATATATTAAATTTATTTCAAATCAATTAAATATATTAAAACAATAGATTAATCAGATTTTATGCATAAATACAAAGTATATGTACTCGTATATAACGACCGCATTGTCGACCTTCGTGACAGAGTGGTAAGAGCTCTGACTTTCATGCAGAAGGTCCCGGGTTCCATTTCCGGCGATGGCAGTGTGATTGTCAGACTGTCTTTGGTCTGGTATAGAATTTACGTGACAATAAAATTGCGATAGATTGGCTACCTATCACATGTCATGAGAATCAATATAATAGCTAAAATAAATTGTATACAGTAATTGGGTTCAAACGACCTGTTGTATACAAGAAAAAAAATAACGATGTAAATGGAACTATAAATAGAGGAAGACTGAGGAAAGCGTGGCACGATCAGATAAATCAAATATTGAATGTCGGCCACGTGAGGAGTCGGAGAAATCGACATGCGTACATGACACGATGTATAAATATTGTGGAAGCGAGAGGAGTGTATTATTGGCAGTACGGTTCTTTCTACCTACCCCTTCGGAGATACGGCGTAATGGTTAGTTAGTTAGTTAGTTAGTTAATATTGATGAAAACGTCTATTGTCTAGATGTCATATTATATTTTACGGAATTGGCGTGTTTCGAAAATCTTAATTTATTTATATTTATATTTATCTCTCCTAGCTAGGTGAAGCATATCACGTCCATAACATATAAAAGAATAAAACATTTAGAAAGCTGACGTTAAGATTAATATCGATATCCAATCAAATCTGTTGATTTATAAAAAAAAAATCATTAAAAATAACACGTGGTACCTTGTTTATCGCTACTTTATTTTTGTTTTATGAAACGAACCGGTTTCGCTCCCACCGTAACATTGCCAAAGTTACAAAGCAGACTACAAACAACTTTTTCTTTAGTTTGTGAAAATATTATACAAACAGAAAAGTTTTTAAAAATATTTCTAGTAATGCCACACCACAAATTAAATGCTTTATACGAAAACAAATAAGAACTCATTATTTTTTTAAACGTTACGTTTGGTGTAGTTATAAAATAGCAAAAACAAGAACAATCACGCTGTTTCCCTGCAGGGGTAGGCAGAGAGAATGAACCGCCACACTACTCAATCCTGACACACCTCTAAAGCTTTCTCCACATTCATACGAGTCATAAACGCACGTCGATTCCTCCGACTTCTAACATGGTCAACTTTTAAAAGTAGTAGTGAGGTGTGTAAAAGTGTAGTTATGACACATTTTATAAAGGTACTTTATATAGTAATAAATCCGTCTTTCGAGTATGTTAATCAATTGATTCATTTTAAGCGCCAGCATATTCAATTAAAATAAGAGTTAAAGTCCATTTACACTGGACAGTCATCAACCGATACCGACACGTCACGATAAAAATAGCCTTGAATCTCACTGACTCTTTATCTCGAATACTATAATAAAATAGCCGTCGGGGGTTGCCGAAGAAAGCACCTATCTACGTAAAATTGACACTTAATAAAAATGATCAATATTTTTCAGGATGTGTTTCCTACAGTATACGATTCTTTTTTACAGAATACCGTTTTTACTACTATTTAATTCGCCGTGGAGAAGGCGATAATAACATAAAAGTAACAAGACTCCATCAAAACAAACAAAACGATTATTTGCTCAACGCAAACGCGTGACGTGTCGGTATCGGCTGATGACTGTCCAGTGTAAATGGACCTTTATACGTATTTCATGTAACATTATCAAATAATCATACATCGATATCTAAATCATATAAATTTTTTTCCAGATATTTACGCCGCAGATACAAGGACAAAATATCAATTGCAATGGAAAAGCATTTTATTGTTTAAATTCTACCCACTTTCTGATATGCGTCGACATTGGCGACGGTATAATCCAGACGGTAGACAACAACGCCCAGCTATGTCCCGAGGGCACGTTCTGCGATAATGCCAACCTATTCGAGTGTTTGGAATATTTTGATAATAGTAATTCTATGGACACTACTCTGGATTCTTCAACTTTGAATCCTACGACCGAAGATATAACTCCGACCCAGACATCTTCCCAGTCATCCACTACCCTAATTGACAACTTACTTACGACGTTGAGATTGGCTATTTCTTCAACACCATCCATCAAACCCACCATCGTTTTGCCGGAATTTGCAGACAAGACAACCTCAACAATCTCTCCAATTACTGTAACGACGCAAAAAGCGACAACTCCAATGCCTCCGATGCCTTCAAAAACTCCAAAAATACCAACCACAGTATCCTTGTCCTCTATTTCTCCTTTAGTTCTTAAAACAACTCTTACGTCATCAGTTCATACGAGGTCTACACTTCCTGATACGCTGTCGTCCTTGCTAAACCCTTCCATCACTCCGCCAGTTTTTGATGCTTCCTCCCTTTTAGAACTCATCAGTGTTCATTCAGAGCCTGACAGTATCGGTTTAACAACTCCGAAACCAACAACTCCAAACCCAACTACACATAAACCCGCACCAGAAAATGATAACAAATCCAACTTTATATCTGATCATCCTATTGCAATTAACATTCAAAACGATTCCCAACCAATCAATGTAATAATTGGGTCTAACGTAGTGTTTTCACCCACTCCGGATCCACCAGTGAAAATTCCTTTAAATATCCCAGTAATAGACGACGAAATAAAAGTGTGTCAGACTCCTGGTATATTCCCGGATGAATACAGCTGTCACTCGTATTATAAATGCAATAACAACATAATGTACAAACTTACATGCGCTTACAACATGGTGTACAGTCCAACATTGCAAGAATGCACGACACTTAAAGACCATTGCGTCAATTATAATACTTTTTCTTGCGATGGGGCAGGGCGTTTCCCGGACAGCAAGTCTTGTTATTCTTACTTTGACTGCCAGCCGAGCAGCACTGGGTACAGTGTGGCCAGATATCACTGTCCTTGGTACTCCACTTTCCAGCCAAGCAGCGGCCAGTGCGTGCTCAGTAACAGCGTCTGCGGCTGCCAGCAGGTGGCAGAGGCCTGCCAGTATTCATCTCAGAACACGTACTTCAATGACGACATAATATACGAGCGTCCGGAAACTTTCGTTGACGTGGATGAATTCGATTCAGGCAGTAGCTACGTGTTTTTCCCGGATGACATCGTGAGCAGGGTGCCCATAGCGGGAGACCGGCAGTACGAGAGCCCGCGGTGGTCCGTCCCTGAAGCCCCAATCATTCAACCAACGTACTTTAATTCATGGTTTGACTTTTAACCGTGAAATCGATATGTTAATTAATTGTAACACTACACAAACTTTAATGTTCTGTTTGTATATGTTAGAATAAACACTAGGTACGTTTATAATAAATTTTGTTTCGTTTATATGTAGAGTTTTATTACTTTCAATTTATTTATATTATCATGTTATTTTAAATAGATCTTTTCACACTGTCATCGTCAGATATCGAACCCGGGACCTTCAGCGTGGCAGTCATAGCTGTTGTCACTTTGCCACGAAGTAAAAACAAGTACCTACCTAATACATTTGAATTTTTTACTTATGTCATTATGGCAAAAGAAGGATGAAAGTAGAATAAATGCAGTGGAAACGAATGTGTGATATTCTGTGTATGATAGAGTTTCGAATGAAAACATAAGAAGTGAATGCGGTGCGAATGATGGTGTTATGAACAAAATAATGAAAAGATCATTAAGATGGTTTGGACATATGGAAAGAATGAATGAAGAAAGAATGGTAAAAAAATTATATGTTAACGAAGTAGATGGAACCAGAAATAGAGGAAGACCGAGGAAAACACAGACCGAGACCGAGGAGGAAGGACACGATGTATGAATGTTGAAGAAGCCAGAGAAATATGTCAGGAAAGAAAAGTGTGGCAGTCCATTATTTCTGCCTACCCCTTCGGAGAGACGGCGTGATGGTTAGTTTGTTAGTTAGTAAAATTAAATTACTACCAAATTAAATTATGCATTAAGATCTTCAACTATTTATTTTATTATTGTAACAGGTTTTGTAAGGGTACGGTAAGAATAACAAATAGATAACTGTCATAAAATCAGTTGATTTTCTCAAAAGATATTACAAACAACAATTATAGTTTAAGGCATCTATTGAGAACAGGTAAAACATAAAAAAATATATAATACCAGGAACGCATGAGAGATGGTTCGACATTAGGAATACAAGATACTATCCAAAGTCAAGATTATTTGTGTTCTGGACGTACTTTTATGTGCGGGCAGGTAGATGAAGTAAACTGTAAAATAACATGGAGTTTGGAGAGAAGAAAACACAAATAGACAAGAAGAAACCTTACATAAAACTCATGTGTTCTAGGACGACAGAAATATTATGCACCCTTGAGATGATTACATCACGAAAATGACGCGTTAAAAATTATATTATAAATATAAGTTTTTTTTTTTTTTTTTTTTTAGAGTTTAACGTAAACCAGAAATAGGCATGTATTTTCATCATCTGATATATGTACAAAATGCATCCCCGCAGAAAAAAACGAGAACGTTAATTCTTCCCCCGGAGGAAAATGGTAATGAGAAAAGATTCCATACATGACGACATCAGTAAGACGCTTTTTTCAGTAGTGATAATGAATTGTTTACGAGCACCATTCCACTTATACTAAAATGGTTATACCCGAGGCTGCATAATTCAACATTTGAATTGCTTTTCTTACTGGCAGGTTGATTCTGCGTGCCGGATTGTGGAAGAGTAGATGCTGGCGTTACTGAGGGTAAGTATCAGGGGCAATTATTCCAATCTGTTCAAGAACTTAAGGGTTTTAAAAGAAGCTCCGAACCAATTTGAAAATAATGTGTCGCTGTGAGCCCCTTTCTCTTCAGTTCAAGGGAATCATACCAATATTCAAAGATCTTAAAACAAAGATTATCTGTTTTGAAATTTCCGTGTGTGAAATGACCTGTGTGGTAAATTTTTTGAGACGTAACTTAAAAAAAAATTAGAGATATAATTGAAAAAGGTTTATGCATGTGGCAGAGACGAGAATGTTGAGGTGGTCTGCTGGAGAGATCAGGCTCGATACAATAAGAAACGAGTATAGAAGGTTAGCCACCGCTTACCCTAAGCTGCTTCGCTCATACAACCCCTATGCCCATCCACCGTCCATGCGGGACATACTTTATCTAAGGAACGCAACATTAAAAAAAAGCAAAAGGCAGAAGGGTATCCAGGTCACATTTAATCTAGTTTAATTTCTATTTACTTTTATGTCCCAATCTCACAAAACAGAACAAAACATGGTACATGATTTTATGGCCTATTAGGAAAATAATTATTTCAAACAGATATTGGTAAGGGTGGGACAGAGTGTGGGATGGAAAACGAGTATATTCGAGGAAGCTTTCAAGCGACCCCACGGGGATCGTCTACGATGGTGCGGTCATGTGTGCAGAAGGGGCGAGGACCACATCGTCCAAAAAGCCCTACTAGACGCGGGAAGGAGAGGACCTGGTCGCCACCGGCAACTTGGCTGTAAAACGGTAAAAAACGACGTGGAACTTGCTGTAGATCGACAGCGGGATGGTCCAATACCGGAAAGCCTGGCGCAATGCTATTAGGAGAGCGGACTTCAAATAAATGGGAAACGACTGAGAGAGAAAAAGATTTATCATTTGATATATTTTTGTAAGAGCACTTACAGAAATATATCAAACTATTTTGAAATTCCCGGATTTGATGATATCAAATTCGCATTTATCATGAAAATGTTTAAATAAAACGATGTTTTTTAACTACTTCCACTTTTGTCTTTATTAAGACAGCGACCGGTTTCGCCAGGCTCGCTGGCATCGACGGTCGATGGCTGGTCGATGCCAGCGAGCCTGGCGAAACCGGTCGCTGTCTAAATAAAGACAAAAGTGGAAGTAGTTAAAAAACATCGTTTTATTTAATTATTATTTAAAATGAACTTCCATCAAGAGATTTCAGTAAAATCATTTGATTATCATGAAAATGTTTTGTAAAATGCTGTAAAACTTCATTTTTCACATTAATAATAGAAGAAAAAAAAAGTTTAATTGAATACATATTTGATATTCACTGAATCGTCTGTTTTCTGGAAGATTTGGTATATTTTATGAAATTAATAGGTAGAAACTTCTTCTGATTCTGACATTGATCTGTTCTTGGAGGGAGGTCATTCTCTTGGGAAGGGGAACACCAGATATCTTTTAATCTTTTTGGTGGTTTTCCTGGCAGGTGATGTCTCACGGGTATATTATGGACAACCACATGGAGAATTCTTCTCTCGCCCATCCTATCCACGTGATCTCTCCAGTACTGCGTCTTTTCCTGCCCCATCTCACGATGTCTTCCGTCTAATGGTTCTCTATTATTTTAGAGTTTCTAATTTTGTCACTGAGAATCTTACCTGCTATTGCACGCAGTGCTCTCATCACGTTCGGAGAAAGTGAAATACGATATTAATATCATCAACGTTAAAAGAAAAACTTTGTTTTAACGATTTGAAATATTTGTGTAATGTAGCGAAATGTTAAAAGAAGCTTTTTCACTTTCTACAAAGGTGTTATAAACATTTTGTAAAACGGCCCAACTACAAAAATGATTTTTTTTTTAAAGTTTACTCTACCCTTTCAAATAACAATTAGTAAGATTTGGCGAGCTTGTTGCTTACAAGTATTAACCTTTAATATGAAGTTTTAGACCAATTTATTTGACATAAAAAATTAAAAATTAAAAATTGTTCTAATTATAATATTTTCTCTCGACGCGATGTTGAAAAAACTAAGAACTAAACTTTTTAAATAAATTGATAGAAACAACTCCTCCATGTCTGCATATGTTTTAAATACATAATGCTATAAAGGTGTTTTATTGAAAATTAAAAAATAATCATAATAAAGTAAAGACGGCTTTCGTGGCAGAGTGGTAAAAACTATGACTGTCACACTGAAGGTCCCGAGTTCGATTCCCGGCGATGACTAGCTACCTATCATATGTCAAGAGAATTAATAGCAAAAAAAATGGATTCAAATTACTGTTGTATAACAAAAATGTGTCAAGTAACGAGAAACTTCTACATTAAAGGCCCAAGAGCATTTTTAAAACCAATAAAAATGTTGTACTTCGTTGCGAACGAATTAGTAAATAGGAAAAGGTAAGGGGAAACCACTATGGATATCATCACCCAGGTCATCACTATAAAGAGGAATCAATTACTCTTAAGTGATGACATATTGATGTAGAACTGAAGAAGAGATGGGTGCACACTTACCCACTTCATCAGACTGTTTTATCTATAACAGTGAGAAATAGTGAGGGGTACAAAAAAGGATAATGGTTATACTCCCTGAGGGATAATTATCTCAAAAACCTTTCCCGGATTCTTGCTGGTTCCAAAATGACTGTTTAATAACTAATTAACCATCAACCCGTCTCCCTGCAGGAGAAAGCAGAAATAATGGACCGCCACACTGTTCTTTCCTGATATATCTTCTCTTGATTCCTCAACAATCATAGATCGTGTCATGTATGCACGTCGATTTCACCGACTCTTCACGTGGTCGATATTCAATATTTAATTTATTTGATCGTGCCACGTTTTTATTGGTCTTCCTCTATTTCTAGTTCCGTTTAAATCGTTAACAAAGTATACTTTTTTACCATTCTTTCTTCATTTAATCATTATTTCCATGTGTCCAAATCATCTTAATTTTGTTCATATCATTTTCATTCGCACTGCATCCGCTTGTTATATTTTCACATTACACAGATTTTTGACACACATTCGTCTAAGAGATTTCTACTGCATTTTTCTTTTGCCAGTTACATGCTTCATTTTCATACGTAAGGGTCGGTACAAGAACACCATTGACTGTTTCATTATGTAAGATATATTTGTTAAACTAACTAACTTACTAACCTTCACGTCGTCTCTCCGAATGGGTAGGCAGAAATAATGGACTGCCACACTTTTTTTCCTGACATACTTCTTTCGCTTCCTCAGCATTTATACATGTATTGGTGTACACTAAGACATCCTTAACTACTCACGTGGCAACTTAAATACCACGCATTGGTTATGTAACTTCTCTTCAGGCAATATCATACTCGTTCAATATTAATGAGGTCGAATTATGTAAATAAGTGTCAAAAAATATATTAAGAAACGAATTCAAATCATTTTAATTGCGGCAATAATGTATTTATGGGGCCCATAACCGTGGTTCGCACACATATTATTGGCAATGTAAATGCCTAAAGTCTGTTTCGGACAATAAATCAGCGATAGGGAATTAATTGAATAACAGTTATGTTAACTAAGTTAATAATTAGCTCAACATCTCGCTTCTGAAACGAGATCTTTAATGAATTTTACCAATCCGTTCCACAAATTGAATTGACATTATGGTCATGTTCATGCATGAGGTGTTCCAAATCTGTGGGCGGTAACCAAAGCTTCAACTAGGAAGTAGAAGACAATTTAATGCTTTAACTTTGTGTCGCTACTTCCACAACAATACGCGTTCTTATTTTATTCAGAACAATGAAAAAACACTCTCCAATCTTTGGTTAAAAAATTGTGTATTTAATATTATTTGCAACGATAATCTTAACTTGAAACTCCGACAAAGAATGATTAAATGTTGTATATGGTCTGTTCTACTATATGGCTATGAAACTTGGACTCTTAAAATGAATGAAATGAACCGGTTGGAGGCGTTTGAGATGTGATATACCACAGAATGCACTGTATACTATGGACCGATAGGGTTAGTAATGCAGACGTACTACAGAGAGCCAGAGCTGTTGTCGAATTTGAATGTTAGAAATGTGTCATATTTGGGTCATGTGCTAAGAGGAAAAAAATACCACCTCCTTCGAGTGATATTAATGGGTAATATAACAGTTGTCCTAGCTGCGGAACATAAAATAATGGACAGGATTGACCAGGGTTCAGAACCTGTTCCAAGTTGCGCAGGACAGAGATGCACTTGCTTCAGTGATCGCCAATGATGGGGGGACCTGACACGGCACCGGAAGAAGAAGAAGAAGAATGTTGTTAACACCCTGAAATTTCGTAATTATAGATTTTTATGTATATATTGTATTACTAGCAGATCCGACAACCCTCTTCCATTTTCTTCCACTCGTCTCTGTATTGTCACTTCCGCATCCAGGTCGTTCCAACTATTCAAGCAATAACGTCAGTCCATCTTTTAGGTGGCCTCCCGACACTCCTTTTCTTTGTCCAAGGCCTCTACTGTAGTATTCTTGATGACCATCGGGTATTGCCCTATCTTACTATAAGTCCAGCCCATTGTCACATTAATTAAGCTATACGATACATGATATCGGAAATTTTGGTTCGGCGTCTTATTTCTTCATTTCATATTTTGTCTCGGAGACTCACGCCGAGCATTTCCCTCTCCATGGATCAAGTGTATCCATACAGAATTTATAAATAAATAAAAATATACAATTGCAGCTAAATATCAATTCATTTATGCCATTTAACAACGTGTTTCTCCAAATGCATGACGATCTACTGACAATTGACAGCTGTCATTGAAACCGACTCGAGCGCCATCTCTCGGTGAAACACATCATACAAAATTAAACATTGATATCAAATAAAATTAGTGCACACCAATATAGACTGTAATGTCCTGGAATTAAAATATTTATTTGATTGTCACACTTATAATTAATTTATATAGGTACTATACATACGAGTACATTCCAATAATGCATTAAAACTCAAAATTGAGTGAAAATTTCGTCGTAATTGGTTCAGTATTTGTTGAGTCTTGCGGTCTCATAGCCATGAACATTGTTATCTATTATTATTCTTTTTCTTTTTCTGATTGTAGATCTTGCGATCTGTTTATGTAGGATATCAACTTTCTTCCTGTGATGAAGACGACTAGCCTTCTCTCCGTCTCTTTGGTGGTCGTCCTGGTGGTCGACGGCCCTCTGGAGTCTCGTGCATCACGAAATTAGGAATTCTTGCTGGATCCATTCTCTCGATGTGGTTCCTCCAGAATCGTCTTCTCCTTCTTCATCGTCTTCTCGTCTTATGTCATCTATTCATTTTGATTAAACTGTTATTATTACTTTTTCTTACTGCTTTTCTATCCTGGTTCATCCTGTACCTCTAGGTCTAGTTGGGATGTTAAGTATCTTTTAACTCAGTAGTCCTCATCTCTACGCTTGACATAACTATACCATTACATCCTATTGTCTTTCAGTTCTTCTGCAATTGATGCCACTCTGAACGACCCTCGGACCTAGCCTATGCGTGTCGCACTACACGCCCAGCGCGACATTTTCATTTCAGTTGTATGTTCGTGCTTTTTGGATATTATTCAACATTCTGGGACGTACAGCATTGCATGGCTTACTATAGTTTTATATATGGTATATTGTATTCAGTTCTAATAGACATCTTTTAATGGCACAGTATGCCAGAAAGAGATCTCCATTTCAACCGAGCTGTATTAGTACGGTGATTAAATAACTAATTAAATTGTATCAACATGAGCATTAGTCGTAAATATGGATCCAAGGTATTACAATTGTAGCACTTTGGATACAAAAAAAAAAAAAAAATTAAAATATTTAAACACGCTAATTTCCAGCATTCTAAACATGGCGACATCAGTATGGTGCCAGTTGTGCCAATTGTGCCAGTTGTGCCAGTTGTGCCTGTTTTGCCAGTTGTGCCAGTTGTGGCAGTTGTGGCAGTTGTGCCAGTTGTGGCAGTTGTGCCAGTTGTGGCAGTTGTGCCAGTTGTGCCAGTTGTGCCAGTTGTGCCAGTTGTGCCAGTTGTGCCAGTTGTGCCAGTTGTGCCAGTTGTGCCAGTTGTGCCAGTTGTGCCAGTTGTGCCAGTTGTGGCAGTTGTGCCAGTTGTGGCAGTTGTGCCAGTTGTGCTAGTTGTGCCAGATGTGCTAGAATATTTTGTCTAAGGATCGCCCAATTGAGAATGTTCATACGCGAACACTAAGAATGTTCATACGCAAACATTAATAATGTTCATACGCGATGTAAATTAATGACCCAACTGCTCTCCTAACCGGTATTTGTGTGATAGAATGTAGAAAAGTGAATCTAAATCCATATAAACAAAAATGTGTACCCTATTGACTCCAAAACTTCATAATTTGCTAAGAATATTGAAAGAGCGTTTTGAATGATATCCGATAATATACAATATTTAAAAGATTTATGAACGAAAAATTGCCAAAGAAAATGTTAAAGCTTTGATTTTTATACTAATAATAATACACAATATATCGATTTATAAAGACAATTAATATTTTATGATTTTTAACTATACTATTTTTTCTTTAGGTTGAATAGACTGTCATAGACGTTACTGCAGGGAGTTGTTACGTAAACTTCTTCAAGTGCCCTGTCTTGTCCCCCCAAAGTTGGCGATGACCTCGGCGAACCTGTCCCTGTCCTGCGCCGCTCGGAACAGCTCCTCCACACTTCGGATACCGGTCCACTCCCTCACGTTTCGCACCCAGGACATCTGTCTCCTACCGGGCCCTCGGCGTCCCTCAATGTTCCCCTCCAATATCAGAAGGTGGTACTTTTCCTCGCGCAGTACTCGTACATGACCCATATGTGAAATCTTCCGAACCTTGATAGTTCATAACAGCTCCCTGTCAACTCTAGCTCGCCTCAGGGCTTCGGTATTGGTAACCATGTCTGTCCAGGAAATTTTGAGCATTCGGCGATAGAGACACATTTCAATTGCTTCCAGTCTGCTCATTGAGTTGACTTTTAAGGTCCACGTTTCACATCCATACAATAAAACAGACCACACATAACATTAGATCCTTCTCTGGCGGAGTTTCAAATTTATGTT
Organism: Lepidostoma basale; assembly: GCA_022606425.2. NCBI lineage: Eukaryota > Metazoa > Arthropoda > Insecta > Trichoptera > Lepidostomatidae > Lepidostoma > Lepidostoma basale. The sequence goes on along the minus strand of JAHDVF020000695.1, from coordinate 319,687 downwards.
ATCATTGCAGAAGAGTGATTTCATTTTATTAAATTTTAAAAAGCTCTTGCTGCCTCAATTCTGCATTTTATCTCTACATCTGGGTCAAGAGATTGTGTTAGTATGCTGCTGAGGTATTTAAAATTTCTCCACCCTTTCAACGTTACGGCCGTTCATATGCAATGCCTAAACAATAAAATTAATTTCTTCTATGTTCTCCATACTTTGTGCTGAGGAAGGACCGGTTGTCCGAAACATGTCTGATATGTAATTAATTTTTTTTTAATGAAATTTATTTGTTGAAATGACAACGACTTTATTTAGTTCCAGATTTGTATTATATGTATGAAATTTTCAGGTGGAGTCGAATGGTTACCCGAAAGTAGCATGGACAAGGAATGCGTCATAAAACACAAGTAACAAATGAATTTATTTAGGCATCACCTTGCTATGGCAAACAGGCCATCCTCACACCTGTGAATTCGTAATTACCAGCTGCGCAATCACCTCCCGCCGGGTGCTGCAGCGCGAGATGGATCTGCTAGTGTTCCACTGCTCCCTCACTCTAATATGACGTGCCCAGAGAGGCCAGCCGAGTGTTAGTCAGGACCTCTCCCAAGATACGAGCTTCTCTGCAGTGAGTGAAATGCCTTGCTGAGAGTGCCACCAGCCCGAGTCGTTTCATTGAACGAAGCAGATTACGTGAATATCGACAACAACGCCCGCACAACTGAGCACATACGCTCCCAATATGTATCAGCGAGTACTATTAACAGTGCTGGTGAGTACCTGGAATATTATTATTCGGCCTAATTACAGGTGTTTTAGTAATTTAGTCTAAATCATGCGAATTTCGTGGTTCTGCTTATACCCAACATTACCAAATACAAAACAATTAATAATTTATCATAAAATTTGTTACCAAGGCAGAATTTTATTTGGAATTCGTACAAACCTAATTACGTCACGAATTTTAGATTAATTTAATGAATATTAAAATTTAAACAAAAACGTTTGGAATTGATTTGTGTTATTATATATATGTAAATATGTAGAAAGTGTAATTAGTTTCATTATCATGAACAGTTCTATCTGATTATAATATCAACATGAATATATTTAATCCAATTCACTGCTGCATTATGTCGCGTTGTTGAAGTATAAAAATCCCACTGTATGTAGTGCACTTGTAATGAGAGTGATATAATATTTACTTTTGATTGCCCATTTCAGGTTCTCGCTGCGTTTGTCGAGGGGCAGAACATTGACTGCAACAAAAAAGGTTTCATTTGTAAAAATGCCACCCACTTCTACGTGTGCGTCGACATGGGAGGAGGAGTGACTCAAACCGTGGATAATATCGAGCAAACATGTCCACCGAATACATTCTGTGATGTTAAGAATCCATTCGAGTGCGCGGAGCTCGAGATCACACCCCTAAACACCACCGAAGTAACGACCGCTTCAACCACGGAAACCCCCACGGCATCAACAGTCGAAGTAAAATCTCCGACCGCTTCTGTCCCCGCGCCATCAACTACGTCACCCCCAAAACCACCAGCTCTATCAACTACTATTCCAGGTACAACGACAATTACGCAAGAAATGGGAAAAGACATTGCAACACCTATACTTACACCAATTGACACTCCGATTTTGCCGGGTTTAGGAAACGATGAAAATATTTATCCAAAAAATGAAGCTATAGCGGTATTACCAATTCCGACAATTATCAAATTAGCAGATTTACCACCGCTGCTAGCAAGCGAATCAAATCCAATCCCACCTTCAGCTGATTCCGATCAAATAAACCTTACACCTTTAACGTTGGAAGATAACCCTAAGATAAGCGTTACAAATCTGCTCAACGAATTGTCGTCAGGTCTCCCTTCGTTGCTTAGCCTAACAAATAACAACGCTCCGTCTGATATATCCTCGACTTCACAACATACAATCCACACACGAACAATTCAGACAACAGAAATTCACCCTTGCACTGGTGGAGGATTATCGTTTTTAAATAGCGGCGCTAATAAAATATTCTCCCCTCCAACCCCCCTTCCACCCATCTCTATTCCTTTGCCTATTTCAAGTCCAGTGGGTACAAATAGCTTTTGTCTAAGGCCAGGCCAGTTTCCGGATGAAAACAGTTGTCATTCTTACTATTCTTGCAGTAACAACGTTAGATTGAAGCTCATTTGTCCCTACAATATGATTTACAGCCCTGCCTTACAAAAGTGTACTACTACCAAAGACCACTGCATCAACTATGGTTTCACTTGCACCCAAGTGGGTCGTTTCCCGGATTCCAAATCTTGCTATTCTTACTTCGAATGTCAGCCTAACGGTGCCGGTTATACCGTCACAAGGTGTCACTGCCCGTGGTACTCCTCGTTCCAACCGTCTACTGGTCAGTGCGTCAACAGCAACAGCGCTTGCGGTTGCTGGCAAACGCCTCAAACATGTCGCACCCCTCCGAGGCTTGAACCACACGATGAAACGAAATCTGTTATATTCTATCCAGATGACACGAACACTTTCGCGAGGGAATATATTCTACCGGACTCTTACATCCGAGACACCATTATCCCAGTTGATGGCCTGAATTCTTTTATCGGGATCTCGTCTAATAACCACGATGATCACGGAGGGAACCACGATGACAGTCATGGCGGGTCGGATGACCACGACGCCCACCACCCTGGCGCGGGCGGCTCCCCAGGTGAGCATAGCAACAATCACTTCGACCCCCACGATAACAATAACAACCAGCACGGTGGCGGGGATCACGGCATGCCCATCGACCACTCCAACACTTATTTCCGGGTGCCGGTAGAGCGGACCAACACCTACATCCGAGACACGATCCTGCCGGTTGAGCCGTTCAGCCCGTACGCGGGAGATCACATTGTGCCGTTTGAGCGCATCGACAACAACAATTACATCCGCGTGAGTCCGGTTCCCCTCAACTTTGATATAGGGTACAACGCTTTTCCCGGGGAAGCCATGGGTGGGCACAACCTCGCGGAACAAAAATGGTCTCAACCGGAGGTGAAAGATCACGGCGCCGGGCAATGGAGCCCCACTTACTACAGCTCGTGGATTAGTATGCGTTAAGTCTAATACGATACGATAGATTGTGTGCTTGTGTTGAATGTAGGAAAATATAAAAACGTTTCAAGAAAATTAACCGTTTCTTATGTTAAATACGCAGTATAATTAGAATTAATTTTTCTAGTATGTTTAAATAATTTGTTTGCACAACTAAAATAATTATGGCACCGTTAAGTTATTTTTAATGTTGTTATCCCATTGGTGTCATTTGAGATTCTAAGAAGAAATGTTTTGCAGATATTAACGCTTGGCCAAAAAAGGAGTCGATGAAAGATATTGTAATGAAAAATTTAAAATGGGTAGGTACCAAGACTCGCAAGTGCTTGAAAGCGGGAATAAAATATTATCGGGAAAACATTAAACCAATTTTCACAGGAGTTCAGATGTTGTTTCAGTACTTCGGCTAAAATACCCAAACATTACATTTAATTTACTCCAGTAGATTTGATATTATCAATGACTTTGGTGTTGGTTTTAAAACATGAATTAAACAATTTTTTGTAAGTATTTTTCGTACAAAATAATTTTAATTATTTACGCAATGCTTTATGACGAAATAAATATTTTAAATATATTATCCGAAAAACGTTTTTTTGACTTAGTAGAAATAAAAAATAGCAAGTAAAAAAAAATTGTAGGTACATATTATATATATACATGCAGTATTCATATATGTAAAATAATTTGTATTATAAAAATGCAGTATTTTTAGATTATATTATTTACATATAGTAAAATTTTATTTGTATTAAAAAATATTTATAATATTAATAAAATTATTTGAACAGAAAACAATTTCTTTTTATTGTTTCTTGAAATTCCAAATTAAGTAATTACTTCGAATGACATTTGATAATGCCTTTAAAAAAAGAGATGTCGGAAAGTTAAGAGAAAGCAGTTCTCTTGGGTGCGGAATATAAGGAATTGGATTAGACTGAAAATATTTGATGACCTGTTCAGAGTGGCGCAGGACAGAGATGTTTTCTTTACAGTGGTCGCCAACGTTGGCGGACCTGACACGGCACCAGAAGAAGGAGAAAAGGTATAATACATTATTTTACAAAATTACGTATATTTAAATCGATATCATTGAATTGGGTTTTGCTCTTTGAGGGAAAACTAATATCCAACCGTCACAACCACTCTGAAGATGGAGTCTATAACAGTCTCCGAAATGTTATTCGAAGAGGATACTATGATACATGTATCATCATGACATCCCCAAGAACAAAAAAGAAATGGTGTTTTTTTTCTTCCCTGTATACCACAGGACATTTGAACCCAATTACTGTGTAAAATTTATTTTAGCTATTATATTGATTCTTGTGACATGTGATAGGTAGCCAATATGTCGCCATTTTATTTTTTCGTGAATTTTCCACCAGACCAAAGACAGTGTGACAATCACACTGCCATCGCCGGGAACCCGGGACCTTTGGTATGGAAATCAGAGCTCTTACCACTCTGCCACTCTGCCACGAAGGTCGTTGCGTTGTTGTCTCCAGGTTGCGAAAAAAGCTAATATGAATACCGGAAGCGAAACGAATTATTTTTCGCGAACAGAAATTTTCGTGAAATTTTCGTAAAAAAATAAGAATTCAGAAAAAATAAGAATTCAGAAATTTTCGTAAAAAAATAATTGCTTCTCTGATTTATTTTACATCATCATTGCCATCATAAGCGGCGCTTTAGTCCACTATTGCCTACTCCAGAATTCTTCGCCACTCTCTCCGTTTCATCGCCCGTATTCTCCAATTTAGAACTAAAAGCGCGTGAAAGTACAATAAATGCCGTAGAAATAAGTTCAATAAGTCGAATGTGAGTTAAATCTTGATATGATTGAGTTTCAAATGCAAATATAAGAAGTAAATGTTATGCGAATGAAAGTGTTATGAATAAAATATTGTAAAGGTTATTAAGTTGGTTTGAATGGTAAAGAATGTATAAGTTAACCATTTAAACAGAACGAGAAATAGAGGAAGACTTAGTAAAAAGTGACATGATCGAATCAATAAAACATAAAATGTCAGCTACATGGAGAGTCAGAGAATTTGACGTGTGTGCATAACGCGATACATGAATTATTATTATTATTTTGTTAAATCCCTCTTTACATCATTACAGCGCAAGCCAAATAGATGTAAATAGTATAGCTATCATATCATATTGATTCTCGTGTTATATGATTGGTAGCTGATCCATCACCATTTTATTGTCTCGTGAATTCCGAACCAGACTAATGACAGTGTGACAATCATACTGCCATCGCCGGGAATTGAACCCGGGACCTTAGGGGTGGAAGTCAAAGCACTTACCGGTCTGCCACGAATGTGGAGGAACCGAGCGAAGTATGTGAGGAAAGAACAGTGTGGCGGTCCATTCTTCTTATATTAAATTCTGTCTTCAACTTCAGCAGACTAAATGCTCTTCCCACCGGTGTCACTAGAGGCAGGCTGGTGCTGGCGGCCGGTAGGTGTAACAATATATGCTATCGCTTTCGGAGATATCTATCAGGAACAAAAGGCTAACATTCTTGAGTCTCAGAGTTCTCGAAATATTCCCTGATGAATGTATAGAATTGGATTATGAGATACCCATCTCTTCGAAGCTGCAGGGAGTTGGTCCCCAGCATTTCCAAAAGAAATGCCGTGAGATAGAACCACGGATAGCTACCACATTCCTTCATGTACCTCAGATTTTTTCTGAACTTTCTCCAGCATAATGGAATATCTCGCCTCGTGTGGACTTTCGAGTCTGCTCCGAACCAATGCGTTGCTGACCTTAACGGTCCATGGTATGCACAGCATTATATTATTATTATTATTTTGTTGAATCGCTCTTTACATCATGCCAGCATGAGCCAAATCGATGTAAAGGGTATTTATAGCCATCATAGTGATTCTCGTGACATGTGATGGGTAGTTAATCTATTACCATTTTAATTTCACGCGAATTCTACACCAGACCAAAGACAGTGTGACAATCACACTGCCCTCGCCGGGAATCGAACCCGGAACCTTCGGGGTGGCAGTCAATGCACTAACCACTCGGCCACGAAGGACGTCATATCCACACCTCATACGCCTCCACCCGGGACATTATCAAATCAAATCAAATCAAATCAGTTTATTTACTCAAAAGACATTACAAACAACATAAATGTTTAAGGTATCTATTGAGTACAGGTAAGATATTATACACATACAACATAATACCAGGAACGCATTAGTGATGGTTCGACATTAGGAAGACAAGATACTTTCCAAAGTCAAGAGTATTTGTCCCCTGAACGTACTTTCACTAACATAAAAGACGTCGATCTCCGAGGAGACCGCGTTCAGCAGACTAATTGCTCTTCCCACCGGTATCACCAGAGGCAGATTGGTTCTGGTGGCTGGTAGGTAAAACAATCTGTGCTGTCGGTGTCGGAGATATCTATCGGGGACAAAAAGACATTCACTTTCAGAGTCTGAGAATGTACTTTGATTATTCTTGTGTACACTGAATATGAAATGTAAATATTTAATAATGTTTATATTATTGTAATAATGCGACGCACAATTAAATGCTTTTCATTATCTGTACATATTTTTAATATATAAATAACCATATTATGATATATTTGTTATCTTAGGATGTTTAGTATATAAACGCCCACAAATTGGTCAAATCTGAAGTCTTCTAGAGCCGACATGGCAAAAACATTTGCCATAAGTATTTTGGTGAGTATATTTTATAATCATTAGTTTTAGTTGAAATTAAATGTTACAGTAGCTAATAAATTGTGTTGTTTTTATCCCACATCCTTAACACTGTGGAAGTTATTTTAGATACAAAAAATCCAAAGAGCTTAAATGGCAGTGCACAATGGTGTTCTTATATATGGAAGTGAAGAATGGAATTAGCAAAAGAAGGATGAAAGTAGAATAAATGCAGTAGAAATGAGATCTCTTAGCCGAATGTGTTGAAAACCTGTGTATGGTAGTGTCGAATGAAAATATAAGAAGTGAATGCGGTGCAAATGGTTGTGTAATGAACAAAATAATGAAAGAATCATTAAAATGGTTTGGACACTTGAAAATAATGATGAAGATAGAACGGTAAAAAAGTAAACGATGTAAATGGAACTAGAAATAGAAGAAGACCGAGGAAAACGTGGCACGATCAAATAAATCAAATATTTAATGTCGGTCACGTGAGGAGTCTGGAAAATCGACGTGCGTGCATGACACAATTTATGAATGTTGAGGAAGCCCGAGAAATATGTCTCACTTCGACGGCGTGTTATTTAGTTAAGTTATTTTAAATAAAATCTTTAGAAACTTATAAGGCATCCTTCCCTCCACTGCTGCATGTAGGCCTTTTCTGGGCGCTTCCCTTACCCCCATTTTCTCGCGACAGGGATAATATTATCAGCTCATATTTTCTGAGGTCATCCCGCTGCTCTTTGCCTATCTCACGGCCTCCATTTAAGAACTGGTGCCCGTGTGAATGTGGTTCATTTTGTCTGTAACTTAAGTCTGGCGTTTGATTTATTCATATTTCTAACCATTTCTTTCAGACTTACCTAACATTTGTTGTAAACCGTTGTGCATTTTTTAGATTATGTGTGATATTGGCAGTTAGTGTTGTCTTTTGTAAACCATACGTACGCACAGATAGGATCCAAGCATCGAAGGCATTTATTTTTTTGTTATTGTGAGTTGTTCACTTTTGAGTGTCTAACTTATGTTATATTTAAAGTGTTTTATATGTTTTATTAATTTAAATAATTTTCCAGATATTGGTTGCACTGCTTAATTTAATAAACGGTGCTCCCTCGTTAGCAGAAACATGTAGAGGGAAGACGTATTTATGCAGAGGAACAAAATATTATTACACGTGCATCGACGTCGGAGGAGGGAAGACCGTACCGTGCACTCTTGACAAGAAGTATATTCGAAAGGCTCGTGACGTTACGAATGTGACTGTCATAATTGGTTTGCCTACAACTCCGGGATACCTCACAACGCCTTCATCTTCTACGAAAGGTCATTGGATCAGTGACACTAGGCCTCCTACTACGACCACTAAGCTCACTACAAGACCACCTGATGTGTTCACCACTAAAGCAACCACAACACCAAAACCACCACCAAATATTTCTACAACCAAAATAAGCACCACCCTTAAATCGTCACCACCAGATATATATACCACTAAAATACCAACAACGACGAAATTCCCGTTTACTGTTAAACCATGCCACACTAAAAAACCACCAAAGCATACCAAGAAACCCCCACCGAAGCATACTCGAAAACCCCCACGAAAACACACTCGAAAACCCTCACCGAAGTATACTCGAAGACCCCCACCGAAGCATACTCGAAAACCTCCACCGAAATATACTCGAAGACCCCCACCGAAGCACACTCGAAAACCCCCTCCGAAGCATACTCAAAAACCCCTACCGAAATATACTCGAAAACCGCCACCAAATCGTAAACCACCGAAGTACACTCGTAAACCTCCACCAGTGATAAATGTAAATAGCACAATAAAATAAACAACTTGACGACAAATCCGACTACATGGCCTACATACCCAACCGCAATATTTATAACTACTATAATTCCTATGATAAATCAACATATAAGTATTTCTTATAGTAAAATCGACTGCCAGGACTACTACAAAGCCACATTTTATATTTAATATTAGGATGCCGAATAGACAATATTAATTAGCAGACCATTATCCAAACGCAAAAGTCACAAAAACGTGGCCCCCCTAGTTTAAAACCCCGCTCGCCGCCTTACTTACCACATACTCATTCCCTCTAAAAACTGCAGAGTTTATTTAATAATAATAATAATAATAATATGCTAACTTTTACAGCGCCGTTTTTGTGATGTAATCACCTCAAGGGCGCATTAAGACGTGTTTTAAATCTAAAAATCTAAATGTGAACGCTGCATCTGATTTTCGCGATTTTAATTTCTATGTAATTTTAATATAATTAATATAACAAATAATTCATCATAGTTTTACGAAGTAAACTCATATTTATAATGAAAATCGTAGAATTTACTGTAATTGCGTGAATTGGTCAATCTTAAAATAAAATGTCTTATTAATATGATACAATATAAAGTTTTTCTTCTATTATTTATACGCCGTACTTTGTGTTGTTGTGGTGGTTTATTTCTATTTTTCTTTTTTATACACTTTGTATGTACAACACTTTTATTAAATATGTATCCTTACTGAAGAAGGTTTGAAACACGTCTATATAAGGATTAATTGTATCTCAATAGAGACGAAGATGCAATTTGGAAACAGAATATGGTGATCGAGGTGTTTACAGGACTTATGACCTGTCATTGGTTTATATAATTTAATTTTTTAATGAAATAATTTCTACATAATTTTATTTTTTTAATAAAAGTGTATAAAAAAGAAAAGTAGAAACAATATAAAGTAGCTTAACTTATGTTACAATCAAATATAGTAGTACTAGTAGTAGTTCCACTTACTTAGTTACCACATACTTAGTTGACACTTACTCAGTTAACACTTAGTTAGCCCATACTTAGTGACCACTTACTTAGTAACCACTTATTAAGTTACCACTTAGTTCCACTACTACTACTAATACATTTATTTTTACTTTCCTTACTTTTTTTACATGGATTACGATAATGTATTTTGTTTATTGCTTGAACCATGCTGTAAAACTCCAGATTCAATTGATAATGTTATGGAAAAAAGAAGCATTTTTTTCCTAGGAAAATAAAATAAACAGTGGAATTTCAAATAAAGGTATTTGTGTTTTAAAATGTTTCCCCCCGATTTCTTTCCCCTAAATATCCATTGGTTTAGACATATGGAACGAATGGATGAGGGAAGAATGGTTAAAAAGATATATACAAGCAGTGTGAATGGAAAAAGAAGTCGAAACGGCAAAGGAAGACATGGCATGACCAAATTAATCAATTACTGAAAACCGGACATGTTCAAAGTAGGAACAACCGACAAGCGTGCATATCACGATGTGTGAATATAGAAGAGGCGCGAGAGTTATGTCAGGATAGAACAAATTGGCGATCCATCCTCTCTGCCTACCCCTCCAGGGAAACGACGAGATGTTTAGTTAGTTAGTTAGTTCATCCTTCCAAGCTTCACCTCCAAACATATGGGTCCATTGTGCACTGCCATCTTTGCTTTAGTCGATATATTTCTAATTGCGGTAATGACTTTGAGTGTACCAGTTATTTGATTAAAATAACTATTAAAGCATTCTGCTCAAGTGTTCTGCACAATTATTAACAAACAATATATAAATAAACTTGAGATATAGTACGATTATTGGCAGAACAAAACTACGTACCGGCAGTCGCAAGTTTACCTTTGATAAACAGATCTGTATAAAGTAATACTCTCAGATGGCACTGGGGTATCTTTATCTTTATATATAATTATTCTGTACGGGCGTATGTAGTTGAACTCCTAAACGGCTTGACCAATTTTGATGAAATTTTTGTGTGTTTGAGTGGGTCCCTGGATGGTTTAAAATTCAAAATTGATGACCGTTAAAACCTTCTGGGAAGTTCATGAATAATTGACCTTCTGAGAATACTTCATAGTTAACTTATTGAACTGTAAGGCATTAACACTGAATGTGGAATTAAATAGTATTTTACTTAGGAAATTGGAAAACTTTGTTTAATCCACTATTTAATAAAAAATATTTAAAAAAATACGACATATTTCGGAGGATACCTCCATCTTCAGGTGTAAACATATAATAAAATTAACAAAGAAAGACTAATAAAAAACGCATTTAAAATTCGATGCAATAATTCAAATTTAAAAATTAACCTGTGCTACTTGTTATAGGTAGGTACTAACAATTATTTTTTAAAAGTAAGAACTAATAAATAATATTAAACAATAATATAATAATACATGATGGGGCATAATACTCAGTATCATGTTCTTCATATAAAATAAAAGCTCATTCAAAAAGGTTCATTATATCACTTATGATTGTTTTGATATGGGGCAAATTTTCTACGGTATGAAGCTTTTTTTATTTGTAGTAGGAAATCCATTGCATAAAATACATATATACTTAGAGAAAAGTGTAAATTTTAATTTTTGTTTTTTGTTGGGGGTGGATAATTTTACTGTGGTAAAGTGAGCGATTCTTTCAATACGGTTAAGAAACACTGATCTAACTTATCCTTTTTGTGCCATAATGAGTGTACTCATTGAAATACAGAATAATTATTGTGTGTTTATAAAAAAAAAACTACACAATTTTAAAGTAAAATACAAAAACATATGTTAGCATTGTCATAGATCCAATTTTAAAAATACAAACATTCACTGTTTTGGATTTCACACGTTTCAGCTAATATTGTCGGTGATTCAATAGTGGAAACCATATGGTCATTTGCCAATATTTATCGAGTTTTGTTAATCACACATTATCATTAAATTAGCTCCGTTAATTGATGTTATATATAGCTTGAGGGTGTAGATTAGTAAAATAATTAGCGAATTATTAAGTTCATTCATCATCTCGTAACTACTAATACTTTAATGTGACCATAATGGTTTTATTTTTTGTTTTTTAATATTATATTAACTCTTTGAGGCAAACTGGTATTAAAAGTGTCCCCCCGTTTCAATGCGTTTTATTGAATTCACAAATTTTTTTTGCAATTGTTACGTGCAAAAAGGTTTATTTTTAGTCTCACCTAAGTAAAGTAGATGGTTTATAATTGATAACAAATGTTATAAATGTGTTCGCTTGTGTTAACAAGTTTCGACATGTCAGCAAAGCTTCATTAGCTGTTGCAAACTGAAGTTTTAATTATTAGCTATTCCAAGGGATAATATGTTTTTTTGTTTTATGTGAAAATTCGTAAATAGTAAGTTTATTTTCATTATAAAATAGCAAAACTACCCATTTTTAAAATATGGATGTGTCAAGTTTATTATCCGTGTTTTTTTAGGCTTAAGATTTACATACAGTTGAATCAAAGATCTTCCAGCTAGCACGATTCTAAACGAAATTTTTTAAATTCTAAATCAGTGTTTCTCAAAATGGTCTATATTGAATCGATTGCTCGTTGTCGAGCTAAAAAAAAGTGTCGCCACCGAATTCTGTACCTACTAACCGGAAGTCGCTGTTGAGCTAAAAATGACCTAAAAAATTGTGTTCTTGTCCCGTTCCTTTCGTATGGAAGTGAAGCATGGAACTGGCAAAAGAAGGATGAAAGTAGAATAAATGCAATAGATCTCGTAGACGAATTTGGGCGGGTTGGCCACCCTTGATATAAACCAAAGGTCTTCTAAGAACTTCTGTACGAGAAGTAAATTTAGAGAAGATAAAAAAGGGTAAGAGAATTACATTTTGAATACAAGAGAGCGAGCGAGAAATACCTTTTTTTCTCTCTTCAAAATGCACACGATGCGCATGCCCGAGAATGTTTCTGTAATATTTAAAATTTTGTTTTGATAATTTGTGTATGGCGTAAAACAAACAATCAAACAATGTAACTTAATATAGAAGTTGGTTTACTTCCGAGAATATTTCACTGGTTGCATCTAGTATTATAGTAGAACGTCGTTTATCCGGACGTCAGTAAACAGAACGTCAATTATCCGGACAAGCTGAGATGATGAAGCGTTCTGTACGGTGACCTACGCTATCATGGTTTGAAGACCAAGAAGAAAACTGCTCAACTCAATTGCTTTTATTAAAACGAATTCGGGATTAAGCTGCAAAAAAGACGAGGAAATCTTGTTAAAAAAAATTCTGATTATTTTTCCAGTACTGTAGAGTAATATAAGCCTTATATAACAACTTATGTTCTACACACATACTTGTTTTTTTCCGAGGAAAAAATCGATTTACACCTTATTTTGCACCTATTTGATTATCCGGGAAATCTGTATTTAACCCTTAACGTACCGTGTTCAAAACAAAACGCTCGCTCCCATGTGGTCAATTCAGTTTACCGCTAACTTTATCTAAATATCAAGCATATGACTCGATGAATCAAAATTTAATTTATGTCATCTTGTAGGGAATTTCATTAGGAATAGATCGATATCTGTAACAAACATGGATTATTTGAAAAACATATCATTATTAATTTTTTTCTGAAACCATGCGATTTCTGATATAGAATGCGAGACAGCATATGATCAACTGACACCAAGTATGAACTTGTCTCGCCCCGCCGCGCCGTAGCGCTATAATTTTACGTATGATAAAGGCACCTAGGCAAAATGTATAGTAAGTTCAAGACAACGAGTACGTATTAATATTTGTCCCTTTTGGTAAAGTGTTAATATTTTCACAGTTCTGATATTATTAAGTTGCGTGCTGCGTTTCCGTCCACAGTCGGTATTATTGCGTACCTATGAGAAAAGGCCAAACATGTAATTTATAATACGTTCAAAACAGCGAGTAAGTATTTGTCACTTTTGATAAAGTTGTAAATATTAGCAAAACAAATTCTACCTTAACACGAATGAAGGTGAGGGCAGTCTTAAAAAATATTTTCTTTTGGGATGAAGGAAGTAATTTCTTGCTTTTTTTTATTACGAAATATTGAGAACACCTCAATAGAGGATTACAATTTTTTTTATAATATTAGGGTCCATAGGTTTTAAGAAAATCAACTTTAAATTGGCAGTGGAAACTCAATTGACCACATGGCATCGCGATGGTTAGGCGTTATCAAATGTTTTAAATACCATCTGTGTTGATATTTAAACATCATAAGTAAAATACTATTTTTAAATGGTTGAAACCAATTTAAGAAATGTTTTTAGATTTTAGCGACAGATGGCGTTATGAGTATTATTAACAAAAGATACAATAATTATCCATTTCGTTTAATGAAAATCTTTTATTTTTTCCTTTTAATTTGTGTACAATCTGAACAATCGCAAACTAGCATATATTGATTTAATAACACAGATTTAAAATTATTTTGTTATTAGAAAATAAAGTTAATTTCACTCAATATTCAATTCAAAGCGAGGTTATTATATAAAATTACTGAAGAATAAGTTATTACATGTTGCACTATTACATTTTCACTCATATTTTGCTGCTTTCACACGATTTAAGTTCTACTAACATAAAATATAAAATATACAAAGAAAGTCAATTGCGCGCGTACCTAAGAGAAGCATAACTGGACATCCGGGGGCCAGAAGAAGGGTTGGAAGACCTATGTTGAAGTGGAAAGACAACGTAAAGAACTATGCAGTATACCACAGGTGGATGAGGGAAAGAGTTAAGGGGGCGGTGGCTCGATTTGAGCTGTAACGCCATTGAATAAGATAATTAAAACATGTTTTAGAAAATACATGGTAATTAATCCATGACAATCAATACATAATAGTCATAAGAGCATTTCGTATTTTTTCGTGGATTTATATAAAAAAAGTTAGTTTTTATAGAGTATGAAATTATGAAAGTACGTATTTATTAATAGTTTGAAAGAATAAGGCCATTTTATATGAAATTTTTAGTATGCTTTTATGTGTTCTTATAAAAAAGTTAATGGTTAATTCTGGTTTTAAATAGTTTCATACAAATTTCAAATAGTTTAATTCCAATTTTAAATGATTTCATTCTATTTTTATTTATTACATAATCCATTGTTTTGGCGGAAACACCTCGATATTTCAACATTATTGACTGTTTAATTGAAACACTGTTATAAAATCACAATTAATTTAATTTCTATGTAATTGTCGCTACAGCTGTTTCGCTAACAACCCCTGATTAAACCACTGAAGTTGATTGAAACACCTGTTGAAACAGCTGTCAACAATTTTATAGACATTAAATAAATGTTGATATTATAGCAGTGTTTCAATTAAACAGTTAATCATTTAAAATTGTTTTATTCCAATTCTTTAATTCAAATTTTTAATAGCTCAATTCCAAATTTAAATAGGTCAATTTCTATAATAATCAGGTTCTATAATTCCAAATTTGAATAGTTTAATCCCAGACGTTTAATTTCAATTTTGAATTGATAAATTTCAATTTTAAATGCTTTAATCTCAATCGTTTAATTCTAATTATAAATTGATTAATTCCAATTTTGAATAGTTTGATCCCAGACGTTTAATATCAAATTTAAATTGATTCATTCCAATTTTGAGTAGTTTAATCCCAGGCGTTTAATTCCATTTTTAAACAACACACACAAAGCGCATGCGGTATTAAATAATATAATTAATGTACACATGAATTGAATTACTGATAATGGTAGTAAATATTTGCGTGCATGTCTACGTGACTGTACGCATTCAGTATCCCTTTTTTAAGTCAGACAACAGTTATTAATAAATCACAAAGCAGACTGCAGTTATTAATTTATAAGAATAAATTTATTTGCTCGTTTTAAACAATTGTTGCACATTAACTAAGATAATAGAAACACGACTAGATATGAGAGTAAACTTTCTCATAGTCAAACAAATACTAACATATTAATCCCTACCAGGTTTCAATGCAAGTAATATACTGGTATATATTATTTCTTGAACAATGATGTAAAACTT
Organism: Lepidostoma basale; assembly: GCA_022606425.2. NCBI lineage: Eukaryota > Metazoa > Arthropoda > Insecta > Trichoptera > Lepidostomatidae > Lepidostoma > Lepidostoma basale. Next base: position 304,006 of record JAHDVF020000695.1, on the reverse strand, counting down.
CATAATAAATATTGATGCCGGCCTTAGACAGGCGAAAATTGTCATTCACATAAAATATAATAATACTACTAGAAAACAGACGTTTTTCATTCTAACTAAGTAACTTACTATCATGCCGTCTCCTCGAAAGGGTAGGCAGAAAGAATGGACTGCCACACTTTAATCAATGCGGCACTCTATCCTTCTCTTTTCGCCCCCACGAGAGCCGCGGTGTGATGGGTTGCGAACCTCATCGCCACCAATAGGCATCTCCCGCGCACACTTCTATCGTTCAACGTCTACATAATAAATCTAAAACAAATTATTTAAAATACAATGATATAAAATAAAATAACACAATAAAAATAATTTAACACATAATGTTATTTTTAGATGGTGCACATATTGTCTATTTTATTTATGTTGCACGTATCCACCGTTTGTTTTTAATTAGGTGTAATAAGGCACTTAAAACAAACCTACACCAGCAAGAAATTAAAAATAATATTGAAGAAGTTATTCAAATTGTCATTGGAACAAATGAAAAATTTATTTTCATTTGTTCAAATAAATTTGCGAAAATTGTCATTCACATTAAATATAATAACACTTCTAGAAAACAAACGTTTTCCATTCGTATAAATTATTTAATGTGGAGTTTTACACCATCGTTCAAGAAACAATGAAAAAGTGTAAATAATGTTACGATTCATTTTTTATCAAATTGAACATTTCTTTATTTAACATTGAGTAAGAAGCAGAAGCAATAAATATAATAAAACTTCTACAAAAATAAATTTTTGAAACATAATATGAGTACCTATTTATTGTTTCTTGAACAATTATGTAAAACTCCATATTAAATAATTTATACGAATGAAAACGTCAGTTTTCTAGAAGTCTTATTATAATTTATGGGAATGACATGTTTCGACAAATAATTATTTTGATAGGTCCAGAAAATTTCTGGACCTACCCAAATAATTCTTTGTTATAAATGTATAAAGTCACATCAATTTTGCTGCACTGCAACGAGTTGAAGTTATGATTTCTATAACTGAATTAAAAAATTTAAAAAAAAAACATAGGTAAGGTAATGTTCAAGGTTAGGTTAGGTTAGGTTCAGGCTAATAGCCTATTGTAAAATTGAAATCACAAGGAAAACTAATAGAAAATAATGAAAGATTCCAATATAATAAAATAATCTAATGTTTCACGTAATGTGTTATCTCTCAAACTCTGGACTAGAATTTATCTGGGCGCTATGAGGTTCGATATTCCCTGATGGTGGAGAGGGCGCAGAAGAAATTTCTGCGATACCTCTATCTTAGGGAGTATGAATATTACCCGTGGCTCTTTCACTCGAGAGAAGATGAAACATTTACTTTGGTGTTTACCTCTTTTGACTGATAGGACACAACTCAGAAATCCTGAGTGATGTAGGTCTATTCGTCCCAGATAATTACTATATTATAATGGCAAAAAAATAATTGTATTATGTAAAGAAAGGGTCCAAACGACCCGTTATATAGGTATATTAGTATATTGAACAAAAAAAAAATAATAATAAATGATATTAAAGCAGTAGTTATATAAAAAAAAGATCAGGTGAATGTCTAACGTCACGAATAATGTTTCATCTCTTTTTTTTTTTAAATACTAACACCATAAATTTAAATCATGGGTCGGCAACTAGCGGATCGCGAGGCGTCATGGTGCGGCCCGCAAAATTCGCACCTCAAAGCACGTGACGGAAAATATTATACGATAACTTTTGCAATTCTAAATAATCGGATTCACATTGAAAAATGCAAGCTAATTTTAAAAAAAACTTGCCATTCAAATAAATAAATGTCGTAAAAATATACAATAAGCGTTTTATTTTTAATACTAAAATATTTGTACACAAATATTGTAGGTATACTGTAATGACATGTGACTGAAGTGCGGCCCGCACTAATCCCCACGTTAAATTTTTCCCCTTTCACAACAAAAGATTGCCGACCCATGATTTAAATAAATGGTATTTGAATTTATTTTACAATCTTCAATAAGAGAAGAAAATAACTCATAATTATGAAGAAGGAATCTGGTCGTGTCGAGGCTAGAACTTAAGTCCCCTGGATCAAGAGCCAAACGTTCTATCCCCTAGATCACCACCTGATCTTATTCATGCGCCCCAATTTACAAAAAAATAATACAATAAATAGTATTATCTATCTTGACATATGTAATATAATCCAGAGCCGATAAGGCTCGAACCAAGCAACTCCTGCGGGCCAGTTTAATGAAAGTACCTACTACGATGTATATAAGTTTTATGAGGATCTGTTCAGGAATAACCGCGGAAAAAGTCCACACACAGAAGGCAGATTGAGTTTTATTTATATAGAAGAATATCTGGCAAAACTTCAATGAAAGATTAGAAAATGCAGAAATTCGAAGTATTTGCAAGACTAAATATATTGTTAGATGGGGGTGTCAAAGGAGAAGAAATGTATTTTTTATTAAAATAGGATTCCAAAGATATCCCAAGACAATCTACCAGAAGGTTCCGACCACATGGCTGACTACAAAAAAGTTGAGACAAATTATTAGACTTGAAGTTAAATTTATTTGATCACTTATAATACTTTTTTTTAAATATTTTATATTTTAAGAGTATTACAAAAAGTCATATTTTTATTATTAACATGTAAAATTTCAACGAAATTGTCTTTTTTGAATGAATACCATGTTTCGCCTGTCTAAACAATTATCAAAAATAGAGAAAATCAAACGCGTTGTCGTTTTTATGCACGAGTTAAAGGAGCAGAATACGTACTCATATTATAATACATTGTTGAAAACAATTAAAGTTTAAACCCCAAAATACAGTAACATATTACTGGATCAAGTTAAAATACAATTACATTAGGAACTAGGAACTAGTTAAACATTATATCTATAAATTTAACTAATTCCAGGCAATACTATTCTGTATTTTAAGGTTTCTCCCTTAATTGTTTTCAACAGTGTATTGAGCCACGTTAATTAACTTGAATACCGTATTCTGCTACATTAAATCGTGTATAAAAACAGCAACGCGTTCGATTTTAGCTACATTTGATAATGCATTGGACAAGCGAAACATGTCATTTAATATAAACACATAAAATATAATAAGACGCCTAGATTAAAGACGTTTTAATTCTTATTATTTATAATATTTAATATGGAGTTTGTAATAATCGTTGTTCAAGAAACAATTTAATAATAAGGATTAATTTTATCTCAATAGAGACGAGGATGTAATTTTTTTTTGGAAACATAATATGGTAGTCGAGGCGTTTACAGGACTTATGACCTGTCATTGGTTGGGTACAGCGATCACTTTATGTTAACAACATTCCCCATTCCGCCCTTCTTACGACACCACGTCTGCCAAACTACTACTTTTTTTAAAATAACTTCACTGTTTGTAGGTCAGTCTACACTAGCACCATCTATTAAGATAATTTGTAAGCATTTGTCTACAAGTATTTGTATACATTGAAAAAAGACTAATTAAATATTTTTACGATATATTTTCAAAACCCAAATTGGTTCTCGTTAAATTCAATTAATATTTAAATGATAACGCCTGTTTGTATGTTGCTTTAAGATCTAAATCGTAATGAATAGATTTTATATATAGTATTTTTTTTACAAAATAATATTTATAATGCACACGCTATAAAAAAAGGAGGAAAATAATTTCAAGTGCATTTATTATTTATTTACGCCATTTTAATGCATTATGTGTAATTAAATGTACATTTTTTCAAGGTTTTTATGTTAAACAAATGAATAAACTCTCACAGATAAACTGAAAAAATCTAGGTTGTTCTGAAATCGTCAAACAAACAGAAATGAAAATTATTATTAAATATATTAATTTATTTATTAAATCTTGTAAAATGACGTATTACTAAATGAAAAGTATTTGTGACGAAAACGTCCGACTATCGAAACATTTCGAAAATCAATATTGTATAATATATTTTTATCATTAAACAAAACGTCAAAAATTTAAGTTTTGATGTACATTCATAAATAGTTCTTTAGCAAGGCGAAACATGTCATTCCAATTAAATAAAATAAATATTCTAAAAACAAATGTTTTCGTATGGAGTTTTATAGAATAGTAAGAATCAATTAAATAAATGAAAGTTATTATTTATATTAATTAAGTTATAATTATTTATATTAATTAAGTTAAAGAAGGATGAAAGCAGGATAAACGCCGTAGAAATGAGATCACTAAGAAGAATGTGCGGGAAAACGTTGTATGATAGAATACCGAACGATGAAATAAGAAAGAAATGTAAGACAGATGACTGCATCATGAATAAAATTAAGAAAGGATCCCTGAGATGGTTCGGACATATGGAACGAATGGATGAGAGTAGAATGGTTAAAAGTTGTACACAAGCAGCGTGAGTGGGAAAAGAAGCCGAGGACGACCGAGGAAAACATGGCATGACCAAATTAACCAATTACTAAAAGGCGGCCAAATTCGAAGTCGGAATAATCGACGTGCGTGCATGGTGCGATGTATGAATGTGGAGGAAGCCCGAGAGGTGTGCCAGGACAGGCCAGTGTGGCGATCCATCCTCTCTGCCTACCCCTCCGGGGAAATGGCGTGATGGTTAGTTAGTTAGTTAGTTATTAAGTTATACGTATATTTTTGACGAACTAACCGTCACATCATTGTCAACATGTTAAATTATTATTATTTTGGGTAGGCTCCTAAGCACGATATACAAACATTCTCAGACTCTTTCTACTGGAATAAACACGAACAGGGATGTAAACTATGTATAAAAGTAGAAGGGCGGTCATCTGCGGCTAAACGTGTAATTTAATTCATATATTACTTATTAACAAAATTGTACAAAAACATTTTTGTGGATTTAATTTGATTGTGCTGTATGTGTATATTATCATCCTCATCATCATCCTCATCATTATCCTCGTCATCATCCTCGTCTTCATCCTCATCATCATCATCATCATCATGTTCATCCTCATCTTCATCCTCATCTTCATCCTCATCATCATCCTCTTCATCATAATCAGCCTCATCATCAGCCACATCATCATCATCATCATCATCCTCATCAACATCCTCTTCATCATTCTCATGATCATCTTCATCATTATCATCATCATCATCATCATCAGTGGCACACAGTGGCCCACTATGGGCTACGGCCTCCTCCAGATTTTTTCGTCACTCACTCCAGTCCCTGAGTCAAATCCACAAAATTTTGTGTTTTCAACTGGTTTCGGCAGCTCGCTGCCATCTTCTGGTGATGAAATGTGCAAAGTGTCAATTTCTAAAGGCGCCCAAAATAGCTGAATTCCTCGTCTGGCCTTATTCACGATTTGGTCAAGATATATACTCGTATATATATTCTTGCACCACTTCAAGAGCCAAGGCATCGACGGTTACTGGTTTCGGGGTGATATGTGCATTATGCATGACTTTCGTCTTGTCTAAATTCATCCCGATGCCTACTCATGCAGCGTTCATGTCAGGGATATAATTTTTTTCTATTTGATTTTTAGTTTTGACCGGTTTCGGCAGCCGATTTCACAATAGAAGATGGCAATGAGCTGACGAAACCGGTCGAAGCTAAAATTCAAGTAAAATAAAACAAAACTCACATTATAGAGGATTATCGTAATTTAGAAAATATGTTTTCATTACGTTTTCATACGTGTGTATAAAATGAAAAAATATTAGGTGTATAACTTTGCTTCCGCCGTTTTGCAATAGATGGCAGTAGCGGTAAGTGGTAGTTGGAAAAAATAGATCATAGATGTCATACAATAAGCTTAAGTATTTATAAACCTAACGCCATCGAAATATTAGTCGATTTGTGTCTGCATCATAAAGTTATTCCCGATTAAACATGTCAGCTTACGAGCCAAATTCTCGTCATTTGCGGGAGGTTTTAATTTTATGCTTTAATATGAAGAAATCTGCGGCTGAGGCTCATCGAATGCTCTCAAATACCCTATGGTGAGGCCGCTATTAGTGAAAGAACGTGCCGAGAGTGGTTTCAACGCTTCAAGAACGGTGATTTTAACGTCGAAGACCAGCATGGCGGTGGAAGAGAGAAGGTTTTCGAAGATGCAGAATTGGAGGCATTACTTGATCAAGACTCGTGTCAAACGCAACGAGAATTGGCAGGATCATTGGGAGTGACGCAACCAGCCATTTCAAAACGCCTGAAAGTCATGGGAATGATTCAGAAACAAGGACATTGGGTGCCGTACGAGTTGAAGCCGAGAGATGTTGAACGGCGCACAGTGGGGCCAAAATATGAAAACGTGTCATTAACTCATAGAAGCTATATATATAGCTATAAATCAAAGGATTTAATGTAATTAGGTGGGTTAATGAAAATAAGAGACAATGTCATGAATATTAACACTTTATTTTTCCAATAACAATGAAATATGTGTCAAATACTGTCTTATTTTTATATGCTCGTTAAAGTCATTTTTTATTATTTTTAATAACGTAAAATGCAGCTTAGTTTTACACAATACATACGTTTCTTGAAAGAACGTCGATTTTACCCTTCATAAATACACACCAATATTTTTTTTACTCGTTATCAGATATTTCTGAGACACCATCATTGTCATCGGATTCATCATTTTCGCTTTGGCTGGAGGACCCTGTAGATGGAGGTATTATCAGATCCAAAACGTCTTTGGGGAATCTAGTTAGTTTCTCTTTCGGTAATTTCCTCTTACTAGTTATTAAAGGATCTGTTGAGAGTAAAAGAAAATTTAAAATATCCGTGTTTTAATTCGTTCTGCTGGATTTCCTCGAGTGGTACTCCCTAAACTTTTTAAAATCTTTGTTACGTGCTTCCTGCGCTTCTTCGGTTAATTGACCTATTGGCAATATTGACGTTTTTATTATTTCAGGTCCGTGTATTAAATATTCGTGAAGTGTGGGTGGCATATTACACCACGGATATTTTTCTTCAAAATATCTGGCTGTATGTAACGCATACTCCCGGTATTTTTCCACACTAATTTCATGACCACATGATATAACTATTAAAATGGTGTGCATTTTTCTTATTAATTCTACATCTAAATTGGTTATTTCTGCAGACACCTCTGCATTTAAAAAAAAACGCCTGGCGGTATTTCCATCGTTTGTGTTACCAAAGCCCGGCTTGGTTTGTCCACGATCAAACCTAGTTTTTCTTTGAACTGAGCTTGAATTTTTTTCTTAGTTTCTTCAACGATTTCCTTGTCTGTCCCTCGAGCTTTTATAGCCAGTTTGTACGTCAAATGGAGAAGACACTAAAAAAAGCGTATCCATCCGTGCAAGACCGAAATGCCGAATTCTAAATTTTCTGTTTTTATTTATTTTGTTAGCAATGCATCTATATATTATAATTCAATTGTTTAGATGTGGCACCACGTATGTAACATTTTTGGGTAGAAGAAGTATGTGTGATAGCATTACATACTTTGCCATCAATCATTGCGAATATTAAATGATGTTTGATTACGATAACGCGCCCATCTAGTCTGACTATGGTTGTGGTAATATTTTTTATTTCTTCATCTACCCTTCGTTTCTCTTCCAAAGGTACTGCTGTGCATTCCTTAATAAATTCTATATTCAGAGGTCTGCAATACCTCGTTGAACCAGGTCTTGGATTTTGCCAAATAATTTTGGCACCAGACACTAGGCGTAAGGGGGCAAATGATGTGATAAAAACCGCTGCATTATCGGCATCTGCGTCAAAAAAAGCCTGTTTATGTGAACTGTGCCCCGAACTTACATCAACTCCCCATTTGGAATATAATATCATATTATTTAATTCTTTGGGTTTGAGTGTAAAAACAACATCTTGATGGGTGATAATTAAACGCTCAATCGTGAGATTAAGCATGATCTGCAAATCAACATATACCAAAGTATCCGTGACATGTATATTTTCTGGCTCTGGATAACATCGTCTTTTTTAGGCCTGTACAGTTTTATACGAAGGATATAAGTTTTTAGATTTCAACTTAATAGCGTTATACTGATGTGGAGGCAAGTCCGCTTCTATTAAAAGTGCTAAAGCATCTTCTGCTGACATGAACACGTTTCCAAAAGACTCCCTGGAAGTTTGATGAGATTTACCTGAACCTGTTGGAACAGATAAAATACCTCGAACCAACTTTAAGGCATGTGCCTGTCATGCAGCTCTAAGTTCCATTTGTGTTGCGTAGAGTAAGTCTGGCAGAGATGCAGAATTCCTCAGATTAACCGTCTTTTGCCGCTTCACCCTTTCTGTACTCTCTTCAAAAGGAATCATCGGGCGACCGCCACATGTTTTTGTAGCGCGAATGAAAGAAACGGATGTATCAAGCCACGTTTTATTAACATCGAGAAATCTTTCTTTCATCCAGTGAGCTGATTCCCATCATGATTTATAATCAAATTTAAACCGAATAAAATTTTTAACACACGTAACACTTTTTCCTAACTCATCAACACACCCTGTCCGTTTTATGATTTCTTTTTGCAGGAAATCAATCTGATCCTCCAATTTTTCTTTTCCGAAACTCTTCATAAGCGTTATTAATTGATGCTTTGTCATGAACATAGTGCTGGAGCTGGTACCTAGGTATGCGAGAAAAGGAAAAACAGAATAAGATACAAAATTGGTGTATTTTTTTTTCATTTTTGGTTATTCGAAATGTGCTGTTATTATAAAAAGGTGCAAAAAGTGGCAAAAAATAACATCATATCAATAAAGTACAACAATTACTTATTATAAATCAATTAAAATACTTGCGGAATTCATCGGGATTCTATACTAAAAATCTAAATGTTTTTTTAATATTACAAAAACCTCTGTATCATTTTATTGCGAAATCGGCTTAATTTTTTTTACATTTAAAACAAGCCGTAATTACAATTAATTTAACTCGAAAAAGAGGATACATACCTGACGTGTAAGGTTCCATACTAAAACTTTAAATTTTTTATCAATAATACAACTAAAGAAATGTTAGAAACTAGGTGTTGCGCTGACTTGAAATAACGGACGTGTTATCTCTACGAGTAATCGGCTCCGATTGAGGGGTGCTAGAGCGAACGTGTCACAGTCTAGCTTGTCTATCTGCTCGTGATCATATGCTAAATATATCTGAGTCATCATATAATAACAAAGCGTTTAATGAATCATAATTTTTATTTTTTGGGTTATTGTATGAGAAATCTGAATCCTGCCCCATTGTGCGGCGTTTGTGTATTTGTGAACAGCTGCTTGCAAGGCAAAAACGGAAGGGATTTCTGCATCGCATTGTGACTGGGGACGAGAAATGGGTTCATTACGATAATCCCAAGCGCAGAAAATCATGGGGATATCCCGGCCATGCTTCCACGTCGACGGCCAAACCGAATATTCACGGTTCCAAGGTTATGCTCAGTATTTGGTGGGACCAGCTCGGCGTAGTTTATTATGAGTTGTTAAAACCGACTGAAACAATCACAGGCGATCGTTATCGAACGCAATTAATGCGTTTGAGCCGAGCATTGAAAGACAAACGGCCGCAATACAACGAGAGACATGATAAAGTAATTTTACAGCATGACAATGCTCGACCCCATGTTGCGAAAGTGGTCAAGACATACTTGGAAACTTTGAAATGGGAAGTCCTACCCCACCCGCCGTATTCTCCAGACGTTGCTCCCTCGGACTATTACTTGTTTCGATCAATGGCACACGGCCTAGCTGACCAGTACTTCCGGTCTTATGAAGAAGTAAAAAATTGGATCGATTCGTGGATCGCTTCAAAAGATGACCAGTTTTTTCAACGCGGGATTCGTATGCTGCCCGAAAGATGGGAGAAAGTAGTGACAATACTTTGAATCATAAATGTATAACCAGTTTTTTTACGATAAAGCCTCGAATTTGGGAAAAAACGGCGGAAGCAAAGTTATACACCTAATATTATAATTTTTAAATAGTCCATTGTTTTGGCTGAAACACTACGATACTTCAATATAGGTAGTTAACTGTTAAATTTATAACACTGTTATAATATCACATTTTTTATTATAGACTTTTTGAGAATGCTGCGACAGCTGTTTCGCCAACCGATGTTGGCATCATCAAGTGTTACAAACACCTGTTTAGTTGTTTGTAACACCTGATGATGCTAACATCGGTAGACGAAACAGCTGTCGCGACATTCTCAAAAAGCGTATAATAAAAAATGTGATATTATAACAGTGTTATAAATTTAACTGTTAATATTATAATTATAAAAAAAAATATTCCTACATTTAATTCTGTAAGTTTTAATTTTTTTCTTTCACCTGTTTGTATTTTTTTTAAGATATAATATAGAAAAATTGTTTACTGTGAACACAAAGCAAATAAAATATCTTTTAGTTTTGCCGCTGATAAAGGAGGTGTTCTACTTTCATTTGCACTAAATAATATGTTATTTTATGCGTAACAAGTGGAAATTTAATTTACTATATAAAGAGAAGATTTATCTCATTTTAACATTAACAGTTTTCATTTGGTAGAGAGACATTCAAAATGGAAAACTACAAAATAATTTTACTGGTAAGTAAAAAAACATAATAAACATTATTTCTTATAACATTTATTAATATTTCAATAAATTGAGCTTGTTTCGAAATCCTAATTTATTTCATAATAAATTTGGATTCCTTATCATCTGACTTCGCTCTTACACTCATAATGTATTTCCTATTCTGATAAATATTTAAGTTCCCGATAAAAAAAAAAAACAATTAAGTCTGTAAGTGGTTGTAAATTGAAATATCTTTGTCAGCTTGTCTCCATCCACTGCTGGACGTAGGCTTCTCCACCCTCACGTCATCCCTCTCGGTCTCTCGCCAGTGTTTTCCAGGTCCTTACCGCCTTTCGCACAATATCATTCCTTCACCTGGTAGGCTATCTCCCGACACTTCTCCGGCCCAACCTTGGCCTCCATTCAGTAACCCTCTGGCTCAATGTCTCGTCGGCACACATGTCCAGCCAACTGCCACTTCATCCTTGCAATAGGTACTCGTATACCTACATGGTGCGTTTTCTAATCTCCACTTTGGGTATATGGTCTCAAAGCAAGATTTATTTTAAATTTTAAATAGAGTGCTTTTCAGGATTACATTTGTCGGGGTTAAATGCATAACCCAGATAAACATATTTCATGAAGAAATACATGACACGAATAAACACAAAAACGCTGACCCAAGACCTAATTATCAAATTTGATGATTCGCGGGCCCTGAATTCTTCAAGTTGGTCACTAGGTCAGGTCATCGGATCAGGTCATATAAAAGCAGTACCCCCGAGCACCCAAAACAGTCAGTCCACGCCACGAGGGATATCGGACTCCCTCCGACGCCGAGCTACGAAGCTAGAGCAGTCCACTCTAAACGTCAGTCAACTCTAAACGTCAGCCAGTATCGCGATCTCGAAGAGACACGAGTCTCCACAACCCAGCCAATTTTTTTTATTATTATTAACTTTAATATTGTATCAATAAAATATCCTTTGGATTATACTGGGTATATTGGCCTTGGATTCGTATTGTATTTTGCGAACCGATTTAGACATAATCTTCATATTAGCAATCGTCTATTGACATTTATTTTTAAATGAATATTTCCTAAGTAGGATATGTTTTAAAAAAATATCTCTTCGCTGCCGAGTATTCGAGTATAAACATTCTTGAATAGAGGTTTTATTTGTTGATCTCTTCTTCTTCTTCCTTGTTGTGGACCTAAATGGTCTGTTCTCCTGAGTGTTGCTCCTTCTGTGAGGTAGGTTCCCAGCTGTCATTTCATCTTTTAGGAGGTCCACCACCAGGACCAGTCCCGTGAGGCTGATTATGTACTGCAATATAGGAGAGTCTGGTGGTGTCCATTATTTGGATATGACCGTACCAGTCCCTTCTTCGCTGTCTACTCCATATTATAATATCCCTAACCTCACATATCTCTATAATTCTGGTGTGCCTTGTTAATTGTTAATATGATTTTTTTAAATTACAGATATGTTTCTCATTCGTCGGTTTTTCATCTTTACAATTCGTACAACAAGACTGCAGTGGGAAAGGATTTATTTGTGTGACTAATACTAGTTTTATCACCTGTGTTTTCAACGGCACTGGCACATATACCGAGGATAATAACATCCAGACATGTCTTGAAAATAGTTTTTGCGATATTAACAATGAAGTAGAATGCGTGTCTCCAACGATAACGACTACTGTCAAGCCTGTTACCAAACCGAAAACGACTACTGCCCGACCTGTGACTAAACCGAAAACGACTACTGCCAAGCCTGTTACCAAACCGAAAACGACTACTCGCAAGCCTGTGACCAAGCCGAAAACAACCACTCTCAAACCTGTAACTAAGCCGAAAACAACTACCAGAAAGCCTGTAACCAAACCAAAAACAACCACTCTCAAACCTGTAACTAAGCCGAAAACAACTACCAGAAAGCCTGTAACCAAACCAAAAACAACCACTCTCAAACCTGTAACTAAGCCGAAAACAACTACCAGAAAGCCTGTAACCAAACCAAAAACAACTACTCGCAAGCCTGTTACCAAACCGAAAACAACCACTCTCAAGCCTGTAACCAAGCCCAAAACGACTACTCGCAAGCCTGTCACCAAGCCCAAAACGACTACTCGCAAGCCTGTCACCAAGCCCAAAACGACTACTCGTAAGCCTGTGACCAAACCAAAAACTACTCTTAAGCCAAAAACAACACCGAAACCAAATTGCCCTAGACCTGGTAAATGGGGCGACCCTAACAATTGCCAAATTTACTACTATTGCGTTGGTGCCATCAAGAAAACCGGGTCCTGTGGATATAATCAAGTGTTCGACCAAGTCAAGCAGGTGTGCACTCCAGACTTCTCCAAGTGCGGTGTCAATGATCACCACTGCCTCCTTACAGGAAACTTTGAGGATCACAGGTCGTGCCAATCGTATTTCAACTGCCCTAAAAACCACAAAGGAAAAGCTCATAGGAAACATTGTAAGCACGGCGAAGCTTTTCACAAACTGTTGCATAATTGTAAATCCGCTCCCAGCTGCCATGCTTTAGGAAGGAAACCGACCATCTTTGGTTTAAAAAATCATAAATATTAAAAATCTTACGTATACCTTTTTTCACTACAATCTCATTTTATTAATTTTGTTTAATATTACGTCCATACATTTTACATACATAAATGTATTTTTTTATTGAAGATTATAAACGGAAATATAATTTAAACTATTAAAAAATCTTGACCGGTTTCGAAACCAGTCGAAATGTTTTAAACTAAAATAATAATAAAAAAAAAAACAATATAGATACAAATATAAATTTTGATAAATATAGTAATTTAGATAAATATAAAATTAATAATTTAGGTAAAAGGAATAATAAATTATATTAAGATGTTTCCTTGTAATAATATATTTTTTTAATTTCGTTAAGAAGCAGCATTGAAATATTTTTATTTAAAAAAATGTTTTCATTGTTTTTTTCTATTTTAATTGTCTATACGGCATATCTATGCTGCGATACTTTTAGCATTTTGAATCGAAAATTTCGATCGTTAAAAATTGGAAACAAGTACTACAAGATTATCAATTAATGTATAAACAAATTCAAATCATTTAAGAATATCTGAAAGAGGGTTTTTTGAATACCTCATACTTCATACGATTTTTTAAAGCTTGTTAGTTTAAGATTGTCTTGTTTTAAATTAACGTTTCACATTTAAAAATATATTTCTAATTTAGAAGGATATATGCAATAATATTAATCGAAATATATTTGATTTTTTTTTTTTTTTAATTTTTGTATGATGCACCACTTCATGGTTAGACATTTTAAACTTATAGATATAAACATATAAAATAATAAAACACTTTTTATTTAACCACGGTACGGTTATTATAATTGATACCAACTAGTTTCGCTTGGACCCAAGCTTCATCAGGGCAGTATAACAACTGATTATATATATAATGCCATGAGTCCACTACTTGGGGTCTAAGCGAAAATAGTTGGCATCAATTATAATAACCATACCTTGCTTAAATGCAAAGTGTTTAATTATATTATATCGTATTTTTGATTTTATAAATATTTAATAAATAAAGTGGTTTTTAAAATTGTTACAAATTCTCCTTCCAAATCAATAATGGAATTCTACAGTGTTAATGCCTTAACCTTCAATAAAGTGAAATTAAGTTCTCATTTTAATTTTAGAAAAACATAATATCCATACATGTAAGAAAAAACTGTAAATATATTTTTATTAAAATAAATTGTTTTATATGAATATGATTTCTTTTTATTATTATTTATTTGTCTATTTCTTTTTTTATATACTTTTGTATATACGACACTAACTTAAAAAGAATTAATTAAATATCAGACATGTAAGAAAATAAATAATAAAATATTATAAATAATCAAATAAATTTAACGTCAAATCCAATCTTTGATTTATTTCCTTTATTGTAAGTAATTTCCTGAACCTCAATAAGAACTTAAAATTATTATTTTAAATTTTAATTAGATTCATAATATTTGTTACAACAAAAGCATAAACGTTCCAAAATAAATATTTATAACATCTGTAAAAACTGATCATATTTGTAAACAATTTTTTATTATTTTTGATAATTTTTAAAGTTAGTGTTGTATATACAAAGTAGAAAAAAAAAGAAAAAGAAAAATAAAACATCTACAACACAAAGTATGGCGAACATAGAATAAATATTATTATTTAATTTAAAATAAATTACACATATTTAAAAACTTTTACAATTTAAAAGTTTCATTGTAAAGGAGATTAAATTAATTACACCAGGGCAGCAGCTTGGCTCCAGTCCTGAGTTATTTTTTTGTCTACTTGCCAAGGACCATCCTAATGCATATGTCCTTTGACCACCCTTAATATCGATTTAATTAAGTAATGAGTGATTCAACAAAATAATAATAATAATAATATGGAAAATGGCTCCGATTTTACTGATGACTTGCAATAGTTATAGCTTTTGCTCCTCATCTTGTGCTATAATATTGTTGTATTATTTCATAGGCTTAACAGCCTCTGAGGCACCACTTGGAATTATGCAAAAGCCCATTTTTTTGCATTTATTTTAGGTCAGTTCTAAAATACTGAGGGGGTGAGACAAAAAAAACATAAAATAGTTGGCATAAATTATATTTAATAATTAAAAAAAAAATTGAAATTAAAAAACTATTAAAAATAAAGAAAGTATTATCAATAATCGAATAAATTTTATCGTCAAGTCCAATCTTTGATTTATTTCCTTTGTTGTAAGTAATTACCTGAACCCCAATAACTTAAAATGATTATTTTAAATTGAATCATAATATTTGTTATAACAAAAGTATAAACGTTCTCAAATAAATCTTTATAACATCTGTCGTCAGATCATGTAAACAAATTTAAAATATTTAAAAAAAATGTATCTTTATAATATGTATCACTGAAGAAGGAATGTTTGTCCGAAACTTGTGTATGTAATTTTATTTTATTAATATGAGTGTTGTTTATACAAATTATATAAAAAAGAGAAATAAAGTATCATAACAACACAAAGTATGGCGTATATAGAAGATATAAAAAAAAACAAGTTGAAAAATAAGGGTCATCCTAATATGCTTAGAACCATGTGAATAGAAATATGACAGTTATCTCTTTGTTGCTCTAATTGCACCTAAAGAAGTCTATTTACGTTGCAACCTCATTTAGAAGACGAATCGTCTTCAATACAGGAGAACTTCGACCGAAGCGCATCTGTGCGTCAATTTGGGGCATAAAATAAGATATGTCCCCTCGCTTTGCTATAGCTACGGGGAACGTATAGATTTAGTTCCTTCAGTTTTCCCGAATTAAAAAACACATAAATATATAACAGTTTTAAAAATGCTCACATAGAAAGTTCTTTGACGGGTTTCAAGAGTATTAAAATCCAACATTCATGTGAGAAATAGTTATACTCTTTGAGTTATGCATATCTCAAAAATCGTTTCTGGATCCTTTCTAGTTCCAAGATGACTGTTTTTTTCTCTGGGGTCCCAAATTATGGAGCAGTACTTCAAATTACTGTGAACCAGCGCTTTATATAGCCGAGTTAGAAAATGTTCTTGAGGTTGGTAAAACAAAAACAGGCAAAAAATAAGTACTTGATTCTGCTAGTTTTTCAGTTACTTTGAATATTTACTCCACGTCTTATTTATGCATCCTGTCTTTTATGGCATGTTCGAAATATAAAAAATCGATGAACGTGTGTGTCGTGATGTGTGAATGTAGAAGAGGCGCGAGAGTTATGTTGGGATTGAATAGTGTGGCGTTATGGTAAGTTTATTAGAAAGTTATGCTCTTACTAATAGTATTGTAATGACCAAAATAATAATAATAAAATAAAACAATAAAAATATTACAAATTTATAATAGTAAACACGAGTGATTTAACTTGGATTTAATTGATATAAAATATTTCGCCCTGTATGACGTGCCAGTATCATTTCGGGAAAGCTCTATCTCCAAATATTCCGCAGTAGCGTTAAAAGCGTACTGCTGTACGAATGTGAGCCTGGGAAATCTACCGCGGACGTTATTGAGAAACTCCAGGTGTGCCATAATAAATAGGTGCCTTCGCTCAATAATCAAGATCTATTGGCCCCAAACAGTGTCAAATGCCGTTCTCTGGACCATGGCAGGCGAAAAACCAATTAGAGAACAAGTCGCTAGATGTTAGATTTAATATGTTCTCCTATAAATAGTAACTAACCGTTCTTTTAATTAACTTCAATTACAAGATACCTAACTCAACTCCAGCAAGAACTTAAAAATTATATCAAAGAAATTATTCAAATTGACATAGGAACAAATACACATAAAGGTTCGAATAATCACGAAAATTTAACAGTCGATATATTGTAACACCTGTAACACCTGACGATGTCAACATAGGTTGACGAAACAGCTGTCGCGAAAAATAAAAATAAAATAGTAATACATAAAACAAAGTTTCAAAAATTAACAGTTTATGTTGAAGTATCATAGTGTTTCGGGCAAAACAATGGACTACATCAAATATTGAATGTCGGCCACATGTCCATTCCTTTTGCTTACCGCTTCGGAGAAACGGGGTGATGGTTAATTTTAGTTTATTTTGTTGCCCTTACGAAGCTCCGGCGGGAGAGAAGTTGATCGGTTTTGACAAGCAAATAAGGTGGTGTAAAAACTTTTAAAATTGTTTAAAAATTATTTTTATAATAATCTTGTTAAGAATATTGTAATAATAGGAATAAATAAATCAGGAGATATTTCATAGTTTTTTTATTCTGTTCTTCAGTGTAATATATATTTATATACTTCATTATACACAGTATAAACACACGATTTTATTGTTACAATATCAACTTTGGTTCCAAATTTTTATGTTATTCATTTATTTATACCAACGAAAAAAACAAACATTATAATAATATCCATACAAAAAAAAACTATTAAAAAAAATAACAGATATAGATTTGTGCCAATGAATATTTTTAGCAATCGCAGTGTATCGTAAAATGTTAATATTTTTGCTGAAGCAAACAATATTTCAGCTTGAAGAAACGTACTCGTATCTACACATTGTTATTGAATCAAAGTTGATACATCAATGATTCTGGGCTCAACGGTTTGGAACGAGATTCGTGTAATTTCATCAGAAAATTATTCAAGAAGAATAATTATTTTTAAAATGAGTAGATAGTGCTGGATTTCAATTGTCTGCGGTTTCGGAGATCTTACAAGTAGCAGCTTGTTTAGATGTTAAAAGTGGGTAATTAATTATGTTTTCTTAAATGGTTCTGCTCAAGTAGGGCATTTATAAACAGATGAACAACGAGCGATAATTGGATCATACGTAGTTCCTGTGGGACACGTGTATTTGCCCATTATGAAGGATCCAGATATGGTCTTCACACAGACAATATATCCTTTGCAGCCGGCTACTGTAGGATTCGCAAATCTCCCAGCCGCCGTGCAAACTAATACAGCTTTTGTAGTGGGCTTTCTGGTGGTTACCCTGATCGTTGTTGGTTTTCTTGTGGTTGGTTTAAATGTTATCGGCTTTATGGTGGTTGATGGACACCGGTAAACAGTTGAACAAATACGTTTTACTGGATCAAAACTCGTCCTGGGTGGACAGATGTAATGTGCTTCTATAAAAATTCCCAGAATGGTTTTTGTGCAAACAATGTATCCTTTACAATTTGGCACCGAAGGGTCTGCGAATCTGCCAGAAGTTGTGCATGTTGCCACAGGCTTTTTAGTAGTGGGCCGATTAGTTACTTTAAGTGTGGTCGCTTTGACCGTAACCTTACGAGTGGTTGGTTTGAGAGTCGTTTTGATGACAGGCGGCAGAGTTGTAATTTTTGGACAGGAGGTTATAGAAGCAAGAGCACATCGTGATATGGTTACGTTGAATATTGTACCTGTTGGGCATAAATAGTACGCCGGAACTAATTGGTTAGACGAATTTTTAATACAAACCACATATTCTTTACAATCAGATCTTCGATTACTCAAAAATCTTCCGACAGTTTGGCAAACAAATTTAGCTGGATTGGATGTAGCCGGTTTTAGAGTTGTAGGCCTAACAGTCACTTTGACTGTGGGTTTAACAGTTGTTTTCGCAGTAGGTTTCAGAGTGGTTTTGATCAGTGTTGTCAATTTTGGCGTTGTAATTTTGATAGTAGTAGGTTTTACCGTTGGTTTGATGGTTGTTTTTCCTGCACCACAAATAACAAGTGATGCTATAGTACATCTAGAGGTTTTTGCGTCAAAGAGTGTCGTCGAAGGACACATGTAATAAGTGTCAATCAAATGTCCAGTGGAGTTTAATGAACAAATAACATATTCTCTGCAATCGTTTCTTCGTGTGCTTAAAAAGCGACCAGTTTTATTACAAATGAACCTTGGTGGTTTAATAGTAGGTGGTTTTAATGTGGTCACTTTTGGTGTTACCGGTTTGGGTGTGGTAACCTTAACCGTTGTCAATTTGGGTGTAACTGGTTTGGGTGTAGTTACCTTGACCGTTGTTACTTTTGGTGTTACTGGTTTGGGTGTAGTAACCTTAATTGTTGTTACTTTTGGCGTAACTGGCTTGGGTGTAGTAACCTTCACAGTGGTGACTTTTGGTGTTACTGGTTTAGGTGTGGTAACCTTGACCGTTGTCACTTTTGGTGTTACTGGCTTGGGTGTAGTAACCTTCACAGTGGTCACTTTTGGTGTTACTGGTTTAGGTGTGGTAACCTTGACCGTTGTCACTTTTGGTGTTACTGGTTTAGGTGTCGTAACCTTTACCGTTGTTACTTTGGGTGTTACTGGTTTTGATGTCGTAACCTTTACCGTTGTCACTTTTGGTGTAACTAATTTGGGTGTGGTCACCTTTATCGTTGTAACTTTCGGCGTAACTGGCTTGGGTGTAGTAACCTTCAACGTTGTCACTTTTGGTGTTACTGGTTTGGGTGTAGTAATCTTGACCGTTGTTACTTTTGGCGTAACTGGCTTCACCGTTGTCACTTTTGGTGTTACTGGTTTAGGTGTCGTAACCTTTACCGTTGTCACTTTTAGTGTAACTGGTTTGGGTGTGGTCACCTTTATCGTTGTTACTTTTGGCGTAACTGGCTTAAGTGTAGTAACCTTCACCGTTGTCACTTTTGGTGTTACTGGTTTGGGTGTAGTAACCTTGACCGTTGTAACTTTTGGTGTTACTGGTTTTAGTGTGGTAACCTTGACCGTTGTCACTTTTGGTGTTACTGGTTTTGGTGTAGTAACCTTCACCGTTGTCACTTTTGGTGTCACTGGTTTAGGTGTGGTCACCTTTATCGTTGTTACTTTTGGCGTAACTGGCTTGGGTGTGGTAACCTTGACCGTTGTTACTTTTGGTGTAACTGGTTTTGGTGTCGTAACCTTTACTGTAGTTACTTTTGGTGTTACTGGTTTTGGTGTGGTAACCTTTACTGTAGTTACTTTAGGTGTGACTGGTTTGGGAGTAGTTACCTTGACCGTTGTTACTTTTGGTGTTACTGGTTTTGGTGTCGTAACCTTTACCGTTGTCACTTTTGGTGTAACTGGTTTTGGTGTCGTAACCTTTACCGTTGTCACTTTTGGTGTAACTGGTTTTAGTGTGGTCACCTTTATCGTTGTTACTTTTGGCGTAACTGGCTTGGGCGTAGTAACCTTCACGGTTGTCACTTTTGGTGTTACTGGTTTAGGTGTAGTAACCTTGATCGTTGTCACTTTTGGTGTTACTGGTTTTGGTGTCGTAACCTTGATCGTTGTCGCTTTTGGTGTAACTGGTTTTGGTGTCGTAACCTTTACCGTTGTCACTTTTGGTGTAACTGGTTTTAGTGTGGTCACCTTTATCGTTGTTACTTTTGGCGTAACTGGCTTGGGCGTAGTAACCTTCACGGTTGTCACTTTTGGTGTTACTGGTTTAGGTGTAGTAACCTTGACCGTTGTCACTTTTGGTGTTACTGGTTTTGGTGTGGTAACCTTGACCGTTGTCACTTTTGGTGTTACTGGCTTGGGTGTAGTAACCTTCACCGTTGTCAATTTTGGTGTTACTGGTTTAGGTGTCGTAACCTTTACCGTTGTCACCTTTGGTGTAACTGGTTTAGGTGTGGTCACCTTTATCGTTGTTACTTTTGGCGTAACTGGCTTGGGTGTAGTAACCTTCACCGTTGTCACTTTTGGTGTTACTGGTTTGGGTGTGGTCACCTTTATCGTTGTTACTTTTGGTGTAACTGGTTTAGGTGTGGTCACCTTTATCGTTGTTACTTTTGGCGTAACTGGCTTGGGTGTGGTAACCTTGACCGTTGTTACTTTTGGTGTAACTGGTTTTGGTGTCGTAACCTTTACTGT
This sequence comes from Lepidostoma basale, assembly GCA_022606425.2. Classification (NCBI taxonomy): domain Eukaryota; kingdom Metazoa; phylum Arthropoda; class Insecta; order Trichoptera; family Lepidostomatidae; genus Lepidostoma; species Lepidostoma basale. The sequence goes on along the minus strand of JAHDVF020000695.1, from coordinate 283,018 downwards.
AGTTACTTTTGGTGTTACTGGTTTTGGTGTGGTAACCTTTACTGTAGTTACTTTAGGTGTGACTGGTTTGGGAGTAGTTACCTTGACTGTTGTTACTTTTGGTGTTACTGGTTTTGGTGTCGTAACCTTTACCGTTGTCACTTTTGGTGTAACTGGTTTTAGTGTGGTCACCTTTATCGTTGTAACTTTCGGCGTAACTGGCTTGGGTGTAGTAACCTTCACGTTGTCACTTTTGGTGTTACTGGTTTAGGTGTAGTAACCTTGACCGTTGTCACTTTTGGTGTTACTGGCTTCACCGTTGTCACTTTTGGTGTTACTGGTTTAGGTGTCGTAACCTTTACCGTTGTCACTTTTAGTGTAACTGGTTTGGGTGTGGTCACCTTTATCGTTGTTACTTTTGGCGTAACTGGCTTAAGTGTAGTAACCTTCACCGTTGTCACTTTTGGTGTTACTGGTTTGGGTGTAGTAACCTTGACCGTTGTAACTTTTGGTGTTACTGGTTTTAGTGTGGTAACCTTGACCGTTGTCACTTTTGGTGTTACTGGTTTTGGTGTAGTAACCTTCACCGTTGTCACTTTTGGTGTCACTGGTTTAGGTGTGGTCACCTTTATCGTTGTTACTTTTGGCGTGGCTTGGGTGTGGTAACCTTGACCGTTGTTACTTTTGGTGTAACTGGTTTTGGTGTCGTAACCTTTACTGTAGTTACTTTTGGTGTTACTGGTTTTGGTGTGGTAACCTTTACTGTAGTTACTTTAGGTGTGACTGGTTTGGGAGTAGTTACCTTGACCGTTGTTACTTTTGGTGTTACTGGTTTTGGTGTCGTAACCTTTACCGTTGTCACTTTTGGTGTAACTGGTTTTGGTGTCGTAACCTTTACCGTTGTCACTTTTGGTGTAACTGGTTTTAGTGTGGTCACCTTTATCGTTGTTACTTTTGGCGTAACTGGCTTGGGCGTAGTAACCTTCACGGTTGTCACTTTTGGTGTTACTGGTTTAGGTGTAGTAACCTTGATCGTTGTCACTTTTGGTGTTACTGGTTTTGGTGTCGTAACCTTGATCGTTGTCGCTTTTGGTGTAACTGGTTTTGGTGTCGTAACCTTTACCGTTGTCACTTTTGGTGTAACTGGTTTTAGTGTGGTCACCTTTATCGTTGTTACTTTTGGCGTAACTGGCTTGGGCGTAGTAACCTTCACGGTTGTCACTTTTGGTGTTACTGGTTTAGGTGTAGTAACCTTGACCGTTGTCACTTTTGGTGTTACTGGTTTTGGTGTGGTAACCTTGACCGTTGTCACTTTTGGTGTTACTGGCTTGGGTGTAGTAACCTTGACCGTTGTCACTTTTGGTGTTACTGGTTTAGGTGTCGTAACCTTTACCGTTGTCACCTTTGGAGTAACTGGTTTAGGTGTGGTTACCTTTATCGTTGTTACTTTTGGCGTAACTGGCTTGGGTGTAGTAACCTTCACCGTTGTCACTTTTGGTGTTACTGGTTTGGGTGTGGTCACCTTTATCGTTGTTACTTTTGGTGTAACTGGTTTAGGTGTGGTCACCTTTATCGTTGTTACTTTTGGCGTAACTGGCTTGGGTGTGGTAACCTTGACCGTTGTTACTTTTGGTGTAACTGGTTTTGGTGTCGTAACCTTTACTGTAGTTACTTTTGGTGTTACTGGTTTTGGTGTGGTAACCTTTACTGTAGTTACTTTAGGTGTGACTGGTTTGGGAGTAGTTACCTTGACTGTTGTTACTTTTGGTGTTACTGGTTTTGGTGTCGTAACCTTTACCGTTGTCACTTTTGGTGTAACTGGTTTTAGTGTGGTCACCTTTATCGTTGTTACTTTTGGCGTAACTGGCTTGGGCGTAGTAACCTTCACGGTTGTCACTTTTGGTGTTACTGGTTTAGGTGTAGTAACCTTGACCGTTGTCACTTTTGGTGTTACTGGTTTTGGTGTGGTAACCTTGACCGTTGTCACTTTTGGTGTTACTGGCTTGGGTGTAGTAACCTTGACCGTTGTCACTTTTGGTGTTACTGGTTTAGGTGTCGTAACCTTTACCGTTGTCACCTTTGGAGTAACTGGTTTAGGTGTGGTTACCTTTATCGTTGTTACTTTTGGCGTAACTGGCTTGGGTGTAGTAACCTTCACCGTTGTCACTTTTGGTGTTACTGGTTTGGGTGTGGTCACCTTTATCGTTGTTACTTTTGGTGTAACTGGTTTAGGTGTGGTCACCTTTATCGTTGTTACTTTTGGCGTAACTGGCTTGGGTGTGGTAACCTTGACCGTTGTTACTTTTGGTGTAACTGGTTTTGGTGTCGTAACCTTTACTGTAGTTACTTTTGGTGTTACTGGTTTTGGTGTGGTAACCTTTACTGTAGTTACTTTAGGTGTGACTGGTTTGGGAGTAGTTACCTTGACTGTTGTTACTTTTGGTGTTACTGGTTTGGGTGTAGTAACCTTAATTGTTGTTACTTTTGGCGTAACTGGCTTGGGTGTAGTAACCTTCACAGTGGTGACTTTTGGTGTTACTGGTTTAGGTGTGGTAACCTTGACCGTTGTCACTTTTGGTGTTACTGGTTTTGGTGTGGTAACCTTGACCGTTGTCACTTTTGGTGTTACTGGCTTGGGTGTAGTAACCTTCACCGTTGTCACTTTGGGTGTTACTGGTTTAGGTGTCGTAACCTTTACCGTTGTCACCTTTGGTGTAACTGGTTTATGTGTGGTCACCTTTATTGTTGTTACTTTTGGCGTAACTGGCTTGGGTGTAGTAACCTTCACCGTTGTCACTTTTGGTGTTACTGGTTTGGGTGTGGTCACCTTTATCGTTGTTACTTTTGGTGTAACTGGTTTAGGTGTGGTCACCTTTATCGTTGTTACTTTTGGCGTAACTGGCTTGGGTGTGGTAACCTTGACCGTTGTTACTTTTGGTGTAACTGGTTTTGGTGTCGTAACCTTTACTGTAGTTACTTTTGGTGTTACTGGTTTTGGTGTGGTAACCTTTACTGTAGTTACTTTAGGTGTGACTGGTTTGGGAGTAGTTACCTTGACTGTTGTTACTTTTGGTGTTACTGGTTTTGGTGTCGTAACCTTTACCGTTGTCACTTTTGGTGTAACTGGTTTTGGTGTCGTAACCTTTACCGTTGTCACTTTTGGTGTAACTGGTTTTAGTGTGGTCACCTTTATCGTTGTTACTTTTGGCGTAACTGGCTTGGGCGTAGTAACCTTCACTGTTGTCACTTTTGGTGTTACTGGTTTTGGTGTGGTAACCTTGACCGTTGTCACTTTTGGTGTTACTGGCTTGGGTGTAGTAACCTTCACCGTCGTCACTTTTGGTGTTACTGGTTTGGGTGTAGTAACCTTGACCGTTGTCACTTTTGGTGTTACTGGTTTAGGTGTTGTAACCTTTACCGTTGTCACCTTTGGTGTAACTGGTTTAGGTGTGGTCACCTTTATCGTTGTTACTTTTGGCGTAACTGGCTTGGGTGTAGTGACCTTCACCGTTGTCACTTTTGGTGTTACTGGTTTGGGTGTAGTAACCTTCACCGTCGTCACTTTTGGTGTTACTGGTTTGGGTGTAGTAACCTTGACCGTTGTCACTTTTGGTGTTACTGGTTTAGGTGTTGTAACCTTTACCGTTGTCACCTTTGGTGTAACTGGTTTAGGTGTGGTCACCTTTATCGTTGTTACTTTTGGCGTAACTGGCTTGGGTGTAGTAACCTTCACCGTTGTCACTTTTGGTGTTACTGGTTTGGGTGTAGTAACCTTGACCGTTGTAACTTTTGGTGTTACTGGTTTTGGTGTGGTAACCTTGACCGTTGTCACTTTTGGTGTTACTGGTTTTGGTGTAGGAACCTTCACCGTTGTCACTTTTGGTGTTACTGGTTTAGGTGTCGTAACCTTGGCCGTAGTTACTTTTGGTGTTTCTGGTTTGGGTGTGGTCACCTTTATCGTTGTCATTTTTGGTGTGACAGGTTTGGGTGTCGTAGCTTTCCTTGTCGTGGGTTTTCGTGTTGTAATTTGTAATGTGTCGCACTGAACCGGGTTTCCATTAATGCAAATGGTTCCAGGATCACATAGTTGTATGTTTTCAGTTGTGTTTGCAACTGATGCGGTTCCATTGTAAATGCAGTCTACAAAGGTATTTCTGGTCACGCAGTAGAAAGCACTTTCTAAGCAGTCAACCTCTTCTGTTTTTACTATTTTGATAAAGTTAATCTGAAACAAAATATCATAACATGTTTTATCATTACTGTTTTCATTTTTATTAAAAGTATATTTTAAACCTAATGAATTACTCATTTAAGATATGATATAGCGCTCTTAGGAATTGAACATAACTTCTAGAAGACCTGTATTTATATACATTGGATACAATGGTGATAAAAACTTTTTAACAATTGGACATGTACCAGTCCGGATCGTCTATGTCAACATGTGCAAACATCGAAAAAAACATAATGTGTTATTACATTATAAAACATAAATTAAATAGACAATATGTGCACCATCTAAAAAGAACATTTTGTGTTAAATTATTTTTATTTTGTTATTTCATAAGGAGTATGCATTAATTCGTGCGGTTTTCTAAGTGAGGACGTTACTAGTATTATTCGCGTCGTGTTCATCCGTGACTATGTTCATTTGAAAGCTACTGTCATTGCGTGTCTTTTTCAGTATATGTCATTTGGTTGAAGCGTAAACAACAATCTTTTCTATTCATTTGAAAATGTCAAACTTTGTGCCAGAAAAGTGTTTTCGCGGGGAGTTCTTCTTCATTACTTTAACATGAAGAAAAGAGCTACCGAAAGTCATCGTATTTTAGTGGAGGTTTATGGTGACCATGCTCTAGCTGATCGAACGTGCCAGAAGTGGTTTGCACGGTTTAAAAGTGTCAATTTCGACTTAGAAGACGAAGAACGACCCGGACAGCTAAAAAGTTTGAAAATGAAGAATTGGAGGCATTGCTCGATGGAGACGCGTGCCGAACGCAAGAAGAACATGCAAAATCATTGAGAATTGATCAAGCAACCATTTTCAGATGTTTAAAAGCATAGCATCCAAAAGCTTGGAAATCGGGTGCCGTATGAATTGAAGCAAAGTGACAATCGTCACTGATATTCACACACACATTCATTACGATAACCTCAAGCGCAAGAAATCGTATGCGAAGCCCGACCAAACATAAACATCCACGGCAAAGCCGAATATCCATGGCGCCAAGGTAATGCTCTGTATTTGGTGGGATCACAAGGGTGTGTTGTATTATGAGCTGTTGAAATCGGGTCAGACAATCAAAAGGGACCTCTACCAAACACAATTGATTCGTTTGAAGAGAGCGATCGCGGAAAAACGCCCAGAATATGCGACTAGACACGAATCCATAATTCTCCATCATGACAACGCTCGGCCACATGTTGCAAGACCAGTTAAAAACTATTTGGAAAACAGTGGGTGGGAAGTTCTACTTCACCCGCCTTATAGCCCAGACATGGCCCCTTCTGATTACTACTTGTTCAGATCAATGAAGAATGCCCTCACCAGAATACGCTTCACTTCAGAACAGAGTATCAAAAATTGGCTCGATTCGTTCTTGGCCGCCAAGCCGGAGAAGTTCTTTTGGGATAGAATCCACAAACTACCAAAAAGATGGGCAAATGTCGTAGCTATCCATGTACAATACTTTGAACATTGAATGTATTTTTTCACAATAAAGCCTTAATTTTCGAAAAAAAAACGCACGAATTAATGCATTTATATCGTTGTATTTTATATTATTTATTTTAGATTTATTTTGTGGGTGTTGGACGATCGAAGTGTGCGCGGGAGATGCCTATTGGTGGCGATGAGGTTCGCAACCCATCACACCGCGTCTCCCGCGGGCGAAAAGCGAAAGATGGAGTGCCGCATCAGTAAAAGTGTGACAGTCCATTCTTTCTGCCTACCCTTTCGGGGAGACGGCGTGATGGTTAGTTAGTTAGTTAGTTTAGACATGTACCAAATATCGGTGTGTCAATTATAAATGTGTAAACATACGTCCTAAGCTACGTTTATAAGTTGTTTTCAAGGGTCATAACAAACCGTTTTTTCCGCAGATTTGACGATTTCCAACCTCCTGAGCAGGCTGGGTTCAGAGCGAACTTCAGCACTATAGATCACATCCATACCGTTAGGCAGATTATCCAGAAAACAGAAGAATATAATCGGCCCCTATGCCTTGCCTTTGTGGACTATGAGAAGGCCTTCGACTCTGTCGAGATCTGGGCTGTTCTAGAGTCTCTGCAGCGAAACCAGATTGATTGGAATTACGTACAGGTGTTGAAATGCCTTTATAAGAACGCCACAATGTCCGTGTAAATCCAAAACCAGATGACCAAACCGATTGAGCTGCAACGAGGAGTCAGACAAGGGGATGTGATATCTCCAAAGCTGTTCACTTGTGCTTTGGAAGATATATTTAAAACTCTGGACTGATCTGAACGTGGCCTCAATATAAATGGCGAATACATTTCTCACCTTCGTTTTGCGGATGACATTATTATTCTGGCGGAATCTGTGGGGGAGCTAGAAGGCATGCTAGATGAACTGAGCACTGCATCCAGACGAGTGGGTCTCGGGATGAATTTGGACAAGACGAAAGTCATGTATAATGAACATATTATCCCGAGATCAGTAACCGTCGATGGGTCGGCTCTCAAAGTGGTACAAGAATACACATATCTTGGCCAAATCATACAATTAGGACGAAACAATTTCGAGAAAGAAACCGACCAAAGAATTCAGTCGGGTTGGGCGGCCTTTGGGAAATTACGTCATGTTCTCACTTCCAAAATACCACAATGCCTCAAGACTAAAGTCTTCAACCAGTGCGTTTTGCCAGTCATGACGTACGGAGCCGAGACGTGGACATTGACGAAAGGTCTAGTCTACAGATTCAAGGTTGCCCAGCGCGCCATGGAAAGAGCCATGCTTGGAATAACCTTGAGGGACAGATTTATTCGACAACAAACCAAGGTGACTGAGGTGGCTCTACGTATAGGCGGGCTGAAGTGGCGGTGGGCTGGCCATATCTGTCGGAGAACCGACAGCCGATGGGGAAGACGGGTTCTGGAGTGGAGACCGCGTACAGGATTCCGTAGAGTTGGACGTCCCCCTGCCCGCTGGACCGACGATCTGAAGAGGATTGCTCGACATGGATGGATGGGAGCGGCAATAGATAGGGGACGGTGGCGGGCTTTGGGAGAGGCCTACATTCAGCAGTGGATGACAGACGGCTGATGATGATGATGATGAAACATACGTATCTGATTGCTAGTAGCAAGGGTTGAAAATTTATGATGAAGATACTCAAAACTATCAAGTGATAGAATGATTCTACGAGTTCTATAAGTCAGGATATTTGTACTCTAATTTAAAAATAAAATCTTACTTCAAGGATTTGAATCAATGTTGTGAACAATTTTCAGTATGTGCAGAAAATATATATTATAATTTTTATGAAGAAGGATTTTGGTCGTGTACAGGCTTGAACCCATTTTCCCTGGATCAGGGAGCCAAGCGTTCTATCCCCTAGAACAGTGCTCCGCAATCTTTTCTCACCTACGGCACACATAAGTTCTTCCTAGAATTCCGCGGCACACCAAAACCTAAAATTCGGTCTGGACGTGGGCGTCAGTCGGTTCAGGAGACTTTTTTTAGCTCATCATTAAATTTGTATGTGGATTAGAAAGGCAAAACATGTGTCTTTCTATGGAAAAAATAAATAAATAAAATTCTAGAAAATTTATGTTTACATTGGTATTATAAAATTGTCTTCAAATCGATTTTACATTTTATTTAAATAAACTTTTTCCCGGGCGCCGTTCAAGTTAAATTATGTTTTACATTTTTAAGGAGTTCTTGCTATTTAGATTTAAATTATTCTTAAACCAGAAGACATGTAAGTTAATTTTAAGACACATTCACATTGTTGTGTTTTACTATGAAGGTAGCCTTTTATATCATTTATTTACTATAATCCAAATTCTACTAAAATAATAAAGAGCCATGTAGTGGAAATTTTGGAACTGTATTTATAACCCGAAAATCTGGCAATTCGAAACATGCAAATTCCATAAAAATTCGAGAAGATGGACGTTTTCATCAAAGCCTCTTCAATTAAAAGAATTTTGTTGTTCTATAATCAAATTTCTTCTCAAATAATTGAGGGCCATAAAATTCAGTCTTGGAATTGTATTTATATCCCAAAATTCTGGCAATGCGAAACATGTCACTTCTATAAAAAAAAATTGAATATGGACATTTTCATCAAAGCTTCATCAATTAATATATATTTATCATTAAATTTCTACTGGAATAAAAGGGGGCGTTATGGAAGTCTTGGAAATTCTTTTAAACTCAAAGTCCTGCCATAGCGAAACATAAAAAATATATAATTTCAATAAAACTTCTAGAAAAGGCACGTTTCCGAATATTCCGAATATTTCACGAAAGGCTCACGAATTATAATATTAATAAAATATATCTATTCTATTGAAATAATAGAGAGCCTTTTAATGAAAGCATTGTGCTTTTCTTTAAAACAAGATTTCCTGATAAGACTACACATATTGACCATAAAACATTTAAAAAAATTATAGAACGGACTTAACATGAGTTTTACACAATCGCTTAAGAAGCTCCATAGAGTCCCTCTATCCAGACTTTCTCTAATTGTGTTGCACGGCCAGCGCCAAGGTAGACGACGACCCCGGACAAACCATCAAAGAAATGGATCGACAGCTGAGAGTCGACCTCGCATGTGGCCAATTCATCGTAAGAAACAGGACATAAGACAACACTAAGAACAAGACGAAGAAGTTTAAGAAGCAAAGAATAATGGTTTATTGGCTTACCGCAATCAGCACAAAGATTATTAATTCTTTAAATTTCATCTTTGCAGTCGTATACTTAGTTTCTCATTAGAGAATGGAGTAATTTTAGCTTTGTTTTAATATTTATAATGAATAGTCGGATGACTGTTTGCGCACAGCATTTATGTAAACTTCAATCAACCTCGAGCTGTCATAAATCGTTCAGAGAATAAACATATTCACTTTTAGTTCATGGTAAAAGTGTAATATATTTCTAGTGTAAATGGCGCTGTCTTGGCAGAGTTTTAAGGATATCAAATACGCATCTACGAGAATCAGGGGTGGAGGATGTGATAGCGAAATTGTAACAATGTTAATAATAATTTTCTTCTATTCTTCTTCTACTACTTTTAAACTTTTGGTCTGTTCCTGTAATCAGACTGGCCTCTCTTGGGAGGTCCACTCCCAGCTATCCCTCCATCTCTCTGGCGGTCTTCCGGGGGGACGGTAGCCAGCAAGAATCTGATGCGCCACAGCATGTGAGATTCTGGTGGGATCCATCCTCTACACGTGCGCATTCTAGACACTTCTGCGTTGTCTGCCCCATCGCACGAAATCTTTGAAACGAATTAAAACAATCATTTTAATTTGTGAAATCATCAGAGAAATTTGCAGCTCATACATTTATCATCATCATCATCAGCCGTCTGTCATTCACTGCTGAACGCAAGCCTCTCCCAAAGCACGCCACCGTCCCTTATCCATTGCCGCTCCCATCCATCCATGTCTAGCAATCCTCTTCAGGTCGTCGGTTCAGCGGGCAGGGGGACGTCCAACTCTGCGGAATCCTGTACACGGCCTCCACTCCAGAACCCGTCTCCCCCATCGGCCGTCGGTTCTCCGACTGATATGGGCAGCCCATCGCCACTTCAGCCCGCCCATCTTCAGAGCCACCTCAGTCGCCTTGTATGTATCTTAGAAAATGTTTTACTTTAAGTTCCTTGCTACTATACGTCTGAGCTGTAAATATAGACAACCGTAGTTGGTCTCCAATTAATTTTACTGCAAATAAAGTCAGCCGCATAATGTGTGTTCATAAATTGTAGACGGCCTTCGTAGCAGAATGGAAAAAGGTAGGCATAGTACCACCCAGTCTCGGGTTCGATTGACGGCGATGGCAGTGTGAAAATATCACGATATTTTTGGTCTGGTAGAATTTACGTGACGATAAAATGGCGATGAGAATCAATAGTATACAAAATAACCTGTTGTATACAAAAATGTGGAAAGCAACAGGAAACCACCACATTTAAATGGGCCAAATGGCATCTCAAAAATCGGTAAAAATATTAGACTTTGCTGCAAAATAATACATACAATTGAATCTTAATTGCGAAACAAAATAAAAAAACCCTAGATTTTTTTAAATATTTAATCAGCAGTTGAAAAAAAAGAGAAAACATATGTTACGACTTTTTAAAATTTTTGAATAACCTTTTTTTATTTAAAAATATATTCAACGGCATATCTCTGTCATAAGAGTTAGCGAGGTTATTACTTTGAACCTTGAATGAAATACCCTTCTGTTGATTTATTGGTGACTATTAATTACTTTAATTAATAATAATAATAAAATCACACTTGTAACCCCATTGCCGTTCTTCTAAATACAAAGCGCTAAAATTATTTATTGTTCTATTATTGAATGGATATTTTCTCTTCCTCTTGGCTTTATTGTTTCTTGTATGCTAGTTTCACACTCGTCTGACTCAGTTCCTGGCGTAAGGTTGGTAAGACTGCTGTTCTTCATTGTTGTTGAAAGTACGCTTGGTCAAACTCACCTTCGCGAGTTAAACATATAGAATATATATACAATTTAGTAATGTGATGTGATGTGAGACATGGAAAGAGCCACGTTAGGAATAAGCCTAAGATACAGAGTCAAAAACGATACCGTGAGAGAAAAAACAAAGGTCACTGACATCATCCACCGGGTGGCGACTCTAAAATGGCAATGTGCAGGTTACGTAGCCAGAAGCTCAGACAAAAAGTGGAAAGAAGACTGCTGACTGGAGACCGTGGACGGCAAAGAGAAGTGCAGGACAACCGCAACTACGGTGGAAGGATGATCTAAACAGACACGTCGGAATAACTTGGATGCAGTCTGCACAGGACAGAGTGACATGGAAGCGAATGTAAAATGCTTGTCCGGGAGTGGACTGTGATAATCTTGAATTATTTGAAACCGAATATAATTTTGTCCACGAATCAAAGTATAAAGTTTTCAAAGACTACTTAATAGAACTTGTAGTGTGGATCTACATCTCTCAACAGGTAGCATTCATAAATTATAAGCAGAGTTCCAAGCAGAAGATTCATTGATTTATGTCCCCTCCGGGGATCGTTTTCACCTTGCTGGGGATCTGTTACAGCGAGCAAATTAATGTTGGACGATAGTCCCCATTTAAACCAAGTCATCATGCTACATGAACATCACGTAACCACACCTAACACGAACAGCTATTATCATCATCATAGGCTGTCCCTAGTATATGAGGAAGACTGTCCTTCTCGGTTGTGAGCATAATCATCATTCATCATTATTTATCTCCCGAAAGTCTCGTCTTTCTTCTTCTCTCCCTCCCTGCGGCGTCGTCTCTGCGCTACGCTTCAAAGTCCTGCGTGTCTTCAAAGGGTTACACCACACTGACGCTCTTTACTATTTTACTTTATAAACATTTTTTTGACTCGGCCATTAAAAATATGAATTTTTTTTATTTTACGTATACATATAATAGATTTAAAACCAATTTCCAATATTTAAAAAAAAATAACTAAAATAACCTTGCTGACGGTGTACATGATTGTCTGAAAAAAAATATTGCTTATTCGGAAGGGTAATTGCTAAAACGTGACGTAGAGAATTTTTTTTTTTTTTTTTAAGAAATGACTGCTGTTTGAAAAAATAAATAGAATTTCCATCAAAGTTTTTAGTTTAAAAATGAATACCTTTTGAATACGGAGTCCAATCGAAAAAATCTTATTTTTTCGAGCGTCAGGGTGGTGTAACCCCTTAAGTACTGTTATTCTCAACCTAGGTCTGTCTTCTGCAGATTTTCATAGTATTCACTGTCAACGTTAGTCCTTTGGGGGTTCGCTTTTTGGGAGTCTTTGAAGGGTTTCTTCTGAATTCCGAGTGAACGTTTCTCTTGGGTTAGCTAGGAAGATACATGAGAGTTCGGAATTTTTTTTTGGAGTCTAGTCTCTGGCATTCTTATGACATGGCCAACACAGCGCAATCTCTGGACGATATTATTTTAAACGTCATTTGTCACGAACAGTAAAAAAAAACTCCGAATGACCTGTTGAGCAATTGAGGGAACACTCTTGAACACCAGTCTGCGAGACAGAAATTGACGATGTAACTTGCAAAATAGCTTCGTTAAAAGTGGAATTAGGCCGGCCATATATTGAAGATATCGGATGATATTTGAACCAGAAGTACCCTGGTGTAGCGATCGTTAACCGGCCGCAGAAACCTATTTTGACTCTACTCAAAATATGTATAGTATGGTATATTCCACTGTCGACTATTTGAAAAGGTGAATTATGAGCCCAAATATAATATAATAAATGTTTGGACACATTATTTATTTCAAGAACAGGAGTCAATGTGTTTTTTTTTCTATAAAAGGGGCGATGAGTATATTGCTTTAAAAGTCTGGATACTCATGCTCCATTTTAAATTAATATTTAAAAAAATATGATAGTTGATAAACGCATAATCCATTTGATGTAAAACTTCACAATTACTATTTTATATTTATAAAAACTCTTATATTCTAGAAGTTTATTATATTTAATGGGAGTGAAACAATTTTTCATTTTTGGGTATATCTAAATTTGTATGCAAGTTTCCATAAACGAAGAAAGATGAAACATGGCAACCCTGTCATTAATATTAAATGCTAAGATCATATACAATCTGTTAGAATTTAAATTAAATTTTCTAGAGTAATAAAGTTCACTTTACAAAAGCAAGAATAAATAACATACGAGTATATAATTACCATTACTAAACAACTTTATTACTTTCACCTATCTTGCCATTCTTTCAAAGGTTAGGCAGAGGGAATAGATCACTACAGTTTTATAATCAGAGATTCTCTTTTATATGCCTCAATCTCCTTTTATAAATTTTATACCACTTAAATTTCACATTTGGATAAATAACAAAATACTTAATTACTGTGTTGCTAACGAAAAACAAGTAACTCAAAGGAAAAATATACATGATTGTTTTGATTCAATGTAGAAATTATTGTTTTGATTCAATGAGGAAATCATTGTATTGATTCAATGTAGAAATTATTGTTTTGATTCAATGTTGAAATTATTGTTTTGATTCAATGTGGAAATTATTGTTTTGATCCAATGCGGAAATCATTGTTTTGATTCAATGTGAAAATCATTGTTTTGTTTCAATGCGGAAATCATTGTTTTGATTCAATGCGGAACTCGTTGTTTTGATTCAATGAGAAAAACATTGTTTTGATTCAATGTGGAAATTATTGCATGATTCAATGCGAAAAACATTGTTTTTAATCAATGTCGAAATTATTGTTTTGATTCAATGCGGATAGGATGATATATAAATAAAATAAAACTTTTTTCCAGCACATTTTATTAGTAATACAAATAAAAATATTTTGTTTACAGAAACACGTTTTATTTTTATCGTTTATTGTTTTACGTATAAATTACACTACAATACTAATAGACATTCATTTATAAAACAGAGATCACAAAAAATTGTAGAATAAAAGTATTATATTATTAAATTATAATAATATATAAACCAAAAATTATTAATATTAAATAAAACATACATTTTAAAAAACGTTTTTGTTACAATAATAATACAATAATAATTATTACATACTTTTATTGTATTATAACCATTATATAATTTCAAATATCATTTGTAGACACTCAATAAACAATTTCTTATTGGAATTTTATTAGAAAAGCTAGGAATTAATACTATGGGCATTTGTATAAAGATGGGCTGACACATAATTGTATTTTGGGACTGAACACAGAAGTGCCGGGACAATTTAAGCTCGTTTTTACTAAGAGCCCGAATACGGGGATACAACTGAAATATCCCTTGCACTTAGCCACCGCGGGGTTGGCAAATTTCCCCTTTGCTATGCACGTAAACGTGGGAATTATAGGGATTGGAGGAATTATAGGTATTGGGAGGGACTTGGTTAAGGGGCAAATGTACGTTTTGGAGCACACCTTCTTTATTGGATCATAGAGCGATGGGTCTGAGCAAGTGTATTGTTTCTCTTCCAGCACCCCTCGGATATTCTTCGTGCAAATGTAATATCCTTTGCATTTGGGTACTAATGGATCTGGAAATTTCCCTTGCACTATGCAGCGATTCAGACGCGGTTTCACCGTAGTAACAGCCGGCTTGCGTGTGGTCACAATTGGGCATATGAACAGTATTGCACTAACGCACTTCTTTTTGATTGGGTCAAAAACAGATGATCCAGGGCATACGAACGGCGTCCAAATTTTTTGGTTGAATTTATCCAAAGAGCAAACAATCCATCCCTTGCAGCCAGGTACGAAGAGATTTGGGAACTTTCCGAGCCCTGTACAAGTATATGGGGGTTTGGGTGTTGTTGGCTTTATCGTCGGTTTCATTGTAGGCTTCACTGTAGGTTTGACTGTTGGTTTTATTGTGGGTTTAATCGTCGGTTTGACGGTTGGCTTGATTGTTGGCTTAATTGTAGGTTTGACTGTTGGTTTTATTGTGGGTTTAACGGTCGGTTTGACGGTTGGCTTGATTGTTGGCTTAATTGTAGGTTTGACTGTTGGTTTTACTGTGGGTTTAACGGTTGGTTTGACGGTTGGCTTGATTGTTGGCTTAATTGTAGGTTTGACTGTTGGTTTTACTGTGGGTTTAACAGTCGGTTTGACGGTTGGCTTGATTGTTGGCTTAGTTGTAGGTTTGACTGTTGGTTTTACTGTGGGTTTAACCGTTGGTTTGACGGTTGGCTTGATTGTTGGTTTAGTTGTAGGTTTGACTGTTGGTTTAACAGTGGGTTTAACAGTAGGTTTAACGGTAGGCTTGATTGTGGGTTTTGGAGTTGTTTTAATTGTCGGTTTGACAGTAGGTTTTATAGTCGTTTTAACTGTAGGCTTGACTGTGGGTTTGACGGTAGTCTTAACTGTTTGTTTTATAGTTGTTCGAACTGTGGAATTAAGTGTTGTTTTGGCGGTATCTTTTATCATATTACTTCTTGTTGTTGGCATTGTAAATATTGTAGTTTGTTTAATAGTTGTTTTAACTGTAGGCTTAACTGTGGGTTTCTTTGTAGTTACAGTTGAAGGTTTCACCGTTTTCCGTGTTGTTGTAGGCGGCACGACAGTCGAGAAGCTTGAGCATTGTATTTCAACAAAGTTATCACAGACCGTACCTTCTGGACAGTTGGCGGGATCAGCCCCGGTGGAGACCAAAGCTGTCCCATTATCATAGCAGTCAACAAACGTGGTTGAATTAACGCAGAGGAAAGCCTTGGATCCACAGTCTAGGAAACCGTCTTGCGGTCGCACACCGTTGTATGAAATCACCTAAAATTAAAATTGCCAGTTGTAAACGTGGGATGGTCAAATTTATAATATTTTAAATAATAATCAAATAAAACAATGTTTTTTTTAACTATTTCTACTTTTGTATTTATTTCGACAGCGACCGGTTTCGCTAGTTCGCCAGGCTTCGGTTCGCTGTCCAGTCCGGACCAGTCTATTGATGCCAGCGAGCCTGGCAAAACCGGCCGCTGTTGAAATAAAGCCAAAAATTGAAGTAGTTAAAAAAAATCTTTTTATTTATTCAAAAGATTTCAGTTAAATCATAAGATTATATTAAAATAATATTTAAGGTTTAATTGTATCTCAATAGAGACGAAGATGAAAATTGTTTTTTTTGGAAACAGAATATGGTGGTCGAGGCGTTTACAGGACTGTCATTGGTTGGGTTAAGCGATCGCTTTATGTAATACAACATTCCCCATTCCGAAAAATAATATTTAGTTGATAAAAATGCTGCCGAGCTATTATTATTATTTATAGAACATAAAGAAAATAATTTTAAGGGATTCAAAGGTATACTCTTTAAAATTAAGAAAATGTATTTATAATGGGTGAATTACCATTAGAAAATGTATTTGGGTGAATTCACCCATTAGAAAATGTATTTATAATGGGTGAATTACTCTAGGTTAAAAAGTTGTTACACAACCATTTTAGGGGAATGGCTGTCATTTCGTCTTTCTAAGACATAATCAAATGTTTGAGGCATTATCAAGCATTTGGTAATGCCTTAGAAAGACAATACATGTCATTCCCATTAAAGACAATAAAACTTTAAAAATAACAAAGTTTCCATTTGTATTAATTATAACACCAATAAATACACTTAGTGATGCCAACCTCGATTGGCAAAACAGCTGTCGCGATAATTTCATTAAAATTAAATAAATAAAATGTGGTATTATAACAATGTTTATAAGTAAATGCATTTATATTTTCTTAAACGAATTTATTTTAGAACAAGTTAATTTTTCTAATTGTAAAAGTGGGAAAAACCGGGTTAAATTTGTAAAAAAAATGTCATTACTAAATTTATTAAAAATGTGTTTACTTTTAGGTGAATAGATAAGTATTTCTGTGAATAGATAAGTATATGTTGTTTGTATTATAGTTTAAATTAAAGACATAACTTTATACGATGATGTAATATATTACTTAAATACATATAATAGATTTTACTTTTTTTACATTTATTTCTACTTACAACGATTAGCAAAAATATGAGAAATCTTGAATCCATCTTGACTAGCACAGGTATAGGTGTTTCATTCCCAACCAACGTTAAAGTAATAGTATTAACTTCGGGTATTTATAGTGACAATCTCTTTGTTAACAGATAACAATATTTTATTAAATCCAATTTCATTAATTTTCTCGTTTTTCTCCTGTTTACTCGGCCCACATAAACGCTTGAGGTGGTTCCCAAACATTGGTGCGCGAAAAAATAATTGAAATATTAATTATAATCGCACTTAAATAATAAATACAAATGAAAACGTCTGTTCAAATAAATAAAATGCCTTAAATATTTGATAATGCCTTAGAAAGGCGAAACATGTCATTTCCATAAAATATAATAAAACTTCTAGAAAACGGAAGAATGTTTACAAGAGACGGAAAAATGGAGAAAGACATCGAAAGAAGGGTTGGTGCTGGGAATAAAATAAATGGCGCACTCAAAGTCATTACTGCAAAAGAAATATATCCACAGATGCAAATATGGCAGTACACAATGGAGTTCTAGTGCCAACCCTCATGTATGGAAGTGAAGCTTGGAGCTGGCAAAATAAGTATGAAAGCAGGATAAACGCCGTAGAAATGAGATCACTAAGAATAATGTGCGGAAAACGTTGTATGATAGAAAACCGAACGATGAAATAAGAAAGAGATTTGAGGCAGATGACTCCATCATGGATAAAATTAAAAAAGGATCCCTGAGATGGTTTGGACATATGGAACGAATGGATGAGAGTAGAATGGTTAAAAAGTTGTACACAAGCAGCGTGAGTGGAACCATCGTTAGTTAGTTAGTTAGTTAATAAGTCAAATTGGAATTCTATTGAAACCCTATGGAAACGAAGGATGTAACGTATACGAGGTCTGTTCAAAAAGTATCGCGAATTTTGAATTTCCGCTGGCTACGTATATTTGATTTTTGATTTTTTTGTAGCGTTATGTTGGTACTCATGTCCCTTACTTATGCTGACAAGGTCGGCCATTTTGAATGTTTAGTTAATTTTTGACAGCTGTTTTGCTTGGATGTGTTTTGGCTCGTCTTCGATTTTTGCCTATTCCAAAAAATGGATCAAAGAATCTGTATCAAATTTTGTGTGAAAAACAAAATAAAGTGCGCGGACGCATTTCGAATGTTGACTGTGGCATATGGTGAAGCTACCTTGGACCAAAGCAACGTTTATCGGTGGTACAAAATGTTCTCAGAGGGCCGAGAAGATATGAACGACGAAGAGCGTGCCGGACGCCCGAGCACGTCAACAACAGACGAAAACATTGATAAAGTGAAGAAAATAGTATTAGCCAATCGTCGAATCACCGTTAGAGAAGTTGCTGAGGACCTAAACATATCGATTGGCTCGTGCCATTCGATTTTAACCAATGATTTGGGCATGAGTCGGGTCGCCGCGAAATTCGTGCCAAAATTGCTCAATTTCGACCAAAAACAGCATCGCGTTAACATTGCTCAGGAGATGTTGGACTCGGTCCGTGACGACCCAAATGTGCTCCAGAGGGTCATAACTGGTGACGAATCATGGGTTTATGGTTATGACGTGGAAACCAAAGCTCAATCATCCCAATGGAAGCTGCCGCATGAGCCAAGACCAAAAAAAGCGCGCCAAGTTCGGTCGAACGTGAAGGTTTTGCTCACAGTTTTCTTCGATTGCAGGGGCGTGGTGCATCATGAGTTCTTGCCACAGGGTAGTACGGTCAATAAGGAATATTACCTGCAAGTTATGCGCAATTTGCGCGAAGCAATCCGCCAGAAACGCCCGGATTTGTGGAAGAACAAAAACTGGCTTTTGCACCATGATAACGCCCCTGCTCACACATCGTTGCTTGTGCGCGAATATTTGGCCAAAAACAACACAGTAATGGTGCCGCAGCCACCGTATTCCCCAGACCTGGCCCCCTGTGACTTTTTCCTGTTTCCAAAACTGAAGAGGCCCATGAAAGGACGACGCTACGCCACGATTGAGGAGATAAAGACGGCATCGAAGGAGGAGCTGAACAAGATCACAAAAAATGATTTTTTTAAGTGCTTCGAGGATTGGAAAAAACGTTGGCATAAATGTATTATATCCGAGGGGAATTACTTTGAAGGGGACAAAATAGATATTCATGAATAAATAAATACTTTTTGAAAAAATATAAAATTCGCGATACTTTTTGAACAGACCTCGTATATATACTAAATGCATGTTGTAAAGAAAAAGTGGCAAAACCTTGTACGTCAGACCGTCACCTTAGCAAAACGAAACGTGTCATTTCCATAAAATTAGAAAACAAGTGTTTTCCATTCTGATTTATAATATGGAGTTTTACACCATTGTTCAAGAAACAATAAATGACATTTTAACTGTTTGATGTGTTTTTGGGTAACACCATGTGATAACTCCTTCTCGACCGACGTTTCGGAGATCGTTGCAGTCTCCATCTTCAGGGTAATTACTATCAGGGTTACCCTGAAGATGGAGACTGCAACGATCTCCGAAACGTCGGTCAAGAAGGAGTTATCACACGGTGTTACCCAAAAACACATCAAACATATTGCTGCCAACCGTGAAAATCTACGCAATGACATTTTAACTATCATTGACAAACTGTTGTTGCCAGAAACTAATTTTATAAATAATAAATTACATAATACTTCAGGAATTAATGAAGATGTTCTAAAAAGGTTCATTTTTTCTTAAACGGGATGGTTAGAGCCTTGATTTGTGTGACGTTTCATTATTTTTTATATACTGGTCTGATTTTGAAAATTTGGTTTGGTTTATGTGGTGCTCCCGTAAATTTGGAGATATTTCGTGTATAAGTGAATTGTTTTGGTCAATTTGATTGTTGCCACACTTTATAATAGTTAATTGTGACACGTAATACGTTTGTACTATTTTGATATTAAAGCTAAACAAGTTTTTTCATTTATATAAAGAATTTTGCCAGGTGTAAAAATATTTATGTAAAAACAATTTGAATAATTTCTTCAATATTATTTTTAAGTTCTTGCTAGTTGTTGGTTTGTTTTAAGTGCCTAATTACTGCCAATTAAAAAAAAATAGGGACACGTGGAACATAAATTAAATAGACAATGTACCATCTAAAAAGATCATTTTTTGTTAAATTATTTTTATTTTGTTATTTTATTTTATAACTTTGTATTTTATATTATTTGTTTTAGATTTTTTGTGGATATTGGACGATCGAAGTGTACGCGGGAGATGCCTATTGGTGGCGATGAGGTTCGCAACCCATCGGTGCCGCATCGGCTAAAGTGGGAGAGTCCATTATTTCTGCCTACCCTTTCGGAGAGATGACGTGATGGTTACTTATTTAGTAAGTTTCATTATTTTGTGATTTATGTATTTTTTCTCTATCTCGGGCTACCGTCTTGTTTGACCTGATTTATTTACTTTTATTATGTCATGTGCTGTTGTCTTGTTTTACTTAATTTGTTTTTATAGCTCATACTGATTTGCTGTCTCGATGAACTTGGTGTGTACATCCAACTGAGGCTTTTGATTTCATCTTTTTGCCTCATCGTTTTGTCTCACAACTTAGTTCATCTCTTTATTTCATCTCAAATCTCATCTCTACGTCTCATTATTATCACAATAATTATCTTTTAATGTCCCTGAATAAGTTATCATAACTCACGAGAAAATACTATGTATTTGTATTGTATGTATAATATTATAAACAAAACAGTAAAGTAATATGTTGGTACATTTATAACAAAACATAGATTTCCATATCCAATCCTTTGTAACCAACACATTAAAATTTTATCAATATTTTTTATTATTATTATAATAACTGTTGTTTTATTAACCAAACTTACTAACCATCACACGGGGGGTAGGTAGATTGAATGGAACGCCATAATGCTCTGTCCGACTTTGAATGTGGCCGCCATTTAGTATTTGAATAAATTGGTCATGCTATGCTTTCCTTGGTCTTCCACAGCTTTTCTTTCCACCCACACCGCTTATATACAAAATTCTTACCATTCTTCTTTTGTACATTCGTTATACTCGTATAACCAAACCATATCCGGGATTCTTTTTTAATTATATTTTATAATGCAATCATCTGCTAGTAACAAAGTGAGTGAAGTTTAAAAAGAGTTATTGGAAACAAGAATTTATCAATGAAAGCGAAAATAGACGTTCACTATGGAGTTCTGCCGTTCACTAAGAAAGGAATGTAGAGCGGAAGAAGGTATTATGAACAAAATTATGAAAGGATCTCTCCGTTGGTTCGGACATATGGAACGCATGGATAGAGAAAGAATGGTTAAGAAAGTATACGTTAATGGTGTAAATGGAGTACGGAGTCGAGACAGACCGAGAAAAACATGGCACGACCAAATTAATCAAATTTTAAAGGTTGGTCATCTTAGAAGTCGGAAGAATCGACGTGCGTGTATGACTCGTTATATGAATGTGGAGGAAGCTAGATAGGTGTGTCAGGATAGAGCAGTGTGGCGGTTCATTCTCTTTGACTACCTCTCCAGTGAAACGGTATGTTGTTGTTGCAATCAATTTCTTCCTTATTTCGTCATTCGGTATTCTATCATATATCGTTTTCATGCACAATCTTCTCAGTGATCTTATTTCTACGGCATTTATCCTACTTTCATTCTTCTTTTGTCAGATATTTAAATATTGTTTATAATTTTATCGTACATTATTTATAATGTCTCGTTATTTCTTTATTGTGTAATGTATGGTACGTGCTAAATTACTGGTACGCATCTTAAACAATATAAAATAATATTTCTGTAGAATTGTTTCATATATTCTTAAGATAAATGAGTGTAAACACTACTTAACTATTTATCAAATGTTAGTGCCATATTAAAATTTATCTCTTGATGGAAGTTCATTTTCAATAATAATAAAATAAAACGACGTTTTTTAACTACTTCCACATTTGTCTTTATTTTGTCTAGTCCAGTCTGTCGATGCCAGCGAGCCTGGGGAAACCAGTCGCTGTCGAAATAAAGACAAAAGTGAAAGTAGTTGTAAAACATCGTTTTATTTCATTATTAATTAATACATTTTATAATAATTAGTTGAATTAATTTAAATCGATGGGATTCTGAGATAAAGTATCTCAGAAGATCACCTTCATAATCAAAAGAACAATATAAACGAACAAAGTTTTTATTTATTTTATATATTATAGTTGTTTTGATTACACGTGTCTTGAATAAATAAATATTACATATACGTAATATTATAAAGACGATATTCGTGGGAGAGTGGCAAGAGCTATGACTGCCACATCGAAGTTCCCGGGTTTGATTCTGGCGATAGCAGTGTGTTGTCGCACTCTCTTTAGTCTGGTGTCGAATTCACGTTCCATAGATAAGACTCAACATCACACCACATCCTTCAAAAACCCTCCTCTCACCATCCAACAATACATATCAACAACACCTAAAAATAAATTTACCACATCTATTGGAGCAATAGTCTTCGGGCTAGTACTCCAAGAAGAAGGCGTCACTCTGTGATACGTGAGTCCAAAGTATACGAATCATATTAGTTTAGATTTATATCAAAATGATTTTTTTATAAAGATTTGATTTTTTTCGATTAAGAATTCTTGACGATTCGAATCATTTTTCCATTATTTAAAAAAAAAATAACTAACTAACTAACCATTACACCGTCTCTCCGAAGGGGTAGGCAGAAAGAATGGACTGTCACACTTTTCTTTCCTGACATATTTCTCTCGATTCCTCAACATTCATACATCGTGTCATGCACGCGCGTCGATTTCTCTGACTCCTCACATGGCCAACATTCAATATTTGATTTATTTGATCGTGCCACGTTTTCCTCGGTCTTCCTCTATTTCTGATTCCATTTACATCATTAACATGTAATTTTTTTACCATTCTTTCTTCATTCATTCTTTCCATACGTTCAAACCATCTTAATGATCCTTTCATTATTTTGTTCATGACACCATCATTCTTTTTTTTTTTTTGAAAATGACTAATACCAATGATTTAAATCAATGATATTAGAATTTATTTTACAATCTTCAATGTGAGCAGAAAATAGCTCATTATTATGAAGAAGGAATCTGGTCGTGTCCAGACTCGAACCCAAGTTCCCTGGATCAGAAGCCAAGCGTTCTATCCCCTAGACCACCACCTGATGTTGACGATTCGCACCGCATTCACTTCTTATATTTTCATTCGACACTCTATCATACACAGAGTATACACACATTCGTCTAAGAGATCTCATTTCTTCTGCATTTCTTCTACTTTCATCCTTCTTTTGCCAGTTCTATGCTTCGCTTCCATACATACTACCTTTTTTGGATAGCTTTTTGTTTGCGATGACAACTTTAAGTGCACCATTCACTTTGTTGCCTGCCCAACCCCTCATTATTTTTTATACATAAAAAAATAATGCTTATGAAATAAACACCCCTACAAATTACTTGCGAAACCTATTTTCTTCTATTGTGTCCTGGTTGGTAAAACGCCATCATAAATATAATATACATTTTGCGTATATGCCTGTGGATAGGCAAAATACGTAACACATTTTTAGCAAAATTGAATGGTTAATACCAAATAAGAAAAAAAACTAAGTATGTAGTTTCTTTCTATATGACGATGTTGTATGCCATATATTGTAGAAAGAAACTAAATTATTATTTTTTTTTTGTATTTTTTGTACTAAGTCCATATTTTACATCAATTATTTGATTGTTTATAAACTAAGACTGTCTTCAACCAATGCGTCTTGCTAGTCATGGCGTACGGAGCCGAGACGTGGACACTGACAACAGGTCTAGTCTGTAGATTCAAGGTCACCCAACGCGCCATGGAAAGAGCCATGCTTGGAATAACCATGAGGGACAGATTTAGAAACGAATTTATTCGACAACAAACCAAGGTGACTGAGGTGACTCTGAGGATGGGCGGGCTAATGTGGCGATGGGCTGGCCATATCTGTCGAAGAACCGACGGCCGATGGCGGAGACAGGTTCTGGAGTGGAGACCGCGTACAGGATTCCGCAGAGTTGGACGTCCGCCTGCCCTCTGGTCCGACGATCCGAAGAGAATTGCTGGACATGGGTGGATGGGAGCGGCAATGGATAGGGGAAGGTGGCGTGCTTTGGGAGAGACCTACGTTAGCAGTGGTTCACAGATGGCTGATGATGATGATGATGATATAATTGTTAAATCACCTTTGCTTACTCTTAAGTAAAGATTTATCAGCTAGTTTTTGTGGCAACAGACTGGTTTTTGTGGAAGAAAATAGAAAACATTTTAATATAATTGTTAAAGTGAGACATATAGTTTTTGGACTAACCTTTGAACGATATACTATAATATTATATATAACGATTAAATCATTAAATAATGAAATTATTTAATTTGTTGCTTTCACTCAACGTGTGATAAATTATTATGATGTGTACATAATGCCCATGTACACAACTACATTACATATTATTATTTTCTTATTTACACAGTAGATTAGTGACTTCAAGGCTCACCTATTTATTTGTACTATGAAAATAGTGCGAAATGACAGCGACTTTGGTTCTAATTCAACATTTAAGAGTTTGGCGTCTAAAGCAGAAAGTATAGTGTGATTTACGACCGAAGTTATCTTGTAAGATATGCATTTTTGAAGTGTTATTATTTTTACTAGCCAGTTGCATGCGCAGTCTGCGTGGAGACATGGTTTTACTATCATGGGGTATATATGTATATTGTACATTATAAATTACTTCAAGACTGTATGATTCTAATGAAAATTTCTTTTAGATAAACTTAAGGCCTAAACAACAGTTATTTCCACTTTTGAATAATTCGAAATGTTTTTCCACTTATGAAAAAATCGAAACTAACTTAAGTTTATTTAAATATTTTTATTCGATCTAACTTTATTCGCTCCGTAGCTATCATGAGAGTAACAATTCGGGTGGTAGTCTAGGGGACAGAACGCTTGACTCCGGATCCAGAGGACTTAGATTCAAGCCTGGATGTGACCAGATTCCTTCTTCATAATAATGAATTATTTTCTGGTCATATAGAAGATTTTAAAATAAATTCTGATATCATTACTTAAAATCCTTGGTATAAATAAATCATTAAAAAAATATTAAACAAAAAACTGTTTCTTTTGTTGATCAGATGTAGCTCCACTTGTAGCGAAACCGGTTGCTAGTGATAAAAAACAAAATAAAGAGATGTTTAGTAACATATTTTGCACAACGAAACGCCAACATATTTTGTATTAAAAATATGTGGCATTTTGTTTTATCTATTTATATTTATTTTGAAATTCCTCTGTTGCTAGTGTTAAAGCGTTGTTAAAATGAACCAAAAACCAACTAACCAACTAACCATCACGCTATCTCCCTGAAGGGGTAAGTAGAAAGAATGGACTGCCACACTTTTCTTTTCTGACATATTTCTCTCACTTCTTTTTTTCTCTGACTCCTCACATGGCCGACATTCAATATTTGAATTATTTGATCGTGCCACGTTTTTTTCGGTCTTCCTTTATTTCTGGTTCCATTTACATCGTTAACATATAATTTTTTTACCATTCTTTCTTCATTCATTCTTTCCATATGCCCAAACCATCTTAATGATCCTTTCATTATTTTGTTCATAACACCATCATTTGCACCGCATTCACTTCTTATATTTTCATTTGACACTCTATCATACACAGAGTATCCACACTTTCGTCTAAGAGGTCTCATTTCTACTGCGTTTATGCTACTTTCATCCATCTTTTGCCAGTTCCATGCTTCGCTTCCATACATAAGGGTCGGTACAAGAACACCATTGAATATTGATACTTAATTGAATATCTTAAAAATCTAGTCAAACAATAAAATCAACAACAATGAACCATGTTTGTGTTTTATTTTATTTCTTCTATATTCGTCATCACTTTGTGTTGCGGATTCACATTTGAATAACTTTTTGAAAACATTGTATTTTCACAACACTTTTTGTTGTTGTGAAAATACAATGTTTGCACACAACATGTTTCGGGACACGCCCTTCCTCGATTATACTATATTTTAGTACGCGATCTATGCAGTTTTTATTTTATTTTTCAAACTGTTCTACGTAGAAATCATCATTTGATACTGTTATTTACTATATTAATAAGACAGGCAATTCAGTTCATCAAAGTAGGTTAAAGAATTTATTTTAATGGCGCGTGTTGCATACAACATCCTCGCTTACACAACATGCTTTCAGTCACGTACTACTTGCAAACTACAAAAAATACTCCGGCTGCTTTCATTGAAAAGTATATCTGATTTAAATTATAATATTAGTATTTACAAATGAAGGATTACACTTATAAAATAAATCAACACATAAATTCGTATTATCTTTCCTTAATGTTTGTCGTTTATTGTCCATAGCTGAAGTTAAGTAAGTCGTTTTGTTTGTATTTAAGGTAGTAGTCTGGTAACTTAAGCCGATTTTCATGTCTTTTTTGGAGGGCATTTTTTGTAGAAAAATAAAAATGAATCGTTTTGGAAATTTAGGATGTTTTTATTTACATATTAAAGATACAATTTTTTTTATGGTTTATTATTATTAATCGAAGTTGGCACCTCGAAAAAAAAGCGCGTGGGTGGCCCAGGTGATTTTTGCTCTTGATGTTATCTGAAATAAAATATCTTGAAAATTCTTAATCTAAAAACATGTCATTCTGGTCGGAACTACAGAAGTTAAATTTCACGGATAAATACCAAAATGGCGGACTTTGAAAAAAAAAAGTCAGCAAAGAAGGGGTTGTAAAATAAAAAATGTTGGGTGAAAAAATGTCTCGGTAGTTCCGACGAGAATGAAGTGTCTTTAGATTAAGAATTTTCAAGAATTTTTGATTTCAGATAACATCAAGAGCCAAAATCACCCGGGCCACCCACGTGCTTTTTTTTCGAGGTGCCAACTTCGATTAATAAAAATAATAATAAAAATAAACTATTAAATAAAAAAAATTTAAAAAATAATCTTTAATATGTAAATAAAAACATCCTAAATTTCCAAAAAGATTCATTTTTATTTTCCTACAAAAAAACGAAATCCAAAAAAGACATGAAAATCGGCTTAAGTTACCAGACTACTACCTTAAAGTCAAAAGATTATTATCCAGGCAGTATTTCACAGTTTTGAGTCTTTTAGTTGCCTTTCTGAATGCTTCTTCCTAGGTGTTCGCAAACTGGAGTATCGTGTCATCTGCAAATACGCTGGTTTCCACTCAAGTTACAAGTCTCCACAACAGGTCAATGGCAGCAATGGTCCGAGTGTGTCCAAGGTAGCCTTGAGGGACACTGAAAGAACTGGTTGAGTTGCACTAAGCAGCATTCCAAGTTTCACAGATTGAACTCGTCCAGATAAGCATCTTCTGAACCATTCGAGGGGTCCATCACTGATTTCAATCTCTGCAAGTTCTTTTTAGGAGGATTTTGTGGGACACTGTATCGAAGGCTTTTGCCAAGTCTAGAAAAAATGATATAAAGCATTTTTTTATCCGTATTTCTTGCAATAAAATCAATAATCCTGACTATGGCGTCTTGCGTTCCTCGGTTTTGTTGGAAACCATACTGGTTACTCGATAACAGTTCATTTTTTCTATAAAATTTACAAACTGTTCTTTAATTATTTATTTCTATTATTTTGCTTACTATACGACCTACGTGGAAGGGTCAAAATTTGATCTTCTAAATAATCAAATGATATTACTGAAATCTCTTGAAAAGTTCATTTTAAATAATAATTAAATAAAACGATGTTTTTTTAATTACTTCCACTTTTATCTTTATTTCGACAGTAACCGGTTTCGCCAGGTTCGCTGGCATCGACAGACTGGTCTGGACTGATCGACCAGTCTGTCGATGCCAGCGAGCCTGGCGAAACTGGTCACTGTCGAAATAAAGACAAAAGTGAAAGTAGTTAAAAAAAACATCGTTTTATTTAATTATTATTTGATCTTCTAGCATATTTTCAAGTGTTTCTTCGAATATGGGTTGTGTACAAACGCTATTAAGGTCCGTTAACTGTTGTGTTATGAATTCTGCACTTAATTACAAGATAAGAAAAACACGTATTTAAATTTAGATAGTATTACAATTTCTTTGCCATTCATTTATTATCATAAATATCTACAATTCATATGTATAAAAATGCATTTTCTATCTTATAATAAAAACACAACTTATTTAATTATGGAAAACACACAATAAAGCGATGACTTTACAATCTACTTAAATAAAAATTGTAGTAACACATTTTACAAATAATAATTTATGTACAAATATTATATTATATAAAAATATAAGTATTTATTTTTTAATCTAATTAATTATATCCCAGTAAACATTAAATTAAATAACTTTCCTACGAATAAATAAATAAATTAATAAAATACTGCATTATTAATTTTTACATCAAATATTGAAAAAACTATATTTATAAAAAAACTAACTTTGTACTAGGTGTAATTCCATTTCTAAAATTCACATTTGTCACATCTTATGAAATTTTCAGAAAATATTGTAAATCTTTCGAATAACTCTGATAATGGTTATTTTAATTTAATTAAATTAAAATCATAAACAAATGGTAGCCTTGATTTCCTATACAAATTTCTCTTATGACATTTACAATCTTTGGTGTAAAAAAAACGGGTATTAAACAATTTAACAAACCTGAGGAAACATTTCTCTATAGTATAGAGTTTACACTAGATTATTTTAGAGGGGCAAGACTATGGATGTTTAAAGAGATTTGGTAGCGTTTTGATCTGTATTAAATGTGTTATTGTGTGCACACATATTCCCGTTCACATTTTGAAGTTTTGGGATTGAAGTAAGACGAATCAGGACATATATATTTGAACTGGACAAATTTACCTTCCACGTGCGTGCACATTATGAAACCCTTGCAGTTCGGCACGGAGTTATCGGCGAAGCGACCATTGACAGAGCAGCGGAAATTTGGATACTTTGTGGTTCTCGTGGGTCTTGACGTTCTGGTGGATTCTCTAGAGCCAGAGTAGAGCCTTCTGGTAGAAATCGGTGTTGTACTAAATGAAGAAGTGGTTGTATTCGGGCACTTGTAATTGTTGGAGCATAAATTCATTGACGGATCAAAGGCCGCTCCCTCGGGACATTTCAGTTTGATTTGCATGAATGCTGTGGAATTTGTTGAATTGTGACAGAGGACGTACCCGCGACAGTCGCCCACAGAGTCATCTGGGAATCTTCCCGACTCGGTACATACGAATGCTGGCCTCTTCATAGTAGTGGTTGCGCTGTACCGCGAGCACTGAAATAATTCGGGCGATGTGCATATCGCCGTTCGTGGATTGAACAAGCTGTCCCCAGGGCAATCCAAACACTTTTGCTGGAACTGTCCATCTGATAAGTGTGTACAGATAATGAAGCTCTTGCAAAACATGTTGGAAGGGTCCGGGAAGTGACCGTCAGTTTTGCATTTAAAGGTGGGGTGGATGCAATGCATATTTTTAATAGCATTCAAATATCGCCCTGGATCTGGTGGACAGGTGAATAAATGATTTGAAATACACTTTGATTCCAAAGCATTGAAAGAGGTGAATTCTGGACAGTCGAATTTGTATTGTTTATACGTGTCGTTTTCTTTTACACAAAGGATGTAACTAGTGCAGTTGCTCACAGAAGTGTCTAGGAAGCGCCCTGTGGTGGTACATATGAATGGATCATTGACGGGGGAGCTTGACCGCGGAAGGCTGATTGTGATTTCTGAAGGGGTCGTTGTTGGCTCTAGACTCGACGGACAGGAGTAATTTGTTAAAAGGACGCATTTCGATAAAATTGGATCGAATACGGTGGTCGAAGTGCAATTGAAATTATACGGAACAAGGGTGTGGTTTTTCGCAATGGTGCATAAAATATAACCCTTGCAGTCTGGAATTTGATGGTTGGGGAAGCGTCCTACTGTTGTGCACGTAAAAGGCTCGTACAATATTGTTGTTCTCGCAAATTCAGTAGAAAATACTGAAATATTTTGCACAGGATAGTCTGTGGACGGTAATGTGTGCGTTGTTGAAAATTGATAATTTATCAAATCATTTAATGAGTTGCTAGAGAACAAATTCAATATTTTGCTATTTTCAGTGTCTGCATTAGTAGTCATATAAGGGGTTACAAAGCTAACGTGTTCAAAAATTGGAGTAAGGGGCGATTCAATGACTTCAGAATTTGTAGATGTTACCGATATAGATATCGGTGTTTCAGTAATTGACGATGATGGTGCAGTGCTTTCAAAATCTATGGAAGATATTGGCAAAACAGTAGATGTCTCAGATGTTGGCAATGAAGACGCGGTAGTTTCAGACATTGCAGATGTTATGAATAAAATATTAGATGTCTCAGAAATAGTCGATTCTGGAAGGGTAATTTCAGAAATCGCACTTGTTACCGATAGAAGAGTAGACGTTTCCGACACTGATGATAATGATTCAGTAGTTTCAAATGGTACAGAAGAAGTCGGTAAAACGGAAGATGTTTCCATTGTTGGTATCCAAGATACAGTTGTTTCTGGTAGAAAAGTTGACTCCTCAGGCACTGGCGATGATGATACAGTAGTTTCAGATGATATCACTGGTAAACTGGTTGACACTTCAGACATTTGCGATGACGGTTCAGTAGTTTCAAAACTTGCAGTTGTAACTGGTAGAATAGTTGATATTTCTGATGATGATACAGTAGTTTCAAATGCTATCGGTAATAAAGTATACGTCTCAGATATGGTAGATGACATATCTGTAGTTATTAAGGGATCAGATGATATCGTAAGAGGACCAGAATCATCAGGCGTTGAAGATGGCGATTCGGCAACTTGTAGAATAGTAGAAATCTCAGCTTCTTCATAGGAAGGTTCGGTAGATTCATAAGGGGTAGATGCTGCCGAAGAAAGAGAATCATATGTAAATGGCAATTTTGACGAATAAACAGCTAATTCTGTAGATCCAGAAGTGTAACCATGGTCATCTGGATAGATAAGTGATGTTGGAGAGTCTGTATAAAATTGTTCTGATGTTTTGGCTCCCAATGAAGACATAGTCCATCCCACTCCACCATCAGAAACGGTTGAAACGATGGCAGTTAATGTATCACCCTGCTGCATTTTATTATAAGTTGAATCTGTGAAATACAATGAAAGAAAAATTATTAAGCATGCGCACAAATTTAAAAATATCATTAGTTATAAGATCCGATGATGCGCTTCCTATTGTATTCGCTAATGGAGTAATTTCAATGAACTCAGCGAAGCTTAATGGTATTGCTTCAGATGATGTTTTTTGTGGATACAGATGATTGGCTTGTTTAGCTGGATATTGACTGAAGCAATTTACTACATGTTTTGTGATATGCTTTTGACGTCTCAAGTTTTTCACGATCAATGGTGGTATCTATTGACATAGGTGCTTAAATAATATTTGTTTTGTGTACTCGTTCAAAAAGTTTCTTTCGCACCATCGACATCGTCACTTCTGCCAATAAATGTGATGAATCGAATGATGTTTTTGCGCGAAATGTTTGAGTAACTTGCATACATTTTAAATGTTAAAATGACAGATGGGTTATTCCATTTATTAGTTCCTTGTTTATCTGTTTTGTTTTTAATGTTGTTAATACTGATTGACAATATGACGGTGATTATTTTCGTTCGTAAATCAAGTATTATTTCAATGTGCTGTTATTTGTTATATGTATATGTGATGATTTATACATTTATAAATTTCCGCAAACGGATTACCTTTCAAAGTTGTGCGTTCAGTGGTAGACGAAATATCTGTACCATCAGTCATAGTTGTCGTTTCAGATCCAGTTGTAGATCGAGCCGTTGTTGACGTTGTTGTTAAATCAACAGTAGTTGTAATTTTCGTAACATCATTCGCTGTAATCATTCCACGTGCCGAAGAAGTTGGAATCACATCGGTTGTGGACGAGGAAAATGTACTTGTAATTGAAAGTTTACCTACAGAGGGCAATGTTTCAAGACTCGTTGATGAAGAATCTTTCATGGAGATATACCCAGTTGTAGACATTATTGACTCATCGTTTATTGAAGAATTAAAAGATGGAAATAAAAATGCCTTAGACGAAGATTCAACCAATGTAGAATAGTGAGAAATTGTCGAAGATAAGTCATTGGTCGTAGACATTGTCGATGAACTGTCTGAAACAGATATTGTGCTGGCTTCTCTTGCAGTTATTTCTGATGCAGAAGTGGCAACACTATCCGTGGTTGGTGATTTCTTTGACGGTAGAATAGAAGTCGTTGCGGTATCATCTGCTGTCACACTAATTCTTCCATTTAAGGCAAATATGATATCTGATGAAGATATCAATTCCGTTGTAGAAATTGTAGCACTTCCATCGTCCAATGAGATATCTTTATTTTCTGTTGCTGTTGAAAATAACGGTTGATTTGTGTCTCTAGCGAATTGTGTTAGTGTTATTCCTGTCATATCCGATATGGCTTTTGTTGTTGATATTGTCGTTGAAGGGATAAATTCAGAAATTGTTGATAAATCGATTATTGGATTTTTTGTTGAAGTTGAATAAAATATTGAAGACAAATTGGGTGTACTGTCAGAACCCTTGACTTTTTTGTTCATTATAGTTAAATCCGTTGTTGATACAAAATCGTTTAATGAAGTATTTGTTCCATCGATATCTTCATTGACAGGGTCATCAATCAAGTTGATGGTCAAATAAGAATTATTTATAGTGTTTATAAAATGTGTTGCGGTTGATGTGCTGGTTGTGGAGGATGATATGATTGATGTACTTGTGAAATCAGGTGTTTTTTGTGTTGATGCTAAATCATTTGTTGTTATTGAAAAATCTTTAATGGTTTGATACGATGTACCGTAATGATCCGGAGTAAATGATTCACCCGAGGTTGAAGATATCCTCGTTTCGGTTGCAGCTGTGGATGAAATCTCAAAGGCAGTTAGTTCATTTGTAGTTGGCAAGGCATTTCTTGTAAAAATAAAATCAGTTGGAGAAGAATCACCAAATTTTTCACTTGTTTCTGCTTCACTCGTAGACAAAAACACTTCTGTTTTTTGGGTGGATTCAGTTGCAACAGAAGTGTATTTTGGTGTAGTTGTGAATGGAGTTTTAGATAATTTATATAATGAATCATACGATGATGTTGATGTTGACGAATTATCATTTGACGTTGAAGATACGGAAGACATTGTTGTGTCATCATTTCTTGCATTCACTTCAGTCTCTGTTTTAGTTTCTTTTGTGGTTGGAAAAATGTTTCGCGATAAAGGATGGAACATGGATGTATAATCAGTAGGAATAGTAACTGCTGCAGTTGTATCTGAGATGGTAAAAGTTTTTCTTATTTCGGTTCTGTTATCGAAAGTAACCTCCTTGTGGCCAAACTGTATGGGTGTGGTATATAAAGTTGTAAACGTGTTGGTCGAGTAGGGTGATGAAGATGATATTGTTGTGAATTCGTGTGTTGACATTTCACTCACGGATGACGCATTGTCTATTCGTTCTGAAGTTCCAGAAGTGGCTGAATTAGATGTATCACTTGTTAATATGGTTCTTAAATCTTCAGGAAGTGCGCTTAATCTATCTGTTTTCTTGCTTAATGTTAAAAAAGTGCCGTCCATTGTTGTTCTCAATTCGTCATCATCGACATTTAAGTCAACCGTTGTAGTTGAAATATCGTCGTTGTTTGAAAAACCAGTTAACCAAGGAAAAGGAATTCCTTCCACGTATGAATGCATTACAGTATTCGATGTGATATCACTTAAGTGAATAGACGATAAATTTGATGAAAATGTCAAATTATTTATGGACGTCGTAGTTTTTTCAGTAGGCCTATTTATTTCGTTTTCCATAATAACGTTCCTTGAAGATGTAATATTTTGATCAGCTTCTTCTGTGGTAGATAAAATGGTTGAAAAGAGAATACTTGATATATACGAAAAGTTCGTAGTTGATAAGAATAGTATATCATCACTGGTCGTACTATTTTCACTACTCATTTCACTTGTCAAAGATGCTATAGCTGCGTCAATTATCGTCCCTTCATCACTTGTCGCTGATTGGAAATTTGAAGATAACAGATCAGCTGGGTATTTAACCGGAGTTAAATCTGTCGAAATCAATATGTCCACGGAAGAAGTTGGGGCTGTCGAGGTTTCCGAAAACTCTTCTCTCGATTGTGCTGATGGAGAGTCAGTTATTTTTAATGCATCTGTGGAGGTTGTTTCTGTGGTATGTATAGCAATGTTGGTTGATGATGTATCTGTTGTGGATAACGAATGTTTTGATGTTGGGAACTCCGTCATCGATGAAGTTTTTGTTACATATCCAGTGGTTTTTATATTTGTATATTTTGTTGTTGCGTTACTTGTGGAAGTAATATCGAGAGATTGAGTAGCTGGTGTTACGCCATAAGTTGTCGTTTCAAATGTTGTTGGGATGACCTCTGTGATAAGTGATTTTGATGTTGAGATGCCTGTGAATTCATTTGTTGTTGAAGTTTCCACCACTGGTATGATTGGTGTGCTAATGAGTTTGGGTGTTGTTGAATCTGTAACCGACATAGGTTTTTCTGAAGCAGATGAAAATTCTCTCGTCGGCGTTATCGCAAAATTATTTGTTATCTTGCTCAATTCTGAATGAGACGATGATTCACTAATATCAGTAGACATTGTTGCATTTGTGGTCATACTTGTTGAAACATCTATATTTGTTTCACTTGCAATTGACGACACTAAAGTTGTCGAAGACACTTCTGGAGTGGAAGTAGATGATGTCATGAACATAGCTATTTCATTGGATGAATACGTACTCTCGGAATCGGACGTCGTAGAATTAGTTGATAATGAAGAATCATATTTTGGTGAAGAAATTTCCGAAGTAGTCGACGTCTCAAAAATAATGGTTGACGAGTTCGATTCGACATCGTTTGTCATTTCATTAGATGTTGAGGTAATAAATGTAGGAGATGTATATGCCGTAGTTAAATATTGTATATTTTCTTCTGTTGTACTCGTTTGAACAACTGGTTTCGAAGCACTGGTCGATGATATATCGGTCGTTGATATCTCATATCTAGAATTCGAAACTAGTTCAGAACCTTCTGTGGTCGTACTCAGTGGTTCATCTGACGTCCGATTTCCTGGTGCAGCATAAGTAGGGGATAAAGTTGAGGATGGAAAATTAATAATGGATGTGGAATAAGCAGTTGCCGATCCGTCCGTTATTGTAGGTACTCCCGTAATCGTGTCGCTTGTGGTGGATGGGATGTGTGTGGTTGTCTTAATGGCCTCTGTGGAAGAATTTGTACTTGTAAATACTACCAAAGTTGTGTCAAACAATATGGATGGAATATTTGTTGTAGATGTGTACCCTGTTGTAGACAGTAGTAATGTTCCTTCCGTAGTCACAATTATGGACGATTCAGTAGTTTTTTCGGAATCCATACGTGTTGGAACGCCAGTTAACAAGTCTCGAGTTATTGACGGAAAATCACTCGTGGGTGTAGAATAAACTGTTGTCGGGAAACTTGTTGGAACGTCTGTTATTTTACTTGCGCGTACTTCTAGAGCGGTGTCACTAAGAGTGGACGGAATTTTTGTAGTTGTAAAAATGGCCTCGGTAGAAAAGTTCGCATTTGAAGAACCATTGCTTTCCGAAGTGGATGTAGCGTCGGTCGTTGTTGATGTATGAAGTAATGTACGTAATATGGTAGATGCGTTGGATATATCGGATGTCGATGGTTCAGTTGTGGAATATGAATTTACTGTTGGTGAAGATATATCCGTAGAACCCACCGTGGTGGGTAACTCCGTTGTCGAACCTGATTCTACTTTAGTTGTTATTGTCAAGGGAACAAGCGCAATAGGTGTGTACTGTGTGGTGAGAATAGTTCTTGCTGACTCACTAGTTTGAACTTCGGTTGACGTTTCACTGGTTGTTGAAGGAATATCGGTGGATCCAGTCGTTAAAACTAGTGTACTTAATTCCGTGGCCAAACTTGACGAAGAATCTGAATTTGATATTGTCAACGTATCGTCGAGGGTAGTACTTGTTAGTTGATTGGTTATCGAATCTTGGCTTGTTGAAGGAACATTATAAGTCGATGAAGTATAAACTGACGTTGATATACTAGTAGTACTCGTTCGTAAGCCTATTGTTGCGTCAGTCAAAGTAGGCGGAATTATTGTTGAAGATAAGTACTCATTTGTAGAGCCTGAAACGGTTCCGTCCGTGGTCAAACTTTTTGACGAAGCTGTACTTAAAACAGTCCTCGTTACGTCAGAGGTCGTACTCACTGGTTGACTTGTTGTCACATCTCGAGTACCGATTGTGGTATAAGCTTTAGTCGGAATATTATTAGATATATCCGTTGTTGTACTCATAGGTAAATCTGAAGACGTGATCATGACAGAATGAGTGTCAGATGTTTTATAAGCTTCTGTGGAAGAAGGATTTGTAATTGTAGAACTCATGTTTTCAAAAGTTAGTGTTGTTCCTTCCGTGGTCAAAAATATTGTTAATTCAGTACCAAATGTGGTCGTCACTTCGTCAGAGATCGTGCTTGCTGGCACATCTCGGGTAGGAAAAGAAACATTAGTAGTTGATGTAGTATAAGCCGTTGTCGAAAATGTTTTCTCGGGTATATACGAAATCAAATCAGTAATGGTGGACGAAATGTTTGTAATTGAAGATATGGCCTCGGTGGAATAATGATTCGCTGTTGTAGAACTAATGTTTTCCGAAGAAGACGTAGATATATCAGAAGTGGATAAGTCGGTTGTGGAATGTGAATAAACTGTTGACGTAGAAATATTATCCATCATTGTTGGTGACTCGGTTGCCGTATTTGATACGGCGTCTGTTGTCATAACGTCAATTGTTGAGGAAATATTAGAAGGAGATGTGTACTGCGTAGTGGATGATTGTGTTGTTATTTTCGTTGTACTCGTTTGAACACCGAGAGTTGTTTCACTGGTGATTGGCAATATACCAGTTGATCCTGCAGTTGAAACTAGTGTTGTTACGTTTGTGGGTACACTTGTTGAAGAATCCGAAATTAAAACTGAGGTCGTTCTATCAGGAGTCGCATTCGTGGTCACATCAAGAGAAGTGGATGGAATATCATAAATAGTTGATACGGTATAAGTTGTCGTAGACATGCCTGTCATACTTGTTATGACATTCGCGGTCTGGTTTGTTAATGATGACTGTTCAGTAATGGAAACTGTCGTAGTTCCGTCAGTCTTCGTTGTCACATCACGGGTTGAAGATGGTACGTAAATCGTTAATGACGTATATGCTGTTGTCGATAAAGTACTCTCGGGTATTTCCGTAGTCGACTCACTCGCGTTGGACGGAACTATTGTGGTTGTATAGATGGCCTCTGTGAAAGATGGAATCGCTGTTGAAGAACTGATGCTTTTCGAAGTTGACGTAGCGTCGATCGTTGTCGGTGTGTGAATTGATGTTTGTAAAATGGAGGATGCGGTGGATATATCGGATGTCGATGAGTCAGTTGTGGATTGTGATTTACCTGTTGACGTGAAATAAATATCCGTTGATGGCATCATTATTGGTGATTCGGTAGTCATATTCAATCCGGCATCAGTTTTTAAGGGAATTGCGGTAGAGGATGTGTATTGCGTAGTGGATAAACGTGTAGTTCTATCCGTCGTACTCGTATGAATACCGGAAGTTGTTTCACCGGTAGTTGATGATATACCAGTTGATCCCGTTCTAGATAATAATGTTGTGTCTTCCGTTGACTGTTCGGTTGAAGAAACCGTAATTGAAACCAAGGACGTGCCGTCAGTCATTGTACTCGTTAGTTGACTGGTAATCGTATCTTCAGTTGTTGAATGAACATTCGTTGTGGATGTGGTGTCACCTGGCATCAATATGCCAGTGGTGGATTGTGAACTACCTGTTGACATAGAATAAATATGCGTTGAAGTCATCGTTGCTGGTGACTCGGTAGTCGTACTCGATATGGCATCAGTTGTTGAGGAAATTGCAGTAGTGGATGTGTACTGTGTAACATATAGAGGTGTAGTTCGATCCGTCAAAATCAATGGAATCCCGGATATTATTTCACCGGTCGTTGAAGAAATACCAGTTGATACTGTTGTGGATAATAATGTTGTTTCTTCCGTTGCCTGATCTGTTGAAGAATCCATGATTGGAACCGAGGTTGCGCCGGCTGTTGTTATACTCATAAAGTGATTGGTCATCGTATCGTGTGTTGTGGAAAGAAGATTAGTTGAATGCATCGATTCAGCACTAAAAACTGAGGTCGTTCCATCAGTGTTGGTACTCGTTGGTTGACTGGTCGTCATGTCTCGTGTTGTTGAAGGAACGTTCGTTGTGGATGTGGTGTCTCCTGGCGTCGACATGTCAGTCGTGCTCGTCGTCACTTCCGTAGTCGAGGCTATCGAAGAAGACGGAATCGTTGTTGTTGACCCTCGAGTTGTTCCTTCCGTGGTCGAAAGTGTTGTTGATTCAGTAGTAGATGCTGTCGTCGTTCCGTCAGTGGTGGTACTCGTTGCCACTTCTCGGGTTGTAGATGGTACGTAAGTCGTTGACGTCGTATATGCTGTGGTCGATTCGGGCATTTCTGTTGTCGTATCGCTTGCGGTGGACGGATTGTTTGAAGTTGTATAGCCGGCCTCTGTGGACGAAGGATTCGTGGTTGAAGAACTCATGCTTTCGGATGTTGACATAGCGTCGGTCGTTGTCGGTGTGTGAATTGATGTTTGTGTAAAGGAGGATGCGGTGGATATATCGGATGTCGATGAGTCAGTTGTGGATTGTGAATTACCTGTTGACGTTGAATAAATATCCGTTGACGTCATCGTTGTTGGTGACTCGGATGTCGTACTCGATCCGGCGTCAGTTGTTGAAGGAAAAGCCGTAGTAGATGTGTACTTCGAAGTGGATAAAGGTGTTGTTCTTTCCGTCGTACTCGTATGATCGCCGGCTGTTGTTTCACTGGTCGATGACGATATACTAGTTGATCCAGTTGTGGTTTCGTCCGTGGACAGACTTGATAAAGAATCCGTAGTTGAAATCGTGGTCGTTCCGTCAGTGGTGGTACTCGTTGGTTGACTGGTCGTCATGTCTCGTGTTGTTGAAGGAACGTTCGTTGTGGATGTGGTGTCTCCTGGCGTCGACATGTCAGTCGTGCTCGTCGTCACTTCCGTAGTCGAGGCTATCGAAGAAGACGGAATCGTTGTTGTTGACCCTCGAGTTGTTCCTTCCGTGGTCGAAAGTGTTGTTGATTCAGTAGTAGATGCTGTAGTCGTTCCGTCAGTGGTAGTACTCGTTGCCACTTCTCGGGTTGTAGATGGTACGTAAGTCGTTGACGTCGTATAAGCTGTGGTCGATTCGGGCATTTCTGTTGTCGTATCGCTTGCGGTGGACAGATTGTTTGTAGTTGTATAGCCGGCCTCTGTGGACGAAGGATTCGTGGTTGAAGAATTCATGCTTACGGATGTCGACATAGCGTCGGTCGTTGTCGGTGTGTGAATTGATGTTTGTGTAAAGGAGGATGCGGTGGATATATCGGATATCGATGAGTCAGTTGTGGATTGTGAATAACCTGTTGACGTTGAATAAATATCCGTTGACGTCATCGTTGTTGGTGACTCGGAAGTCGTACTCGATCCGGCGTCAGTTGTTGAGGGAATAGCCGTAGTAGATGTGTACTGCGAAGTAGATAAAGGTGTTGTTCTTTCCGTCGTACTCGTATGATCACCGGTTGTTGTTACACTGGTCGTTGACGATATACTAGTTGATCCAGTGGTGGTTTCGTCCGTGGACAGACTTGATGAAGAATCCGTAGTTGAAACCGTGGTCATTCCGTCAGTGGTGGTACTCGTTGGTTGACTGGTCGTCATGTCTCGTATTGTTGAAGGAACGTTCGTTGTGGATGTGGTGTCTCCTGGCGTCGACATGTCAGTCGTGCTCGTCGTCACTTCCGTAGTCGAGGCTATCGAAGAAGACGGAATCGTTGTTGTTGACCCTCGAGTTGTTCCTTCCGTGGTCGAAAGTGTTGTTGATTCAGTAGTAGATGCTGTCGTCGTTCCGTCAGTGGTGGTACTCGTTGCCACTTCTCGGGTTGTAGATGGTACGTAAGTCGTTGACGTCGTATATGCTGTGGTCGATTCGGGCATTTCTGTTGTCGTATCGCTTGCGGTGGACGGATTGTTTGTAGTTGTATAGCCGGCCTCTGTGGACGAAGGATTCGTGGTTGAAGAACTCATGCTTTCGGATGTTGACATAGCGTCGGTCGTTGTCGGTGTGTGAATTGATGTTTGTGTAAAGGAGGATGCGGTGGATATATCGGATGTCGATGAGTCAGTTGTGGATTGTGAATTACCTGTTGACGTTGAATAAATATCCGTTGACGTCATCGTTGTTGGTGACTCGGAAGTCGTACTCGATCCGGCGTCAGTTGTTGAGGGAATAGCCGTAGTAGATGTGTACTGCGAAGTGGATAAAGGTGTTGTTCTTTCCGTCGTACTCGTATGATCACCGGTTGTTGTTTCACTGGTCGTTGACGATATACTAGTTGATCCAGTGGTGGTTTCGTCCGTGGACAGACTTGATGAAGAATCCGTAGTTGAAACCGTGGTCGTTCCGTCAGTGGTGGTACTCGTTGGTTGACTGGTCGTCATGTCTCGTGTTGTTGAAGGAACGTTCGTTGTGGATGTGGTGTCTCCTGGCGTCGACATGTCAGTCGTGCTCGTCGTCACTTCCGTAGTCGAGGCTATCGAAGAAGACGGAATCGTTGTTGTTGACGCTCGAGTTGTTCCTTCCGTGGTCGAAAAAGTTGTTGATTCAGTACTAGATGCTGTCGTCGTTCCGTCAGTGGTGGTACTCGTTGCCACATCTCGGGTTGTAGATGGTACGTAAGTCGTTGACGTCGTATATGCTGTGGTCGATTCGGGCATTTCTGTTGTCGTTTCGCTTGCGGTAGACGGATTATTTGTAGTTGTATAGCCGGCCTCTGTGGACGAAGGATTCGGTGTTGAAGAACTCATGCTTTCGGATGTTGACGTAGCGTCGGTCGTTGTCGGTGTGTGAATTGATGTTTGTGTAAAGGAGGATGCGGTGGATATATCGGATGTCGATGAGTCAGTTGTGGATTGTGAATTACCTGTTGACGTTGAATAAATATCCGTTGACGTCATCGTTGTTGGTGACTCGGAAGTCGTACTCGATCCGGCGTCAGTTGTTGAGGGAATAGCCGTAGTAGATGTGTACTGCGAAGTGGATAAAGGTGTTGTTCTTTCCGTCGTACTCGTATGATCACCGGTTGTTGTTTCACTGGTCGTTGACGATATACCAGTTGATCCAGTTGTGGTTTCGTCCGTGGACAGACTTGATGAAGAATCCGTAGTTGAAACCGTGGTCGTTCCGTCAGTGGTGGTACTCGTTGGTTGACTGGTCGTCATGTCTCGTGTTGTTGAAGGAACGTTCGTTGTGGATGTGGTGTCTCCTGGCGTCGACATGTCAGTCGTGCTCGTCGTCACTTCCGTAGTCGAGGCTATCGAAGAAGACGGAATCGTTGTTGTTGACCCTCGAGTTGTTCCTTCCGTGGTCGAAAGTGTTGTTGATTCAGTACTAGATGCTGTCGTCGTTCCGTCAGTGGTGGTACTCGTTGCCACTTCTCGGGTTGTAGATGGTACGTAAGTCGTTGACGTCGTATATGCTGTGGTCGATTCGGGCATTTCTGTTGTCGTATCGCTTGCGGTGGACGGATTGTTTGTAGTTGTATAGCCGGCCTCTGTGGACGAAGGATTCGGTGTTGAAGAACTCATGCTTTCGGATGTTGACGTAGCGTCGGTCGTTGTCGGTGTGTGAATTGATGTTTGTGTAAAGGAGGATGCGGTGGATATATCGGATGTCGATGAGTCAGTTGTGGATTGTGAATTACCTGTTGACGTTGAATAAATATCCGTTGACGTCATCGTTGTTGGTGACTCGGAAGTCGTACTCGATCCGGCGTCAGTTGTTGAGGGAATAGCCGTAGTAGATGTGTACTGCGAAGTGGATAAAGGTGTTGTTCTTTCCGTCGTACTCGTATGATCACCGGTTGTTGTTTCACTGGTCGTTGACGATATACTAGTTGATCCAGTGGTGGTTTCGTCCGTGGACAGACTTGATGAAGAATCCGTAGTTGAAACCGTGGTCGTTCCGTCAGTGGTGGTACTCGTTGGTTGACTGGTCGTCATGTCTCGTGTTGTTGAAGGAACGTTCGTTGTGGATGTGGTGTCTCCTGGCGTCGACATGTCAGTCGTGCTCGTCGTCACTTCCGTAGTCGAGGCTATCGAAGAAGACGGAATCGTTGTTGTTGACGCTCGAGTTGTTCCTTCCGTGGTCGAAAGTGTTGTTGATTCAGTACTAGATGCTGTCGTCGTTCCGTCAGTGGTGGTACTCGTTGCCACATCTCGGGTTGTAGATGGTACGTAAGTCGTTGACGTCGTATATGCTGTGGTCGATTCGGGCATTTCTGTTGTCGTTTCGCTTGCGGTAGACGGATTGTTTGTAGTTGTATAGCCGGCCTCTGTGGACGAAGGATTCGGTGTTGAAGAACTCATGCTTTCGGATGTTGACGTAGCGTCGGTCGTTGTCGGTGTGTGAATTGATGTTTGTGTAAAGGAGGATGCGGTGGATATATCGGATGTCGATGAGTCAGTTGTGGATTGTGAATTACCTGTTGACGTTGAATAAATATCCGTTGACGTCATCGTTGTTGGTGACTCGGAAGTCGTACTCGATCCGGCGTCAGTTGTTGAGGGAATAGCCGTAGTAGATGTGTACTGCGAAGTGGATAAAGGTGTTGTTCTTTCCGTCGTACTCGTATGATCACCGGTTGTTGTTTCACTGGTCGTTGACGATATACTAGTTGATCCAGTGGTGGTTTCGTCCGTGGACAGACTTGATGAAGAATCCGTAGTTGAAACCGTGGTCGTTCCGTCAGTGGTGGTACTCGTTGGTTGGCTGGTCGTCATGTCTCGTGTTGTTGAAGGAACGTTCGTTGTGGATGTGGTGTCTCCTGGCGTCGACATGTCAGTCGTGCTCGTCGTCACTTCCGTAGTCGAGGCTATCGAAGAAGACGGAATCGTTGTTGTTGACGCTCGAGTTGTTCCTTCCGTGGTCGAAAGTGTTGTTGATTCAGTACTAGATGCTGTCGTCGTTCCGTCAGTGGTGGTACTCGTTGCCACATCTCGGGTTGTAGATGGTACGTAAGTCGTTGACGTCGTATATGCTGTGGTCGATTCGGGCATTTCTGTTGTCGTATCGCTTGCGGTGGACGGATTGTTTGTAGTTGTATAGCCGGCCTCTGTGGACGAAGGATTCGGTGTTGAAGAACTCATGCTTTCGGATGTTGACGTAGCGTCGGTCGTTGTCGGTGTGTGAATTGATGTTTGTGTAAAGGAGGATGCGGTGGATATATCGGATGTCGATGAGTCAGTTGTGGATTGTGAATTACCTGTTGACGTTGAATAAATATCCGTTGACGTCATCGTTGTTGGTGACTCGGAAGTCGTACTCGATCCGGCGTCAGTTGTTGAGGGAATAGCCGTAGTAGATGTGTACTGCGAAGTGGATAAAGGTGTTGTTCTTTCCGTCGTACTCGTATGATCACCGGTTGTTGTTTCACTGGTCGTTGACGATATACTAGTTGATCCAGTGGTGGTTTCGTCCGTGGACAGACTTGATGAAGAATCCGTAGTTGAAACCGTGGTCGTTCCGTCAGTGGTGGTACTCGTTGGTTGACTGGTCGTCATGTCTCGTGTTGTTGAAGGAACGTTCGTTGTGGATGTGGTGTCTCCTGGCGTCGACATGTCAGTCGTGCTCGTCGTCACTTCCGTAGTCGAGGCTATCGAAGAAGACGGAATCGTTGTTGTTGACCCTCGAGTTGTTCCTTCCGTGGTCGAAAGTGTTGTTGATTCAGTACTAGATGCTGTCGTCGTTCCGTCAGTGGTGGTACTCGTTGCCACATCTCGGGTTGTAGATGGTACGTAAGTCGTTGACGTCGTATATGCTGTGGTCGATTCGGGCATTTCTGTTGTCGTATCGCTTGCGGTGGACGGATTGTTTGTAGTTGTATAGTCGGCCTCTGTGGACGAAGGATTCGTGGTTGAAGAACTCATGCTTTCGGATGTTGACATAGCGTCGGTCGTTGTCGGTGTGTGAATTGATGTTTGTGTAAAGGAGGATGCGGTGGATATATCGGATGTCGATGAGTCAGTTGTGGATTGTGAATTACCTGTTGACGTTGAATAAATATCCGTTGACGTCATCGTTGTTGGT
Source organism: Lepidostoma basale (assembly GCA_022606425.2). Taxonomy (NCBI): domain Eukaryota; kingdom Metazoa; phylum Arthropoda; class Insecta; order Trichoptera; family Lepidostomatidae; genus Lepidostoma; species Lepidostoma basale. The sequence goes on along the minus strand of JAHDVF020000695.1, from coordinate 238,873 downwards.
GACTCGGAAGTCGTACTCGATCCGGCGTCAGTTGTTGAGGGAATAGCCGTAGTAGATGTGTACTGCGAAGTGGATAAAGGTGTTGTTCTTTCCGTCGTACTCGTATGATCACCGGTTGTTGTTTCACTGGTCGTTGACGATATACTAGTTGATCCAGTGGTGGTTTCGTCCGTGGACAGACTTGATGAAGAATCCGTAGTTGAAACCGTGGTCGTTCCGTCAGTGGTGGTACTCGTTGGTTGACTGGTCGTCATGTCTCGTGTTGTTGAAGGAACGTTCGTTGTGGATGTGGTGTCTCCTGGCGTCGACATGTCAGTCGTGCTCGTCGTCACTTCCGTAGTCGAGGCTATCGAAGAAGACGGAATCGTTGTTGTTGACGCTCGAGTTGTTCCTTCCGTGGTCGAAAGTGTTGTTGATTCAGTACTAGATGCTGTCGTCGTTCCGTCAGTGGTGGTACTCGTTGCCACATCTCGGGTTGTAGATGGTACGTAAGTCGTTGACGTCGTATATGCTGTGGTCGATTCGGGCATTTCTGTTGTCGTTTCGCTTGCGGTAGACGGATTGTTTGTAGTTGTATAGCCGGCCTCTGTGGACGAAGGATTCGGTGTTGAAGAACTCATGCTTTCGGATGTTGACGTAGCGTCGGTCGTTGTCGGTGTGTGAATTGATGTTTGTGTAAAGGAGGATGCGGTGGATATATCGGATGTCGATGAGTCAGTTGTGGATTGTGAATTACCTGTTGACGTTGAATAAATATCCGTTGACGTCATCGTTGTTGGTGACTCGGAAGTCGTACTCGATCCGGCGTCAGTTGTTGAGGGAATAGCCGTAGTAGATGTGTACTGCGAAGTGGATAAAGGTGTTGTTCTTTCCGTCGTACTCGTATGATCACCGGTTGTTGTTTCACTGGTCGTTGACGATATACCAGTTGATCCAGTTGTGGTTTCGTCCGTGGACAGACTTGATGAAGAATCCGTAGTTGAAACCGTGGTCGTTCCGTCAGTGGTGGTACTCGTTGGTTGACTGGTCGTCATGTCTCGTGTTGTTGAAGGAACGTTCGTTGTGGATGTGGTGTCTCCTGGCGTCGACATGTCAGTCGTGCTCGTCGTCACTTCCGTAGTCGAGGCTATCGAAGAAGACGGAATCGTTGTTGTTGACGCTCGAGTTGTTCCTTCCGTGGTCGAAAGTGTTGTTGATTCAGTACTAGATGCTGTCGTCGTTCCGTCAGTGGTGGTACTCGTTGCCACTTCTCGGGTTGTAGATGGTACGTAAGTCGTTGACGTCGTATATGCTGTGTTCGATTCGATTGATGTTTGTGTAAAGGAGGATGCGGTGGATATATCGGATGTCGATGAGTCAGTTGTGGATTGTGAATTACCTGTTGACGTTGAATAAATATCCGTTGACTTCATCGTTGTTGGTGACTCGGAAGTCGTGCTCGATCCGGCGTCAGTTGTTGAGGGAATAGCCGTAGTAGATGTGTACTGCGAAGTGGATAAAGGTGTTGTTCTTTCCGTCGTACTCGTATGATCACCGGTTGTTGTTTCACTGGTCGTTGACGATATACTAGTTGATCCAGTGGTGGTTTCGTCCGTGGACAGACTTGATGAAGAATCCGTAGTTGAAACCGTGGTCGTTCCGTCAGTGGTGGTACTCGTTGGTTGACTGGTCGTCATGTCTCGTGTTGTTGAAGGAACGTTCGTTGTGGATGTGGTGTCTCCTGGCGTCGACATGTCAGTCGTGCTCGTCGTCACTTCCGTAGTCGAGGCTATCGAAGAAGACGGAATCGTTGTAGTTGACGCTCGAGTTGTTCCTTCCGTGGTCGAAAGTGTTGTTGATTCAGTACTAGATGCTGTCGTCGTTCCGTCAGTGGTGGTACTCGTTGCCACATCTCGGGTTGTAGATTGTACGTAAGTCGTTGACGTCGTATATGCTGTGGTCGATTCAGGCATTTCTGTTGTCGTTTCGCTTGCGGTAGACGGATTGTTTGTAGTTGTATAGCCGGCCTCTGTGGACGAAGGATTCGGTGTTGAAGAACTCATGCTTTCGGATGTTGACGTAGCGTCGGTCGTTGTCGGTGTGTGAATTGATGTTTGTGTAAAGGAGAATGCGGTGGATATATTGGATGTCGATGAGTCAGTTGTGGATTGTGAATTACCTGTTGACGTTGAATAAATATCCGTTGACGTCATCGTTGTTGGTGACTCGGAAGTCGTACTCGATCCGGCGTCAGTTGTTGAGGAAATAGCCGTAGTAGATGTGTACTGCGAAGTGGATAAAGGTGTTGTTCTTTCCGTCGTACTCGTATGATCACCGGTTGTTGTTTCACTGGTCGTTGACGATATACCAGTTGATCCAGTTGTGGTTTCGTCCGTGGACAGACTTGATGAAGAATCCGTAGTTGAAACCGTGGTCGTTCCGTCAGTGGTGGTACTCGTTGGTTGACTGGTCGTCATGTCTCGTGTTGTTGAAGGAACGTTCGTTGTGGATGTGGTGTCTCCTGGCGTCGACATGTCAGTCGTGCTCGTCGTCACTTCCGTAGTCGAGGCTATCGAAGAAGACGGAATCGTTGTTGTTGACGCTCGAGTTGTTCCTTCCGTGGTCGAAAGTGTTGTTGATTCAGTACTAGATGCTGTCGTCGTTCCGTCAGTGGTGGTACTCGTTGCCACTTCTCGGGTTGTAGATGGTACGTAAGTCGTTGACGTCGTATATGCTGTGGTCGATTCGGGCATTTCTGTTGTCGTATCGCTTGCGGTGGACGGATTGTTTGTAGTTGTATAGCCGGCCTCTGTGGACGAAGGATTCGGTGTTGAAGAACTCATGCTTTCGGATGTTGACGTAGCGTCGGTCGTTGTCGGTGTGTGAATTGATGTTTGTGTAAAGGAGGATGCGGTGGATATATCGGATGTCGATGAGTCAGTTGTGGATTGTGAATTACCTGTTGACGTTGAATAAATATCCGTTGACGTCATCGTTGTTGGTGACTCGGAAGTCGTACTCGATCCGGCGTCAGTTGTTGAGGGAATAGCCGTAGTAGATGTGTACTGCGAAGTGGATAAAGGTGTTGTTCTTTCCGTCGTACTCGTATGATCACCGGTTGTTGTTTCACTGGTCGTTGACAATATACTTGTTGATCCAGTGGTGGTTTCGTCCGTGGACAGACTTGATGAAGAATCCGTAGTTGTAACCGTGGTCGTTCCGTCAGTGGTGGTACTCGTTGGTTGGCTGGTCGTCATGTCTCGTGTTGTTGAAGGAACGTTCGTTGTGGATGTGGTGTCTCCTGGCGTCGACATGTCAGTCGTGCTCGTCGTCACTTCCGTAGTCGAGGCTATCGAAGAAGACGGAATCGTTGTTGTTGACGCTCGAGTTGTTCCTTCCGTGGTCGAAAGTGTTGTTGATTCAGTACTAGATGCTGTCGTCGTTCCGTCAGTGGTGGTACTCGTTGCCACATCTCGGGTTGTAGATGGTACGTAAGTCGTTGACGTCGTATATGCTGTGGTCGATTCGGGCATTTCTGTTGTCGTATCGCTCGCGGTGGACGGATTGTTTGTAGTTGTATAGCCGGCCTCTGTGGACGAAGGATTCGTGCTTGAAGAACTCATGCTTTCGGATGTTGACATAGCGTCGGTCGTTGTCGGTGTGTGAATTGATGTTTGTGTTAAGGAGGATGCGGTGGATATATCGGATGTCGATGAGTCAGTTGTGGATTGTGAATTACCTGTTGACGTTGAATAAATATCCGTTGACGTCATCGTTGTTGGTGACTCGGAAGTCGTACTCGATCCGGCGTCAGTTGTTGAGGGAATAGCCGTAGTAGATGTGTACTGCGAAGTGGATAAAGGTGTTGTTCTTTCCGTCGTACTCGTATGATCACCGGTTGTTGTTTCACTGGTCGTTGACGATATACTAGTTGATCCAGTGGTGGTTTCGTCCGTGGACAGACTTGATGAAGAATCCGTAGTTGAAACCGTGGTCGTTCCGTCAGTGGTGGTACTCGTTGGTTGACTGGTCGTCATGTCTCGTGTTGTTGAAGGAACGTTCGTTGTGGATGTGGTGTCTCCTGGCGTCGACATGTCAGTCGTGCTCGTCGTCACTTCCGTAGTCGAGGCTATCGAAGAAGACGGAATCGTTGTTGTTGACGCTCGAGTTGTTCCTTCCGTGGTCGATAGTGTTGTTGATTCAGTACTAGATGCTGTCGTCGTTCCGTCAGTGGTGGTACTCGTTGCCACTTCTCGGGTTGTAGATGGTACGTAAGTCGTTGACGTCGTATATGCTGTGGTCGATTCGGGCATTTCTGTTGTCGTATCGCTTGCGGTGGACGGATTGTTTGTAGTTGTATAGTCGGCCTCTGTGGACGAAGGATTCGTGGTTGAAGAACTCATGCTTTCGGATGTTGACATAGCGTCGGTCGTTGTCGGTATTGTGAATTAAGATCCGGCGTCAGTTGTTGAGGGAATAGCCGTAGTAGATGTGTACTGCGAAGTGGATAAAAGGTGTTGTTCTTTCCGTCGTACTCGTATGATCACCAGTTGTTGTTTCACTGGTCGTTGACGATATACTAGTTGATCAGTGGTGGTTTCGTCCGTGGACAGTGAAGAATCCGTAGTTGAAACCGTGGTCGTTCCGTCAGTGAGTGGTACTCGTTGGTTGGCTGGTCGTCATGTCTCGTGTTGAAGGAACGTTCGTTGTGGATGTAGTGTCTCCTGGCGTCGACATGTCAGTCGTGCTCGTCGTCACTTCCGTAGTCGAGGCTATCGAAGAAGACGGAATCGTTGTTGTTGACCCTCGAGTTGTTCCTTCCGTGGTCGAACGTGTTGTTGATTCAGTACTAGATGCTGTCGTCGTTCCGTCAGTGGTGGTACTCGTTGCCACTTCTCGGGTTGTAGATGGTACGTAAGTCGTTGACGTCGTATATGCTGTGGTCGATTCGGGCATTTCTGTTGTCGTATCGCTTGCGGTGGACGGATTGTTTGAAGTTGTATAGCCGGCCTCTGTGGACGAAGGATTCGTGGTTGAAGAACTCATGCTTTCGGATGTTGACATAGCGTCGGTCGTTGTCGGTGTGTGAATTGATGTTTGTGTAAAGGAGGATGCGGTGGATATATCGGATGTCGATGAGTCAGTTGTGGATTGTGAATTACCTGTTGACGTTGAATAAATATCCGTTGACGTCATCGTTGTTGGTGACTCGGATGTCGTACTCGATCCGGCGTCAGTTGTTGAAGGAAAAGCCGTAGTAGATGTGTACTTCGAAGTGGATAAAGGTGTTGTTCTTTCCGTCGTACTCGTATGATCGCCGGCTGTTGTTTCACTGGTCGATGACGATATACTAGTTGATCCAGTTGTGGTTTCGTCCGTGGACAGACTTGATAAAGAATCCGTAGTTGAAATCGTGGTCGTTCCGTCAGTGGTGGTACTCGTTGGTTGACTGGTCGTCATGTCTCGTGTTGTTGAAGGAACGTTCGTTGTGGATGTGGTGTCTCCTGGCGTCGACATGTCAGTCGTGCTCGTCGTCACTTCCGTAGTCGAGGCTATCGAAGAAGACGGAATCGTTGTTGTTGACCCTCGAGTTGTTCCTTCCGTGGTCGAAAGTGTTGTTGATTCAGTAGTAGATGCTGTAGTCGTTCCGTCAGTGGTAGTACTCGTTGCCACTTCTCGGGTTGTAGATGGTACGTAAGTCGTTGACGTCGTATAAGCTGTGGTCGATTCGGGCATTTCTGTTGTCGTATCGCTTGCGGTGGACAGATTGTTTGTAGTTGTATAGCCGGCCTCTGTGGACGAAGGATTCGTGGTTGAAGAATTCATGCTTACGGATGTCGACATAGCGTCGGTCGTTGTCGGTGTGTGAATTGATGTTTGTGTAAAGGAGGATGCGGTGGATATATCGGATATCGATGAGTCAGTTGTGGATTGTGAATAACCTGTTGACGTTGAATAAATATCCGTTGACGTCATCGTTGTTGGTGACTCGGAAGTCGTACTCGATCCGGCGTCAGTTGTTGAGGGAATAGCCGTAGTAGATGTGTACTGCGAAGTAGATAAAGGTGTTGTTCTTTCCGTCGTACTCGTATGATCACCGGTTGTTGTTACACTGGTCGTTGACGATATACTAGTTGATCCAGTGGTGGTTTCGTCCGTGGACAGACTTGATGAAGAATCCGTAGTTGAAACCGTGGTCATTCCGTCAGTGGTGGTACTCGTTGGTTGACTGGTCGTCATGTCTCGTATTGTTGAAGGAACGTTCGTTGTGGATGTGGTGTCTCCTGGCGTCGACATGTCAGTCGTGCTCGTCGTCACTTCCGTAGTCGAGGCTATCGAAGAAGACGGAATCGTTGTTGTTGACCCTCGAGTTGTTCCTTCCGTGGTCGAAAGTGTTGTTGATTCAGTAGTAGATGCTGTCGTCGTTCCGTCAGTGGTGGTACTCGTTGCCACTTCTCGGGTTGTAGATGGTACGTAAGTCGTTGACGTCGTATATGCTGTGGTCGATTCGGGCATTTCTGTTGTCGTATCGCTCGCGGTGGACGGATTGTTTGTAGTTGTATAGTCGGCCTCTGTGGACGAAGGATTCGTGGTTGAAGAACTCATGCTTTCGGATGTTGACATAGCGTCGGTCGTTGTCGGTGTGTGAATTGATGTTTGTGTAAAGGAGGATGCGGTGGATATATCGGATGTCGATGAGTCAGTTGTGGATTGTGAATTACCTGTTGACGTTGAATAAATATCCGTTGACGTCATCGTTGTTGGTGACTCGGAAGTCGTACTCGATCCGGCGTCAGTTGTTGAGGGAATAGCCGTAGTAGATGTGTACTGCGAAGTGGATAAAGGTGTTGTTCTTTCCGTCGTACTCGTATGATCACCGGTTGTTGTTTCACTGGTCGTTGACGATATACCAGTTGATCCAGTTGTGGTTTCGTCCGTGGACAGACTTGATGAAGAATCCGTAGTTGAAACCGTGGTCGTTCCGTCAGTGGTGGTACTCGTTGGTTGACTGGTCGTCATGTCTCGTGTTGTTGAAGGAACGTTCGTTGTGGATGTGGTGTCTCCTGGCGTCGACATGTCAGTCGTGCTCGTCGTCACTTCCGTAGTCGAGGCTATCGAAGAAGACGGAATCGTTGTTGTTGACGCTCGAGTTGTTCCTTCCGTGGTCGAAAGTGTTGTTGATTCAGTACTAGATGCTGTCGTCGTTCCGTCAGTGGTGGTACTCGTTGCCACATCTCGGGTTGTAGATGGTACGTAAGTCGTTGACGTCGTATATGCTGTGGTCGATTCGGGCATTTCTGTTGTCGTATCACTTGCGGTGGACGGATTGTTTGTAGTTGTATAATCGGCCTCTGTGGACGAAGGATTCGTGGTTGAAGAACTAATGCTTTCGGATGTTGACATAGCGTAGGTCGTTGTCGGTGTGTGAATTGATGTTTGTGTAAAGGAGGATGCGGTGGATATATCGGATGTCGATGAGTCAGTTGTGGATTGTGAATTACCTGTTGACGTTGAATAAATATCCGTTGACGTCATCGTTGTTGGTGACTCGGAAGTCTTACTCGATCCGGCGTCAGTTGTTGAGGGAATAGCCGTAGTAGATGTGTACTGCGAAGTGGATAAAGGTGTTGTTCTTTCCGTCGTACTCGTATGATCACCGGTTGTTGTTTCACTGGTCGTTGACGATATACTAGTTGATCCAGTGGTGGTTTCGTCCGTGGACAGACTTGATGAAGAATCCGTAGTTGAAACCGTGGTCGTTCCGCCAGTGGTGGTACTCGTTGGTTGACTGGTCGTCATGTCTCGTGTTGTTGAAGGAACGTTCGTTGTGGATGTGGTGTCTCCTGGCGTCGACATGTCAGTCGTGCTCGTCGTCACTTCCGTAGTCGAGGCTATCGAAGAAGACGGAATCGTTGTTGTTGACGCTCGAGTTGTTCCTTCCGTGGTCGAAAGTGTTGTTGATTCAGTACTAGATGCTGTCGTCGTTCCGTCAGTGGTGGTACTCGTTGCCACTTCTCGGGTTGTAGATGGTACGTAAGTCGTTGACGTCGTATATGCTGTGTTCGATTCGATTGATGTTTGTGTAAAGGAGGATGCGGTGGATATATCGGATGTCGATGAGTCAGTTGTGGATTGTGAATTACCTGTTGACGTTGAATAAATATCCGTTGACTTCATCGTTGTTGGTGACTCGGAAGTCGTGCTCGATCCGGCGTCAGTTGTTGAGGGAATAGCCGTAGTAGATGTGTACTGCGAAGTGGATAAAGGTGTTGTTCTTTCCGTCGTACTCGTATGATAACCGCTTGTTGTTTCACTGGTCGTTGACGATATACTAGTTGATCCAGTGGTGGTTTCGTCCGTGGACAGACTTGATGAAGAATCCGTAGTTGAAACCGTGGTCGTTCCGTCAGTGGTGGTACTCGTTGGTTGACTGGTCGTCATGTCTCGTGTTGTTGAAGGAACGTTCGTTGTGGATGTGGTGTCTCCTGGCGTCGACATGTCAGTCGTGCTCGTCGTCACTTCCGTAGTCGAGGCTATCGAAGAAGACGGAATCGTTGTTGTTGACGCTCGAGTTGTTCCTTCCGTGGTCGAAAGTGTTGTTGATTCAGTACTAGATGCTGTCGTCGTTCCGTCAGTGGTGGTACTCGTTGCCACATCTCGGGTTGTAGATGGTACGTAAGTCGTTGACGTCGTATATGCTGTGGTCGATTCGGGCATTTCTGTTGTCGTATCGCTCGCGGTGGACGGATTGTTTGTAGTTGTATAGTCGGCCTCTGTGGACGAAGGATTCGTGGTTGAAGAACTCATGCTTTCGGATGTTGACATAGCGTCGGTCGTTGTCGGTGTGTGAATTGATGTTTGTGTAAAGGAGGATTCGGTGGATATATCGGATGTCGATGAGTCAGTTGTGGATTGTGAATTACCTGTTGACGTTGAATAAATATCCGTTGACGTCATCGTTGTTGGTGACTCGGAAGTCGTACTCGATTCGGCGTCAGTTGTTGAGGGAATAGCCGTAGAAGATGTGTACTGCGAAGTGGATAAAGGTGTTGTTCTTTCCGTAGTACTCGAATGATCACCGGTTGTTGTTTCACTGGTCGTTGACGATATACTAGGTGATCCAGTTGTGGTTTCGTCCGTGGACAGACTTGATGAAGAATCCGTAGTTGAAACCGTGGTCGTTCCGTCAGTGGTGGTACTCGTTGGTTGACTGGTCGTCATGTCTCGTGTTGTTGAAGGAACGTTCGTTGTGGATGTGGTGTCTCCGGGCGTCGACATGTCAGTCGTGCTCGTCGTCACTTCCGTAGTCGAGGCTATCGAAGAAGACGGAATCGTTGTTGTTGACCCTCGAGTTGTTCCTTCCGTGGTCGAAAGTGTTGTTGATTCAGTAGTAGATGCTGTCGTCGTTCCGTCAGTGGTGGTACTCGTTGCCACTTCTCGGGTTGTAGATGGTACGTAAGTCGTTGACGTCGTATATGCTGTGGTCGATTCGGGCATTTCTGTTGTCGTATCGCTCGCGGTGGACGGATTGTTTGTAGTTGTATAGTCGGCCTCTGTGGACGAAGGATTCGTGGTTGAAGAACTCATGCTTTCGGATGTTGACATAGCGTCGGTCGTTGTCGGTGTGTGAATTGATGTTTGTGTAAAGGAGGATGCGGTGGATATATCGGATGTCGATGAGTCAGTTGTGGATTGTGAATTACCTGTTGACGTTGAATAAATATCCGTTGACGTCATCGTTGTTGGTGACTCGGAAGTCGTACTCGATCCGGCGTCAGTTGTTGAGGGAATAGCCGTAGTAGATGTGTACTGCGAAGTGGATAAAGGTGTTGTTCTTTCCGTCGTACTCGTATGATCACCGGTTGTTGTTTCACTGGTCGTTGACGATATACTAGTTGATCCAGTGGTGGTTTCGTCCGTGGACAGACTTGATGAAGAATCCGTAGTTGAAACCGTGGTCGTTCCGTCAGTGGTGGTATTCGTTGGTTGACTGGTCGTCATGTCTCGAGTTGTTGAAGGAACGTTCGTTGTGGATGTGGTGTCTCCTGGCGTCGACATGTCAGTCGTGCTCGTCGTTACTTCCGTAGTCGAGGCTATCGAAGAAGACGGAATCGTTGTTGTTGACGCTCGAGTTGTTCCTTCCGTGGTCGAAAGTGTTGTTGATTCAGTACTAGATGCTGTCGTCGTTCCGTCAGTGGTGGTACTCGTTGCCACATCTCGGGTTGTAGATGGTACGTAAGTCGTTGACGTCGTATATGCTGTGGTCGATTCGATTGATGTTTGTGTAAAGAGGAGGATGCGAAATTATGGATATATCGGATGTCGATAGTCAGTTGTGGATTGTAGTACCTGTTGACGTTGAATAAATATCCGTTGACTTCATCGTTGTTGTTGGTCGCTCGGGAAGTCGTGCTCGATCGGCGTCAGTTGTTGAAGATAGCCGTAGTAGATGTACTGCGAAGTGGATAAGGTGTTGTTCTTTCCGTCGTACTCGTATGATCACCGGTTGTTGTTTCACTGGTCGTTGACGATATACTAGTTGATCCAGTGGTGGTTTCGTCGTGGACAGACTTGATGAAGAATCGTAGCTTAGTTGAAACCGTGGTCGTTCCGTCAGTGGTGGTACTCGTTGGTTGACTGGTCGTCGTAATATAAATGTTGTTGAAGGAACGTTCGTTGTGGATGTGGTGTCTCTGGCGTCGACATGTCAGTCGTGCTCGTCGTCACTTCCGTAGTCGAGGCTATCGAAGAAGACGGAATCGTTGTTGTTGACGCTCGAGTTGTTCCTTCCGTGGTCGAAAGTGTTGTTGATTCAGTACTAGATGCTGTCGTCGTTCCGTCAGTGGTGGTACTCGTTGCCACATCTCGGGTTGTAGATGGTACGTAAGTCGTTGACGTCGTATATGCTGTGGTCGATTCGGGCATTTCTGTTGTCGTATCGCTCGCGGTGGACGGATTGTTTGTAGTTGTATAGTCGGCCTCTGTGGACGAAGGATTCGTGGTTGAAGAACTCATGCTTTCGGATGTTGACATAGCGTCGGTCGTTGTCGGTGTGTGAATTGATGTTTGTGTAAAGGAGGATGCGGTGGATATATCGGATGTCGATGAGTCAGTTGTGGATTGTGAATTACCTGTTGACGTTGAATAAATATCCGTTGACGTCATCGTTGTTGGTGACTCGGAAGTCGTACTCGATCCGGCGTCAGTTGTTGAGGGAATAGCCGTAGTAGATGTGTACTGCGAAGTGGATAAAGGTGTTGTTCTTTCCGTCGTACTCGTATGATCACCGGTTGTTGTTTCACTGGTCGTTGACGATATACTAGTTGATCCAGTGGTGGTTTCGTCCGTGGACAGACTTGATGAAGAATCCGTAGTTGAAACCGTGGTCGTTCCGTCAGTGGTGGTACTCGTTGGTTGACTGGTCGTCATGTCTCGTGTTGTTGAAGGAACGTTCGTTGTGGATGTGGTGTCTCCTGGCGTCGACATGTTAGTCGTGCTCGTCGTCACTTCCGTAGTCGAGGCTATCGAAGAAGACGGAATCGTTGTTGTTGACGCTCGAGTTGTTCCTTCCGTAGTCGAAAGTGTTGTTGATTCAGTACAAGATGCTGTCGTCGTTCCGTCAGTGGTGGTACTCGTTGCCACTTCTCGGGTTGTAGATGGTACGTAAGTCGTTGACGTCGTATATGCTGTGTTCGATTCGGGCATTTCTGTTGTCGTATCGCTTGCGGTGGACGGATTGTTTGTAGTTGTATAGCCGGCCTCTGTGGACGAAGGATTCGTGGTTGAAGAACTCATGCTTTCGGATGTTGACATAGCGTCGGTCGTTGTCGGTGTGTGAATTGATGTTTGTGTAAAGGAGGATGCGGTGGATATATCAGATGTCGATGAGTCAGTTGTGGATTGTGAATTACCTGTTGACGTTGAATAAATATCCGTTGACGTCATCGTTGTTGGTGACTCGGAAGTCGTACTCGATCCGGCGTCAGTTGTTGAGGGAATAGCCGTAGTAGATGTGTACTGCGAAGTGGATAAAGGTGTTGTTCTTTCCGTCGTACTCGTACGATCACCGGTTGTTGTTTCACTGGTCGTTGACGATATACTAGTTGATCCAGTGGTGGTTTCGTCCGTGGACAGACTTGATGAAGAATCCGTAGTTGAAACCGTGGTCGTTCCGTCAGTGGTGGTACTCGTTGGTTGGCTGGTCGTCATGTCTCGTGTTGTTGAAGGAACGTTCGTTGTGGATGTGGTGTCTCCTGGCGTCGACATGTCAGTCGTGCTCGTCGTCACTTCCGTAGTCGAGGCTATCGAAGAAGACGGAATCGTTGTTGTTGACGCTCGAGTTGTTCCTTCCGTGGTCGAAAGTGTTGTTGATTCAGTACTAGATGCTGTCGTCGTTCCGTCAGTGGTGGTACTCGTTGCCACATCTCGGGTTGTAGATGGTACGTAAGTCGTTGACGTCGTATATGCTGTGGTCGATTCGGGCATTTCTGTTGTCGTATCGCTCGCGGTGGACGGATTGTTTGTAGTTGTATAGTCGGCCTCTGTGGACGAAGGATTCGTGGTTGAAGAACTCATGCTTTCGGATGTTGACATAGCGTCGGTCGTTGTCGGTGTGTGAATTGATGTTTGTGTAAAGGAGGATGCGGTGGATATATCGGATGTCGATGAGTCAGTTGTGGATTGTGAATTACCTGTTGACGTTGAATAAATATCCGTTGACGTCATCGTTGTTGGTGACTCGGAAGTGGTACTCGATCCGGCGTCAGTTGTTGAGGGAATAGCCGTAGTAGATGTGTACTGCGAAGTGGATAAAGGTGTTGTTCTTTCCGTCGTACTCTTATGATCACCGGTTGTTGTTTCACTGGTCGTTGACGATATACCAGTTGATCCAGTGGTGGTTTCGTCCGTGGACAGACTTGATGAAGAATCCGTAGTTGAAACCGTGGTCGTTCCGTCAGTGGTGGTACTCGTTGGTTGACTGGTCGTCATGTCTCGTGTTGTTGAAGGAACGTTCGTTGTGGATGTGGTGTCTCCTGGCGTCGACATGTCAGTCGTGCTCGTCGTCACTTCCGTAGTCGAGGCTATCGAAGAAGACGGAATCGTTGTTGTTGACGCTCGAGTTGTTCCTTCCGTGGTCGAAAGTGTTGTTGATTCAGTACTAGATGCTGTCGTCGTTCCGTCAGTGGTGGTACTCGTTGCCACTTCTCGGGTTGTAGATGGTACGTAAGTCGTTGACGTCGTATATGCTGTGTTCGATTCGATTGATGTTTGTGTAAAGGAGGATGCGGTGGATATATCGGATGTCGATGAGTCAGTTGTGGATTGTGAATTACCTGTTGACGTTGAATAAATATCCGTTGACTTCATCGTTGTTGGTGACTCGGAAGTCGTGCTCGATCCGGCGTCAGTTGTTGAGGGAATAGCCGTAGTAGATGTGTACTGCGAAGTGGATAAAGGTGTTGTTCTTTCCGTCGTACTCGTATGATCACCGGTTGTTGTTTCACTGGTCGTTGACGATATACTAGTTGATCCAGTGGTGGTTTCGTCCGTGGACAGACTTGATGAAGAATCCGTAGTTGAAACCGTGGTCGTTCCGTCAGTGGTGGTACTCGTTGGTTGACTGGTCGTCATGTCTCGTGTTGTTGAAGGAACGTTCGTTGTGGATGTGGTGTCTCCTGGCGTCGACATGTCAGTCGTGCTCGTCGTCACTTCCGTAGTCGAGGCTATCGAAGAAGACGGAATCGTTGTTGTTGACGCTCGAGTTGTTCCTTCCGTGGTCGAAAGTGTTGTTGATTCAGTACTAGATGCTGTCGTCGTTCCGTCAGTGGTGGTACTCGTTGCCACATCTCGGGTTGTAGATGGTACGTAAGTCGTTGACGTCGTATATGCTGTGGTCGATTCGGGCATTTCTGTTGTCGTATCGCTTGCGGTGGACGGATTGTTTGTAGTTGTATAGCCGGCCTCTGTGGACGAAGGATTCGGTGTTGAAGAACTCATGCTTTCGGATGTTGACGTAGCGTCGGTCGTTGTCGGTGTGTGAATTGATGTTTGTGTAAAGGAGGATGCGGTGGATATATCGGATGTCGATGAGTCAGTTGTGGATTGTGAATTACCTGTTGACGTTGAATAAATATCCGTTGACGTCATCGTTGTTGGTGACTCGGAAGTCGTACTCGATCCGGCGTCAGTTGTTGAGGGAATAGCCGTAGTAGATGTGTACTGCGAAGTGGATAAAGGTGTTGTTCTTTCCGTCGTACTCGTATGATCACCGTTGTTGTTTCACTGGTCGTTGACGATATACCAGTTGATCCAGTTGTGGTTTCGTCCGTGGACAGACTTGATGAAGAATCCGTAGTTGAAACCGTGGTCGTTCCGTCAGTGGTGGTACTCGTTGGTTGACTGGTCGTCATGTCTCGTGTTGTTGAAGGAACGTTCGTTGTGGATGTGGTGTCTCCTGGCGTCGACATGTCAGTCGTGCTCGTCGTCACTTCCGTAGTCGAGGCTATCGAAGAAGACGGAATCGTTGTTGTTGACGCTCGAGTTGTTCCTTCCGTGGTCGAAAGTGTTGTTGATTCAGTACTAGATGCTGTCGTCGTTCCGTCAGTGGTGGTACTCGTTGCCACTTCTCGGGTTGTAGATGGTACGTAAGTCGTTGACGTCGTATATGCTGTGGTCGATTCGGGCATTTCTGTTGTCGTATCGCTCGCGGTGGACGAATTGTTTGTAGTTGTATAGTCGGCCTCTGTGGACGAAGGATTCGTGGTTGAAGAACTCATGCTTTCGGATGTTGACATAGCGTCGGTCGTTGTCGGTGTGTGAATTGATGTTTGTGTAAAGGAGGATGCGGTGGATATATCGGATGTCGATGAGTCAGTTGTGGATTGTGAATTACCTGTTGACGTTGAATAAATATCCGTTGACGTCATCGTTGTTGGTGACTCGGAAGTCGTACTCGATCCGGCGTCAGTTGTTGAGGGAATAGCCGTAGTAGATGTGTACTGCGAAGTGGATAAAGGTGTTGTTCTTTCCGTCGTACTCGTATGATCACCGGTTGTTGTTTCACTGGTCGTTGACGATATACTAGTTGATCCAGTGGTGGTTTCGTCCGTGGACAGACTTGATGAAGAATCCGTAGTTGAAACCGTGGTCGTTCCGTCAGTGGTGGTACTCGTTGGTTGACTGGTCGTCATGTCTCGTGTTGTTGAAGGAACGTTCGTTGTGGATGTGGTGTCTCCTGGCGTCGACATGTCAGTCGTGCTCGTCGTCACTTCCGTAGTCGAGGCTATCGAAGAAGACGGAATCGTTGTTGTTGACCCTCGAGTTGTTCCTTCCGTGGTCGAAAGTGTTGTTGATTCAGTACTAGATGCTGTCGTCGTTCCGTCAGTGGTGGTACTCGTTGCCACATCTCGGGTTGTAGATGGTACGTAAGTCGTTGACGTCGTATATGCTGTGGTCGATTCGGGCATTTCTGTTGTCGTATCGCTTGCGGTGGACGGATTGTTTGAAGTTGTATAGCCGGCCTCTGTGGACGAAGGATTCGTGGTTGAAGAACTCATGCTTTCGGATGTTGACATAGCGTCGGTCGTTGTCGGTGTGTGAATTGATGTTTGTGTAAAGGAGGATGCGGTGGATATATCGGATGTCGATGAGTCAGTTGTGGATTGTGAATTACCTGTTGACGTTGAATAAATATCCGTTGACGTCATCGTTGTTGGTGACTCGGATGTCGTACTCGATCCGGCGTCAGTTGTTGAAGGAAAAGCCGTAGTAGATGTGTACTTCGAAGTGGATAAAGGTGTTGTTCTTTCCGTCGTACTCGTATGATCGCCGGCTGTTGTTTCACTGGTCGATGACGATATACTAGTTGATCCAGTTGTGGTTTCGTCCGTGGACAGACTTGATAAAGAATCCGTAGTTGAAATCGTGGTCGTTCCGTCAGTGGTGGTACTCGTTGGTTGACTGGTCGTCATGTCTCGTGTTGTTGAAGGAACGTTCGTTGTGGATGTGGTGTCTCCTGGCGTCGACATGTCAGTCGTGCTCGTCGTCACTTCCGTAGTCGAGGCTATCGAAGAAGACGGAATCGTTGTTGTTGACCCTCGAGTTGTTCCTTCCGTGGTCGAAAGTGTTGTTGATTCAGTAGTAGATGCTGTAGTCGTTCCGTCAGTGGTAGTACTCGTTGCCACTTCTCGGGTTGTAGATGGTACGTAAGTCGTTGACGTCGTATAAGCTGTGGTCGATTCGGGCATTTCTGTTGTCGTATCGCTTGCGGTGGACAGATTGTTTGTAGTTGTATAGCCGGCCTCTGTGGACGAAGGATTCGTGGTTGAAGAATTCATGCTTACGGATGTCGACATAGCGTCGGTCGTTGTCGGTGTGTGAATTGATGTTTGTGTAAAGGAGGATGCGGTGGATATATCGGATATCGATGAGTCAGTTGTGGATTGTGAATAACCTGTTGACGTTGAATAAATATCCGTTGACGTCATCGTTGTTGGTGACTCGGAAGTCGTACTCGATCCGGCGTCAGTTGTTGAGGGAATAGCCGTAGTAGATGTGTACTGCGAAGTAGATAAAGGTGTTGTTCTTTCCGTCGTACTCGTATGATCACCGGTTGTTGTTACACTGGTCGTTGACGATATACTAGTTGATCCAGTGGTGGTTTCGTCCGTGGACAGACTTGATGAAGAATCCGTAGTTGAAACCGTGGTCATTCCGTCAGTGGTGGTACTCGTTGGTTGACTGGTCGTCATGTCTCGTATTGTTGAAGGAACGTTCGTTGTGGATGTGGTGTCTCCTGGCGTCGACATGTCAGTCGTGCTCGTCGTCACTTCCGTAGTCGAGGCTATCGAAGAAGACGGAATCGTTGTTGTTGACCCTCGAGTTGTTCCTTCCGTGGTCGAAAGTGTTGTTGATTCAGTAGTAGATGCTGTCGTCGTTCCGTCAGTGGTGGTACTCGTTGCCACTTCTCGGGTTGTAGATGGTACGTAAGTCGTTGACGTCGTATATGCTGTGGTCGATTCGGGCATTTCTGTTGTCGTATCGCTTGCGGTGGACGGATTGTTTGAAGTTGTATAGCCGGCCTCTGTGGACGAAGGATTCGTGGTTGAAGAACTCATGCTTTCGGATGTTGACATAGCGTCGGTCGTTGTCGGTGTGTGAATTGATGTTTGTGTAAAGGAGGATGCGGTGGATATATCGGATGTCGATGAGTCAGTTGTGGATTGTGAATTACCTGTTGACGTTGAATAAATATCCGTTGACGTCATCGTTGTTGGTGACTCGGAAGTCGTACTCGATCCGGCGTCAGTTGTTGAGGGAATAGCCGTAGTAGATGTGTACTGCGAAGTGGATAAAGGTGTTGTTCTTTCCGTCGTACTCGTATGATCACCGGTTGTTGTTTCACTGGTCGTTGACGATATACTAGTTGATCCAGTGGTGGTTTCGTCCGTGGACAGACTTGATGAAGAATCCGTAGTTGAAACCGTGGTCGTTCCGTCAGTGGTGGTACTCGTTGGTTGACTGGTCGTCATGTCTCGTGTTGTTGAAGGAACGTTCGTTGTGGATGTGGTGTCTCCTGGCGTCGACATGTCAGTCGTGCTCGTCGTCACTTCCGTAGTCGAGGCTATCGAAGAAGACGGAATCGTTGTTGTTGACGCTCGAGTTGTTCCTTCCGTGGTCGAAAGTGTTGTTGATTCAGTACTAGATGCTGTCGTCGTTCCGTCAGTGGTGGTACTCGTTGCCACATCTCGGGTTGTAGATGGTACGTAAGTCGTTGACGTCGTATATGCTGTGGTCGATTCGGGCATTTCTGTTGTCGTATCGCTCGCGGTGGACGGATTGTTTGTAGTTGTATAGTCGGCCTCTGTGGACGAAGGATTCGTGGTTGAAGAACTCATGCTTTCGGATGTTGACATAGCGTCGGTCGTTGTCGGTGTGTGAATTGATGTTTGTGTAAAGGAGGATGCGGTGGATATATCGGATGTCGATGAGTCAGTTGTGGATTGTGAATTACCTGTTGACGTTGAATAAATATCCGTTGACGTCATCGTTGTTGGTGACTCGGAAGTCTTACTCGATCCGGCGTCAGTTGTTGAGGGAATAGCCGTAGTAGATGTGTACTGCGAAGTGGATAAAGGTGTTGTTCTTTCCGTCGTACTCGTATGATCACCGGTTGTTGTTTCACTGGTCGTTGACGATATACTAGTTGATCCAGTGGTGGTTTCGTCCGTGGACAGACTTGATGAAGAATCCGTAGTTGAAACCGTGGTCGTTCCGTCAGTGGTGGTACTCGTTGGTTGACTGGTCGTCATGTCTCGTGTTGTTGAAGGAACGTTCGTTGTGGATGTGGTGTCTCCTGGCGTCGACATGTCAGTCGTGCTCGTCGTCACTTCCGTAGTCGAGGCTATCGAAGAAGACGGAATCGTTGTTGTTGACGCTCGAGTTGTTCCTTCCGTGGTCGAAAGTGTTGTTGATTCAGTACTAGATGCTGTCGTCGTTCCGTCAGTGGTGGTACTCGTTGCCACTTCTCGGGTTGTAGATGGTACGTAAGTCGTTGACGTCGTATATGCTGTGGTCGATTCGGGCATTTCTGTTGTCGTATCGCTTGCGGTGGACGGATTGTTTGTAGTTGTATAGCCGGCCTCTGTGGACGAAGGATTCGGTGTTGAAGAACTCATGCTTTCGGATGTTGACGTAGCGTCGGTCGTTGTCGGTGTGTGAATTGATGTTTGTGTAAAGGAGGATGCGGTGGATATATCGGATGTCGATGAGTCAGTTGTGGATTGTGAATTACCTGTTGACGTTGAATAAATATCCGTTGACGTCATCGTTGTTGGTGACTCGGAAGTCGTACTCGATCCGGCGTCAGTTGTTGAGGGAATAGCCGTAGTAGATGTGTACTGCGAAGTGGATAAAGGTGTTGTTCTTTCCGTCGTACTCGTATGGTCACCGGTTGTTGTTTCACTTGTCGTTGACGATATACCAGTTGATCCAGTTGTGGTTTCGTCCGTGGACAGACTTGATGAAGAATCCGTAGTTGAAACCGTGGTCGTTCCGTCAGTGGTGGTACTCGTTGGTTGACTGGTCGTCATGTCTCGTGTTGTTGAAGGAACGTTCGTTGTGGATGTGGTGTCTCCTGGCGTCGACATGTCAGTCGTGCTCGTCGTCACTTCCGTAGTCGAGGCTATCGAAGAAGACGGAATCGTTGTTGTTGACCCTCGAGTTGTTCCTTCCGTGGTCGAAAGTGTTGTTGATTCAGTACTAGATGCTGTCGTCGTTCCGTCAGTGGTGGTACTCGTTGCCACTTCTCGGGTTGTAGATGGTACGTAAGTCGTTGACGTCGTATATGCTGTGGTCGATTCGGGCATTTCTGTTGTCGTATCGCTTGCGGTGGACGGATTGTTTGTAGTTGTATAGCCGGCCTCTGTGGACGAAGGATTCGGTGTTGAAGAACTCATGCTTTCGGATGTTGACGTAGCGTCGGTCGTTGTCGGTGTGTGAATTGATGTTTGTGTAAAGGAGGATGCGGTGGATATATCGGATGTCGATGAGTCAGTTGTGGATTGTGAATTACCTGTTGACGTTGAATAAATATCCGTTGACGTCATCGTTGTTGGTGACTCGGAAGTCGTACTCGATCCGGCGTCAGTTGTTGAGGGAATAGCCGTAGTAGATGTGTACTGCGAAGTGGATAAAGGTGTTGTTCTTTCCGTCGTACTCGTATGATCACCGGTTGTTGTTTCACTGGTCGTTGACGATATACTAGTTGATCCAGTGGTGGTTTCGTCCGTGGACAGACTTGATGAAGAATCCGTAGTTGAAACCGTGGTCGTTCCGTCAG
Source organism: Lepidostoma basale (assembly GCA_022606425.2). Lineage (NCBI taxonomy): Eukaryota > Metazoa > Arthropoda > Insecta > Trichoptera > Lepidostomatidae > Lepidostoma > Lepidostoma basale. Next base: position 219,054 of record JAHDVF020000695.1, on the reverse strand, counting down.
TGGTGGTACTCGTTGGTTGACTGGTCGTCATGTCTCGTGTTGTTGAAGGAACGTTCGTTGTGGATGTGGTGTCTCCTGGCGTCGACATGTCAGTCGTGCTCGTCGTCACTTCCGTAGTCGAGGCTATCGAAGAAGACGGAATCGTTGTTGTTGACGCTCGAGTTGTTCCTTCCGTGGTCGAAAGTGTTGTTGATTCAGTACTAGATGCTGTCGTCGTTCCGTCAGTGGTGGTACTCGTTGCCACATCTCGGGTTGTAGATGGTACGTAAGTCGTTGACGTCGTATATGCTGTGGTCGATTCGGGCATTTCTGTTGTCGTATCGCTTGCGGTGGACGGATTGTTTGTAGTTGTATAGCCGGCCTCTGTGGACGAAGGATTCGGTGTTGAAGAACTCATGCTTTCGGATGTTGACGTAGCGTCGGTCGTTGTCGGTGTGTGAATTGATGTTTGTGTAAAGGAGGATGCGGTGGATATATCGGATGTCGATGAGTCAGTTGTGGATTGTGAATTACCTGTTGACGTTGAATAAATATCCGTTGACGTCATCGTTGTTGGTGACTCGGAAGTCGTACTCGATCCGGCGTCAGTTGTTGAGGGAATAGCCGTAGTAGATGTGTACTGCGAAGTGGATAAAGGTGTTGTTCTTTCCGTCGTACTCGTATGATCACCGGTTGTTGTTTCACTGGTCGTTGACGATATACCAGTTGATCCAGTGTGGTTTCGTCCGTGGACAGACTTGATGAAGAATCCGTAGTTGAAACCGTGGTCGTTCCGTCAGTGGTGGTACTCGTTGGTTGACTGGTCGTCATGTCTCGTGTTGTTGAAGGAACGTTCGTTGTGGATGTGGTGTCTCCTGGCGTCGACATGTCAGTCGTGCTCGTCGTCACTTCCGTAGTCGAGGCTATCGAAGAAGACGGAATCGTTGTTGTTGACGCTCGAGTTGTTCCTTCCGTGGTCGAAAGTGTTGTTGATTCAGTACTAGATGCTGTCGTCGTTCCGTCAGTGGTGGTACTCGTTGCCACATCTCGGGTTGTAGATGGTACGTAAGTCGTTGACGTCGTATATGCTGTGGTCGATTCGGGCATTTCTGTTGTCGTATCGCTCGCGGTGGACGGATTGTTTGTAGTTGTATAGTCGGCCTCTGTGGACGAAGGATTCGTGGTTGAAGAACTCATGCTTTCGGATGTTGACATAGCGTCGGTCGTTGTCGGTGTGTGAATTGATGTTTGTGTAAAGGAGGATGCGGTGGATATATCGGATGTCGATGAGTCAGTTGTGGATTGTGAATTACCTGTTGACGTTGAATAAATATCCGTTGACGTCATCGTTGTTGGTGACTCGGAAGTCGTACTCGATCCGGCGTCAGTTGTTGAGGGAATAGCCGTAGTAGATGTGTACTGCGAAGTGGATAAAGGTGTTGTTCTTTCCGTCGTACTCGTATGATCACCGGTTGTTGTTTCACTGGTCGTTGACAATATACTTGTTGATCCAGTGGTGGTTTCGTCCGTGGACAGACTTGATGAAGAATCCGTAGTTGTAACCGTGGTCGTTCCGTCAGTGGTGGTACTCGTTGGTTGGCTGGTCGTCATGTCTCGTGTTGTTGAAGGAACGTTCGTTGTGGATGTGGTGTCTCCTGGCGTCGACATGTCAGTCGTGCTCGTCGTCACTTCCGTAGTCGAGGCTATCGAAGAAGACGGAATCGTTGTTGTTGACGCTCGAGTTGTTCCTTCCGTGGTCGAAAGTGTTGTTGATTCAGTACTAGATGCTGTCGTCGTTCCGTCAGTGGTGGTACTCGTTGCCAAATCTCGGGTTGTAGATGGTACGTAAGTCGTTGACGTCGTATATGCTTTGGTCGATTCGGGCATTTCTGTTGTCGTATCGCTTGCGGTAGACGGATTGTTTGTAGTTGTATAGCCGGCCTCTGTGGACGAAGGATTCGGTGTTGAAGAACTCATGCTTTCGGATGTTGACGTAGCGTCGGTCGTTGTCGGTGTGTGAATTGATGTTTGTGTAAAGGAGGATGCGGTGGATATATCGGATGTCGATGAGTCAGTTGTGGATTGTGAATTACCTGTTGATGAAGAAATAATTTCCATTGTGGTGCTCGATTCCAGACCCGTAAGAACTGTTGTAAATGGCATATTTGATATTGAAGAGCTAAATTCAGTTGTATAAATAGTTGAAGGATTACTTGTTGATTGTGCATTTGTTTCCGTTGTCGTGGAAGTCGTTACATCTGTCGTGGATGTTGTTACTTCAGTTGTGGTTGTAAATGCCTCTGCTGTGGATGATATGGATTCCGGTGTAGATGTTGTTGGTTCCGTCGTAGTTGTCGTTACTTCCGTCGTAGATGTTGTTGCTTCAGTTGTTAATGTAATTGCCTCTGTTATAGATGATGTCGCTTGCGATGTGGATGTTGTCCGTTCCGTCGTAGAAGTCGTTACATCTGTCGTGGATGTTGTTCCTCCAGTTGTTGATGTAATCGCCTCTGTTGTGGATGCTATGATTTCCGTTGTAGATGTTGTTGGTTCCGTCGTTGTTGTCGTTACGTCCGTCGTAGATGTTGTTGCTTCAGTTGTTGTAAATGTAATCGCCTCTGTTATAGGTGTTGTTACATCTGTTGTGGATGTTGTAACTTCAGTTGTAGATGTAATCGCCTCTGTTGTGGTTATCGGTACCATTGTAGATGTCGTTACATCTGTCGTGGATGTTGATAATTCAGTTGTAGATGTAACTGCCTCTGTTGTGGATGTTATGGATTCGGTTGTAGATGTATTTGGTTCCGTCGTAGTTGTCATTACGTCCGTCGTAGATGTTGTTGCTGCAGTTGTTGTAAATGTAATCGCCTCTGTTATAGTTGATGTTGCTTGCGTTGTGGATGTTGTCGGTTCCGTTGTAGACGTCGTTACATCTGTCGTGGATGTTGTTCCTCCAGTTGTTGATGTAATCGCCTCTGTTGTGGATGCTATGATTTCCGTTGTAGATGTTGTTGGTTCCGTCGTTGTTGTCGTTACGTCCGTCGTAGATGTTGTTGCTTCAGTTGTTGTAAGTGTAATCGCCTCTGTTATAGGTGTTGTTACATCTGTCCTGGATGTTGTAACTTCAGTTGTAGATGTAATCGCTTCTGTTGTGGTTATCGGTACCATTGTAGATGTCGTTACATCTGTCGTGGATGTTGATAATTCAGTTGTGGATGTAACTGCCTCTGTTGTGGATGTTATGGATTCGGTTGTAGATGTATTTGGTTCCGTCGTAGTTGTCATTACGTCCGTCGTAGATGTTGTTGCTGCAGTTGTTGTAAATGTAATCGCCTCTGTTATAGTTGATGTTGCTTGCGTTGTGGATGTTGTCGGTTCCGTTGTAGACGTCGTTACATATGTGGTGGATGTTGATATTTCAGTTGTGGATGTAACTGCCTCTATTGTGGATGATATGGATTCCGTTGTAGATGTTGTTGCATCAGTTGTAGATGTTATCGCCTCTGTTGTGGTTGTCGGTACCATTGTAGATGTCGTTACATCTGTCGTGGATGTTGATAATTCAGTTGTGGATGTAACTGCCTCTGTTGTGGATGATATGGATTCCGTCGTAGTTGTTGTTACGTCTGTCGTAGATGTCGTTGCGTCAGTTGTAGATGTAATCGCTTCTGTTATAGGTGATGTCGCTTGCGTTGTGGATGTTGTCGGTTCCGTCGTAGAAGTCGTTACATCTGTGGTGGATGTAATCGCCTCAGTTGTGGATAATATTGCTTCCGTTGTAGATGTTGTTTGTTCCGTTGTAGTTGTCGTTACTTCCGTCGAAGATGTTGTTGCGTCAGTCGTAGATGTAATTGCCTCTGTTGTAGTTGTCGGTGCCATTGTAGATGTCATTACATCTGTTGTGGATGTTGATAACTCAGTTGTGGATGTAACTGCCTCTGTTGTGGATAATATGGATTCCGTTGTAGATGTAGTTGGTTCCGTTGAAGTTGTCGTTACTTCCGTCGTAGATGTCGTTGCGTCAGTTGTAGATGTAATCGCTTCTGTTATAGGTGATGTCGCTTGCGTTGTGGATGTTGTCGGTTCCGTCGTAGAAGTCGTTACATCTGTGGTGGATGTAATCGCCTCAGTTGTGGATGATATTGCTTCCGTTGTAGATGTTGTTGGTTCCATTGTAGATGTTATTACATCTGTCGTTGATGTTGTTAATTCAGTTGTGGATGTTATTGCCTCTGTTGTGGATGATAAGGATTCCGTTGTAGATGTTGTTGGTTCCGTTGTAGTTGTCGTTACTTCCGTCGTAGATGTTGTTGCGTCAGTTGTAGATTTTGTTGCGTCAGTTGTAGATGTTATCGCCTCTGTTGTGGTTGTCGGTGCCATTGTAGATGTCGTTACATCTGTCGTGGATGTTGATAATTCAGTTGTGGATGTAACTGCCTCTGTTGTGGATGATATGGATTCCGTTGTAGATGTAGTTGGTTCCGTTGTAGTTGTCGTTACTTCCGTCGTAGATGTCGTTGCATCAGTTGTAGATGTAATCGCTTCTGTTATAGGTGATGTCGCTTGCGTTGTGGATGTTGTCGGTTCCGTCGTAGATGTCGTTACATCTGTGGTGGATGTAATCGCCTCAGTTGTGGATGATATTGCTTCCGTTGTAGATGTTGTTGGTTCCATTGTAGATGTTATTACAACTGTCGTTGATGTTGTTAATTCAGTTGTGGATGTTATTGCCTCTGTTGTGGATGATAAGGATTCCGTTGTAGATGTTGTTGCGTCAGTTGTAGATGTTATCGCCTCTGTTGTGGTTGTCGGTGCCATTGTAGATGTCGTTACACCTGTCGTGGATGTTGATAATTCAGTTGTGGATGTAACTGCCTCTGTTGTGGATGATATGGATTCCGTTGTAGATGTAGTTGGTTCCGTTGTAGTTGTCGTTACCTCTGTCGTAGATGTTGTTGCGTCAGTTGTAAATGAGGTTGTGGATGTTGTCGGTTCCGTCGTGGAAGTCGTTACATCTGTCGTGGATGTAATCGCCTCAGTTGTGGTTGTTGTTATTTCAGTTGTTGATGTTGTTGGTTCCATTGTAGATGTCGTTACATCTGTCGTGGGTATAGTCCCTTCAGTTGTTGATGTTGTCGCTTCTGTGGTGGACATTGTGGCCACAATTGTGGAAGAAATCGCTTCCGTCGTAGAGGTTGTTGCTTCTTTTGTTGATGTTATGGCTTCTGTTGTGGAAGTGGTCGCTGCAGTTGTAGATGTAGTAACTTGAGTTGTAGATGTTGTAGCTACAGTTGTTGTTGTGGGACTAACAGTTGTTGTTGTCGGACTCTCGGTAGTGGTAGTTATCATCATAGTTGTTGTTCTAGGACTATCAGTTGTGGTGGTTGTCACTTCGGTTGTAGTTGGTGATTGCGTTGTCGATGTAACAACTTTAGTTGGCATTTGGGTGCTTGTTGTTGGTGAATTGTCTGTTGTCGTTTTTATAGGGGAACAAATGTACGAATCTGTACATAATTGGAGTTGTGGATCAAATGTGGTGTTTACGCGACAACTCATTTTTATTTTCATGAGTGTGTTGGTTGTCGTCTGGGCGCATATGAAGTATGTGAGACAATCCTGGTCCTGGGGATCTGGGAAGCGGCCGATCTTCGTGCACGCGATGTCCCCACCTTCGCTTTCATTCTTCATATTCTCCACATCTTCGTAAAGAGCAAGCAAGACGTCGGACGCCGCGTCATTTTCTTGAAATGTTTCCTTCTCCAGCCTCGCCAGCCGGTCTCTGGCCATAATCTCGCTGCAGTTGTATTCCCCTCCATACTCACACTCGGTGGAGGCCGGGTTGAATATGGACTCGCCCGGGCACGTGAAGTTCAACTTCAGCCCTATCCCGGAGGTGGACTCCGTGCAAAGGACGTAGCCCTTGCAGTCGTCCGTTGACGGGTCTAAGAACCGCCCGTCCTCCTTGCATTCAAAAGCTTCTGCGTATATTACAGATGACACTAAAAATACCTGAAAAATATGCATAAATTCTATTTATATCAGTTGGAAACCCAATACAGAAATGTGAAATATTATTAACTTACTAAATAACCATCATAAAGCTGAAAACCAACCATTTTCATATTTCATTCCCAAATTAAAACCAAAGCGAATATCAGATGCAGGGTTCATATTTAGATTTTTAGATTTATAACACGTCTTACATCGTTAACATGTAACATATAATGTTATATTTAATGTTATAATATATAACATATAAAATTATATGTTAACGATGTAAATGGAACCAGAAATAGAAGAAGACCGAGAAAAACGTGGCACGATCAAATAAATCAGATATTGAATGTCGGCCATGTGAGGAGTCAGAGAAATCGACGTGCGTGCATGACATGATGAATGAATGTTGAGGAAGCGAGAGAAATATCTCGGGAAAGAAAAGTCTGGCGGTTCATTCTTTCTGCCTACCCCTTCGGAGAGACGGCGTGATGGTTAGTTAATTAGTTAGTTTTTAACACGTCTTAATGGGCTCTTGAGGTGATTATTGATCGGTTTGGTTTTCCACTGTTTCTCTTTCCACTCACAATGCTTGTACGAGGTCTGTTCAAAAAGTATCGCGAATTTTGAATTTCCGCTGGCTACGTGTATTTGATTTTTGATTTTTTTGTAGCGTTATGTTGGTACTCATGTCCCTTACTTATGCTGACAAGGTCGGCCATTTTGAATGTTTAGTTAATTTTTGATAGCTGTTTTGCTTGGATGTGTTTTGGCTCGTCTTCGATTTTTGCCTATTCCAAAAAATGGATCAAAGAATCTGTATCAAATTTTGTGTGAAAAACAAAATAAAGTGCGCGGACGCATTTCGAATGTTGACTGTGGCATATGGTGAAGCTACCTTGGACCAAAGCAACGTTTATCGGTGGTACAAAATGTTCTCAGAGGGCCGAGAAGATATGAACGACGAAGAGCGTGCCGGACGCCCGAGCACGTCAACAACAGACGAAAACATTGATAAAGTGAAGAAAATAGTATTAGCCAATCGTCGAATCACCGTTAGAGAAGTTGCTGAGGACCTAAACATATCGATTGGCTCGTGCCATTCGATTTTAACCAATGATTTGGGCATGAGTCGGGTCGCCGCGAAATTCGTGCCAAAATTGCTCAATTTCGACCAAAAACAGCATCGCGTTAACATTGCTCAGGAGATGTTGGACTCGGTCCGTGACGACCCAAATGTGCTCCAGAGGGTCATAACTGGTGACGAATTATGGGTTTATGGTTATGACGTGGAAACCAAAGCTCAATCATCCCAATGGAAGCTGCCGCATGAGCCAAGACCAAAAAAAGCGCGCCAAGTTCGGTCGAACGTGAAGGTTTTGCTCACAGTTTTCTTCGATTGCAGGGGCGTGATGCATCATGAGTTCTTGCCACAGGGTAGTACGGTCAATAAGGAATATTACCTGCAAGTTATGCGCAATTTGCGCGAAGCAATCTGCCAGAAACGCCCGGATTTGTGGAAGAACAAAAACTGGCTTTTGCACCATGATAACGCCCCTGCTCACACATCGTTGCTTGTGCGCGAATATTTGGCCAAAAACAACACAGTAATGGTGCCGCAGCCACCGTATTCCCCAGACCTGGCCCCCTGTGACTTTTTCCTGTTTCCAAAACTGAAGAGGCCCATGAAAGGACGACGCTACGCCACGATTGAGGAGATAAAGACGGCATCGAAGGAGGAGCTGAACAAGATCACAAAAATGATTTTTTTAAGTGCTTCGAGGATTGGAAAAAACGTTGGCATAAATGTATTATATCCGAGGGGAATTACTTTGAAGGGGACCAAATAGATATTCATGAATAAATAAACACTTTTTGAAAAAATATAAAATTCGCGATACTTTTTGAACAGACCTCGTATATACCATTTTAACCATTCTTCTCTCGTCCATTCGTTCCATATATCCAAACCAGGGATATTTTTTTATTTTACTTATGATGCAATTATCTGCCTTACATTTCTTCCTTATTTCGTCTTTCGGTACTCTATCATATATCGTTATCACACCGTCTCCCCGAAGGGGTAGGCAGAAAGAATGCAGTGTCACACTTTTCTTTCCTGACATATTTCTCTCGCTTACTCAACATTCATACATCGTGTCATGCACGCGCATCGATTTCTCTGACTCCTCACGTGGCCGACATTCAATATTTGATTTATTTGATCGTGCCAGGTTTTTTCGGTCTTCCTCTATTTCTAGTTCCATTTACATCGTTAACATATTTTTTTAACCATTCTTTCTTCGTTCATTCTTTCCATGTGTCCAAACCATCTTAATGATCCTTTCATTATTTTGTTTATAACACCATCATTCGCACCGCATTCACTTCTTATATTTTTATTCACTATCATACACAGAGGATCCACACATTCGTTTAAGAGATCTCATTTCTACTGCATTTATTCTACTTTCATCCTTCTTTAGCCAGTTACATGCTTCGCTTCCATACATAAGGGTCGGTACAAGAACACTATTGAATATTGATACTTAATTGAATATCTTTAAAATCTAGTGAAACAATAAAATCAACAATATTGAATAGCCAACGAATTAAAATAATTGGAAAAGGTACAGGCATAGACACGGATATTAAGCGGTGTGTGGTTAAAAAGTTTTAGAATCATTGGCAGAGGTATGACAGTACTTGGTTTCTAATTTAATTCATTAAATGTAGGGGTTCAAAGGGTAGTAGGGCTACGATGGGGTATGTTTTGCTGGAAAATATGTCTCTACAAAATGTCGTAAGGTGCCATGTTGCATTTACAACAGCAACACTACTTTCAAGTCCAACTCTCGTACGTCCACGAGAGGTCTTTTAAAGACCCCGCGAACCCCGGGCAATGTGGCACATATTAGTGCCATAGCAGATAGAGAGAGGACGAATGGCGAGTTTCCAGCGCTATAAAACTGGATACACCCAGCTAAGGGAAGGTAACCCCAACAGAAAATCCTCCAGAGAAGGCAAGGGGATACCACTCTGGATATTTATCCCCAGGTCATCACTATGAGGCCTACTCAAGGGTGATAGTCAATGTTAGGGAGACCTGACAAGACACAGAAAGAAGAAGAAGAAACGAAAATTAATTTTTATTTCACAAAAAAGTTTACTACGTACAATTGGCGGAATAGTTTAAAGATAATAAATTAATAAAGTCATTTATGTGGCGACTTTATAGGGAGAAAATATATTAATTTCAAAACTAAATTTTCCGAAATATCATTGATGTCAAAGAACTTCAATAATTTGTTAATATGAATGAAAACGTGTATTCTATTAGTTTTATTTAATAAAGAACAATAAAAGAAGAATAAACTAAGACAGAGGATGTTGAAGCGTTATGTGTGGCCTGTTCTGTTATATGGGTGTGAGACATGGACATTAAAAGTAAATACAATGAACCGGTTAGGGGCATTTGAAATGTGGCTTCACCGAAGAATGTTCAGGATCCCATGGACAGACAGAGTGACGAACACAGAAGTCCTGAATCGTGCAGGAGTAAATAGAGAGCTGCTGACATTGATCAAAGTCCGCAAGATTTCATATCTGGGTCACGTTCTACGAGGAGACAAATATCGGCTGCTGCATCTAATTTTGAAGGGAAAAATAGAGGGCCGCAGGGCGGCAGGGAGAAGGCAGATCTCTTGGCTGCGCAATGTGAGGGAATGGACGGGAATCAGAACTGTGGAGGAGCTATTCCGGACAGCGCAGGATAGGGAAGAGTTTACCAGAGTGATCGCCAACGTCGGGGGGATCTGACAGGGCACTTTAAGAAGAAGAAGAAAATATATATAAATACAAATACAATATAAAAGAACAAACTCCTCAAAGATAGACGTTTTCATTCATAGTAATTATTTAAGGAGTTTTACATCATTGTTCAAGAAACAATAAATATCAATAATTTTATTTTAGATAAACTTAAGGCGTTAACACTGTGGAATTCCATAATGACGAATTTTTTATGAATTAAAACACTGTTTTTTCCACTTTTGAGTATATTTTTCTCGACATGTTTCGAAGGCCTTACACCTTCATCGTCGGGAGAACGATATAAAAACTAGTTTATATCTTTCATGTTGTGTATTTTTCAACTTATACCAATTGAATTACTTAATAATATCACAATTGTAATTTCATTACACAATATATAAATATAATTTTAAAAAAATACACGCTTACGCAAGTTTTGGTGTGTTTTCGGCAATCTGCAGATAATATCGATTTTCCAAGTTTTATTTGTGTTTATAAGTGTTCGCGAGTGCCCACTGAGTCACTGGTGGCGTTATTTCGCCTTGATATTTACTATTTTAACCGTTTTTCGATTTTCGTAAATGAACTGACAGTTGTAAAAAAAAATTGTCTATGGATTTTATAGAGGACGCAGAGAAAATCTTTTTTTCAGATTTCTTCTTCTTCAGGAAGTGTCACCTAACAGCACGGCACCTACCCGTGATGTTTTATTGATAAAATAAATCAGATAAAAGCAATCAAAATTCAAATTAAATTCTACGTGCTCTGTGAGAAGCCGGTTCTTTGTCCGAAATGCAAAACTTTCTTAGTTGCAAACTTTCATGCTTTTAAATCCTTCTCGCATTTGACGCGTATTACTATTGTATTGTTTAAGCTTTTTTACTAACTAATTCGGTTATGTATTTCTACCCTCGTGTGATTTTAAATATAATATGTGTATGCATTTGCCATCAAAACGTTTTCGTGTTCGACATGCGAGAATTGTGCTCTTGTGTTTTCTCGCCTTAAGGTGTATTACCGTTTATGTATTAAATGTTTTAACTTTGAAACATTGTTAATATACGCATCGCAAATTATTTTTATGAGATTGTCGCGACAGCTGTTTCGCCAACCTATGGTTATTATCATCATGTATTACAAACAACTGAATATTCAACAAAAAATATTTAATTTATATAAGGAACAAAACTAATTAACAGCGGTCGCGACAATCTCATAAAAATACATTATTATACGTATAATAACATGTTTCAAAATTAAAACATTTAATAATGTTGAAGTATCAAAGTATTACATAATATAATATTTCGGCCAAAACAATGGATCATCTAAAAATAATATTAAAATAATTATATAAAATTGCTGAATTTTTGTTTTTAAATATAATGGAATTTAAATTGATAAGGTACAATAGACATGGATTTATAATCATCTTTGAAAAAAAAGATTTATTCGTATAAGATACAAATTGGAAATATATATAAGATATAAGAAAACAAGGGAAGTGTTGCTCTAAAATCAAAAGATCAAACACGCGCTACACTAACATATTTATATATAATATATTATTTATAGTATACTAGTATGTATAATATACTATTTATAGTATACTAGTATATATAATAATATACTATACGTATTGTACACTAGTATGTACAATATACTATATAATATAGTACACTAATATGTATTATAGATCGTTTGTAGGTGTGAAAATATAGTCAATTTAAGTTGATTGGGTATAACTGACATTAATGTATTTTATAATTTTGTTTGAAAAAAATTATGTACTAATATGATTTAATTTAAAAACAATGGAAGTGATGCTTTAAAATCTAAAGATTAGACACGAACTAGACTATTATGTATAATATACCATATAGTAGTATACTAGTGTGTATAATATATCGTTCGTAGGTGTGAAAAGATAGTAAGTTTAAATTGATTAGGTACCACTGACATTAATAATAATATTTGAACAATTTTATGTATAATTATGATTTAATTAAGGAACATTGGAACCGTTACGCTAAAAAATAAAAATAAAATAAAAACACGCGCTGGACTATTATGTATAATATGTAATATATAATATACTAGTATGTACAATATACTATAAACTAGTATGTATAATACACTATATCTAGTATACTAGTGTGTATAATAGGTCATTCGAAGGTGTGAAAAGATCATCACATCTTACCAACGAGGCAAAGGTCACTGCAGATATCATACTCCGGCCAAAACTGCTTCTCCCGGGCAAAACCATTCGGATATCGTCTTAAACCAGGCACTCGAAATAAATGGCATTATCTGAGTATTCCCGATTATCGATCACCAGCCTTCACATAACAATAAAACATTCAACAAACTATTATAGTATTTTGTTTTGTTCGTTCGAGTTACAAGATTTATTTGCGTTCGCGGGAATTGTTCTCGTGGCTGATCGCTTAATATGAAATTCGAAGAGGAAATGAATCGATTTCCCGCGAGGCATATCGCGGCGGAAGGCACTCAGCCTTGTGAGCAGAATGTACCCAATATCTTTCAGAGGTCCAGGTAAATAACGGAACATGTGTTGCGTGGTGTTTGCGCTTTATTAACGTCGATCAGCTGGGCTCTTCGCCGCTTCCTCTGCCTGTGTTGCGGCACACAGTACGTTGGTGTGTCCGTATATTATATCTGCGGAAGTGTACGTGTGATACATATTTTGTCAGATGCACTATAGCCGGAGCAACCCATTATCAGGCAGAGGTTAACAATATCATGTATCATCAACTTTTACTCATTTTTTTGATCATTTACCAAGTATATGGCTTTAATCAAATCAAAATTAATCAAATTATTTTTTAAGGGTTAATTGTATCTCAATAGAGACGAAGATGTAACTTAATTGGAAACAGAATATGGTAGTCGAGGCGTTTAGAGGACTTATGACCTGTCATTGGTTGGGTTAAGTGATCACTTTATGTTAACAACATCCCCCATTCCGCCCTTCTTACGACACCACATTTGACAAATTTTTGGAACTTGTATATATGCTACTATTTTTTAATAACTTCACATTGTTGTACACTAGCGCCATCTATTAAGATAATGTGTAAAATCCTTAAAAAATGATTAACCCGCTATGGGTAAAAATCTAGTATTTGTCTACAAGTATTTGTATACAAAAAAACAAATTCAAATCAAAAGATATTGCAAACAATTATTATATAATAGTTTAAGACATCTATTGAAAACAGGTAAAATATTATAAATATATAATACCAGGAACGCATGAGAGATGGTTCGACATTAGGAATACAAGATACTCTCCAAAGTCAAGAGTATTTGTCTTCTGAACGTACTTTCACGAATATGAAAGAGATCGATCCCAGAAGCGATCATGTTCGCAGTTTGACTGCTCTCTCCACCGGCACTACCAGAGGCAGCTTGGTTCTGCATGATGGGAGATAAAACAGTCTGTGCTGACGCTGTTGAAGATAACCATCCGGAACATAAAGATGGATAGCCTCCAAGATGACGGAATTCTCAAAGAATCCCCTGATAAGTCTGAAGAAATGGGTAAGTGTGCACCCATCCCTCCTTATCTGTAAACTATTGGTCCCCAGCATGCCCAAGAGGAATGCAGTGGGATAAAGCCACGGATATCTACCAAACTCCCGCATGTAGAGATATCTCAGAAATCTTTTCTGAACCCTCTCTAACGTGAGCAAGTATATCGCCTCGTGGGGATTTCATATCACCGAACCACACTCGAGCCGGCTCCGGACCAATGAGTTATACAAAATTCGCAAAACATAGGGATTCCTGAAAACTCTACCAGTTCGGAGAATAAATCCCTACATTTTCAGGGCAACTCTACATTCCCTCCATTGGGTAATCCGTTCTAGGGAGAAAATTTTCGCACTTTATATCTTCTTCTTTCTTGCTGTAGACCTATGTGGTCTGTTCTCCAGAGTGTTGCTCCTCCTATGAGGTAGACTCCCAGCTATCCTTCTATATTTGAGGAGGTCTTCCACGAGGACGAGTCCCATGAGGCTGATTATGCAATGCAATATAGGGGAGTCTGGTGATGTCCATTCTTTGAACATGACCGTACCAGTCCTTTTTTGTTTCTTTTCCTGTCTACTCCATCTTATGATATCCTCAATCTCACATATCTATCTTATTCTGGTGTTCCTTACGCAATCTCTCAGTGTCTTTATATAATCTCAATAATATAATCCTGAAGTATTATGAAACAAAATATGAAAGGATCACTGCGTTGGTTTGGTCATGTGGAACGCATGGATGAAGAAAGAATAGTTAAGAAAGTATACGTTAACGATGTGAATGGAGTACGGAGTCGAGAAAGACCGATTAAAACATGGAATGAGCAAATCAATCAAATTTTAAAGGTCGGCCATGTTAGATGTCGGAAAAATCGACGTGCGTGTATGACTCGCTGTATGAATGTGGAGGAATCTAGAGAGGTGTGTCAGCATAGAGTAGTGTGGCGGTCCAATCTTTTCGCCTACCGTTTCGGGGAAACGGTGTAATGGTTTGTTTGTTTTTATAATCTCAAATACAAAATAAGCCAACATTTTTTTATGTATACAACATAGAAGGTTACCTACCGCTTACACGAAGCTGTGTTAGGACACAGCGGCGTCCTTTCGTCAGCTTTGCTCATGCAATCCTTAGTTATGTCCCCCGTCCTACAACAATAGGAAAAGGGTCTCCAGGCCACATTTAATTTAATTTAAATTCTTATCATTTCTATGCCCCAATCTCACAAAACAGAGCAATACATGGTACATGATTTTATGACCTACAATAAAATTATTTCAGACAAATATTTCGGACAGAGATTGGGGTGGGACAGAGTGCGATAGGAGAGAAAATGTTGAATGATGAAAAATTTATTATTTTCCTAAGATAATAGAAAAGGTCGCAGGTCGTTTGAATCCAATTACTGTATTTTTATTTTTTCAGCTCTTGAATTCTACACCAGACCAAAGACAGTGTGACAATCACGGGACCTTCGGCATGGCAGTCTGGGCTTTTGCCACTCTGCCACGAAGGTCGTCGAATGAGAGAACAAGAGGAACAAAGATAACTTATTAGATATATTAGCACTATTTTAATACTATTTACTTATTTGTTTAAATTATACTATATTCAAGCCGACCTTTTTTATTTTCTTTGCAGTTACATTTTTTTTGTATTTGTCTAATGTCATTTTTGGTGGGTCATTTATATTTTTGTTAATTATATTATATAGTTTGGGTCCGAGATAGTAGTACTGTCTTTGTGCATAAGAAGTTTTAGTAATTGGTACTGCAAGGTTATTTTTGAGTGTTGTACGTTTGTTGTCCAAATTACATGTCTGTCGGTATCCTTAAGATAGCGCATGGCTAAACTACTCACAAATAATTACTGCCAGCAAAACATATGTAAAATTCAATCCGGTTTTTCTGTAATACACGAGTATTTAAAAAGTCGTTGAATATTCATACGAAACACTCACTTTGTAGTTAGACAATTAAAGATAATCTTCTTAACTAACTAACCATCACGCCATTTGTCCGAAGGGGTAGGCAGAGAGAATGGACCGCCATACTGCTCTATTCTGACATACTTCTCGAGCTCCCTCTACATTCATATATGGTAGCATGCACGATCGTCGATTTTTCCGACTTCGAATGTGGCCGATTCTGCATTTGATTAATTTGGCATTTGATTAATTCATGCTTTCCTTGGTCTTTCACGGCTTTTCATTCCACTCACACTGCTTGTATAAAACATTTTAACCTTTCTCAATTTATGTTCTTCTTCTTCAATTTGTTGTAGACTTAAGAGTCTGTTATTATATTATAGGATTCTCCACCTCCCCATCGTTTTGGGGGTCTCCCTGGTGTTAATTGGTTTTATCATATGTTACAATAAACAGTTCATTTTAACATCCGATGATGCCAAAGTTGATCGGCGAAACACCAGTCACGAAAATTTAATAAATAATTTGTTATGATTTAATGGAAATATCTTAAACAGATGTATGTGCATTACATCTGTTTAAGATATTTCATTGTTGTTCATACAGATGTATGTGCATTACATCTGTTTAAGATATTTCACAGTTCATGTGTTGAGCTGAATAGGGTTGCAAAAGAGGAGAACGAGGAAATTGGAGGACGAGGTGTAAGGCTTTGTTGCAAGTCAATACCTACTTAAATTTTTGACAATTTCGCAACGCTTAGGCATTATCAAATGTTTATTTGATAATGACTTAGCAATGAACCAGTCTCATAAAATGTAGAACATCTTATATAAAACAGACGTTTTCATTAGTATTAATTTAATTGGTAGTAAAAAATAATTTAAAAACCCGTTTATATATTGTTTTTACGACACTATATTTGTTTTAACGTACCAACCGGTTTCGCTCCTGCCCGAGCTTTGTCAGGGTTCAGCTTTTGACAACAAACTGTCAAATTGTCAAATTGAACCCATTTAATGACTATCAATTAGAAAGTTTCCGCAGCCCTGGCGAAGTTTCGGTGGGAGCGAAAATGATTGTTACGTTAAAACCAATAAAGTGGTATAGAAACAAAATACAAAAGTTATTTTTAATAATGCTACAACACAAATTAAGTGCTTCACATGAAAGTATTATATATTATGTCAGTTTTCTAGAAGCTTTATTATGTTTTATGGCAATAATATGTTTTGCCCGTCTAAGGCATAATGACATTTGATAATGCATTCTTCTTAAAGTGCCCTGTCAGGTCCCCCGACGTTGGCGATCACTCTGGTAAACTCCTCCCTATCCTGCGCTGTCCGGAACAGCTCCTCCACAGTTCCGATTCCCGTCCATTCCCTCACATTGCGCAGACAGGACATCTGCCTTCTCCCTGCCCCCTTGCGGCCCTCTATTTTTCCCTTCAATATTAGATGCAGCAGGCGATACTTCTCTCCTCGCAGAACGTGACGCAGATATGCAATCTTGCGGACTTTGATTAATGTCAGCAGCTCTCTATTTACTCCTGCATTAGAAGGGCGAAACATGTCATTCCCATAAAATATAAAAAACTTCTAGAAAACTGACGTTTTTTCATTCGTATTAATTAAAACGTACGTTTACCAGTTACAATATTGATATGTTTCACATTGCTTGGCTATTACCAAATTGTTCATTTATCACTCTCAAAATATAAAAAAACTTTCAGAAAATATACGTTTTTCTTCAATATTATTTTTTGTTTATTTTATTTGGAACAAATTTTATAAATACTTTGGAATTTTACAAAATTCTTCAATTGCTTACAATACAACACGTTTTTTATTTAATAATGCAAGTATGTTTTGTGCATATTTACGAACGTAAGTTGCATTCATCATAATGCACCAATCGCACGAACGGAAAATGATTAATTTTAGTAATAATTCAACTCGAAATTTGCGGTTTGACGTTGATGTGTTAAGTTTGACGTTAGGCATACAAATATTTACAATAAAGATGACATCGATTGAAATGGTTCCCAATGGTTACCTAATTTGCATGTAATGCCTCCAGTTTGTATGCTCTGGGAACAATTATCTCTTCCATATGCCCATTAGCTCCATATAAATACCAATTATTCTAATTAGGCATTCATTCATTTTCTGGAAAATTCTATTATTTCGTACCGACGAGACAAACACCCATTTTGGTCAACATTGCAAAAGATCGTGTCTCACCACAATACCTGAGGTATTAAATTTATAAACGCATTTCGAAAATTATGTTCTTCGTTAGATTGGTCGTTTTGTTATTTCGGGTAAGGTGATTTTTTGCTGAATGGTGTAAGATTTTTGCAATGAATGGACATTTGAAGTAAAATCAATGGAAACGAATTTAAGACGTTAACCTATGAATTTTTTCATAGAATCTTGTGTTACGGGGTGTGTTAAGTGCGTCACGAACTGATAAAATTCTATTTACTGTTTAAATAACTATTTAAAATTATTTGATGTCAGCCATGTTACATAGATGTCGGAATCCTGAAGCATTCCAATTGTTAACATCATATTTCCTGTTAGAATAATGTTATACATATTTCCTGTTGGAATAATGTTGAAGAAACTAGCGAGGTGTGTCAGGATAGAGTGGTTTGGTGATCCATTCTCACTGCCTACTCTTGCGTAGAAACGGCGTGATGGTTGTTGTTATTGTTGTCCATTTTAATTAATTGATAATAATGAAAACGCCTGTTTTCTAGAAGTTTTATTACAATTAATGGGAATGAAATGTCAAATGCCGCACGGTGAAATATTTCATAGCCAAAAAATAAATATAATAAAACCAAAGCAAGTTTTATGTAATAAAATAATAATACACTTTAAATATATATATACAAAGTTTGTACTTAAACCACATTATTTGTTAACGCCAACCGGTTTCGCTCCCGCTGGAGCTACGTCAGGGTGGGAGAATAAATCAAATAAAGTCAAGTCCAATCTTTAATTTATTTCCTTTGTTGTAAGTGATTACCTGAACCCTAGTATAAACTTTAAATTATAATTTTAAAATTTAAATTGATTCATTATATTTGTTATAACGAAAACCGTTCCAAAATTAATCTTTATAACACCTGTTAAAACTGATCATATTTATTTGTCAACAATTTTGTAATATTTTTAATATGTATCTTTATAATATCACCGAGGAAGGACTAGTTGTTCGAAACATGTATGATATTTAATTTTTTTTTAAAGTTAGTGCTGTATATACAAAGTATATAAAAAAGAAAAAGACAAATAAAATATCATTCTATTTAATTATTATTTCAAATGAACTTCCATCAAGAAATTTCAGTAATATCATTAAATTCCTTGTAATGTTTTACTAAATTATGAAATATACACTAAAGATACAAGTTAGAGATTTAAAATAATAAAAAGAGCTAGAAACATAAGATGCATGACAAATTAATAAAATAAATATACCATACGTCTTCTTCTTCAAGTGCCCTGTCGGGTCCCCCAACGTTGGCGATCACCTCGGCGAACCTGTCCCTGTCCTGCGCCGCTTGGAACAGCTCCTGCACACTTCGGATGCCAGTCCACTCCCTCACGTTTCGCAGCCAGGACATTTGTCTCCTTCCGGGCCCTCGGCATAATATACCACACAATTATAATAAATATAGTATTATACTTCCCTCAGATGAGCCAAACTATCACAAAATACGTCAAACTCCGAGGTGATACAATTAAGCAAAGATACAGACCTACATCACTCAGGATTTTTGAGTTGTGCATACAACCGCCTATCAGTCGAAAGAAATGAACACCTAAGTGAATGTCTCGTCTCCTCTTGAGTGACTGGTAGCCTAGCATCCCTAGCAAGAAATCAGTCGGAAAGAGCCACGGGTAATATCCATACTCCCTAAGATAGAAGTAACGCAGATATGGTGTTGTCTAACATATGATAGTAGAGGAACAAGAAGAAGAAGACCCTTGAATCGGCGATCTATATGTTTTGGTTTATTATTTCATCCACGAAAACTTTCGATTGCAAAGATCAACGACATATAAACATAAGCATCTGATTTGTATACAGATTTATCCACTTACTCAATTTGTATTCCGCGCCAATAGCTGTATTGCGAACATCGTGGTCATTGTAATGGCTATATTATGATTTTAAAATACTGGCTCTATTGGCTTGCATAACTAACACATACCTACTAAACTTATTACTGTGCGTTTTTAGATACAAGTATTTTGATAAAATAAATATCAAGTGAAACGATTTTCTTTTAATCTTATTAAAAAATAAAAAATAATTTATACAAACACTTTGCCAAATAAGACTTCGGGAGAATGATGGTGAAAGTATATTATATATTCTAAACATGTCAAGAGAAAAAAACTCGAAAGTGGAAAAAACAATGTTCTTCATTATGGAATTCCACAGCGTTAACGTCTTAAATTTATCAAAAAAATAATATTCGTTTAATTGCAAAATGCTGTGTCGTAAAAAAAATATTTTAGAATAAATCATTTTCGAATTTTTATGAATTAAAATATTTGTTTTACACTGTTTTTCCAGCTTTGAGTTAATTTTTTTCGACATGATTCAAAAGTTTTATACCTTCATCATCGGGACAATGATATAAACTCGATATAAATAGAGTTTATATCGTTCTCCCGAAGAGGCGTATGGTCTGGAAGAACATGCACATGCGTATCGACAGCAAGATCAAAATTTATAAGACGTGCGTAAGACCTATCATGACGATTGCTGTAGAGACGCTGGTCGACACTGTACGAACCAAGGGTCTGCTGAAGACATGTGAGATGAAGGTCCTAAGATCCATTGCTGGAAAAACACTCCGAGATTGTGTCCGTAACGCAGACATAAGAAAAACTCGCGATATAAAGGATATCATTTGGTGGAGTATGGTATATCTAGAAGAAGACACTGGAAAGACCACGTAGCCAGAACGGATAGTGACATACAGCCGCTTACGAAATCTCCTCCGGACGCCACCCACCTATCACCTGTCATCTGGCATTCATTTTACATTATTATTTTATTATTATTATTATTTTTGTTGAATCGCTCTTTACGTCATGACAACATGAGCCAAATCGATGTAAAGGGTATTATAGCTATCATAGTGATTCTCGTGACATGTGATAGGTAGCGTATCTATCGCCATTTTATTGTCACGTGAACACCAGACCGAAGACAGTATGACAATCACACTGCCCTTGCCGGAAATCGAACCCGCAACCTTCGGGGTGGCAGTCAATGCACTTACCACTCGCCCACGAAGGTCGGTCAGTCGGTCGGTCGGTCGGTCACCTGGAAGACCGCCTAAGAGATGGAGCGACAGCTGGTCCTCAACATCCCAAGAAACATGAGTTCTGTGTCACAAATCGTCAGATCTATTAAAATAAGAAGAAAAAGGAGTAGTAGAGTAGCGTCCGAAACATATGTGCAAAGTCCAGTTTTCAAAAAAATATTCAAATGTCTTTCGAGTTTTTAGGCAAACAAAAAAAAACAAAAGCATTTATGTAGCGTTATGCGGACCCAATATTACACTAAAAATTAGTGCTAACGGTAAAGCTACATACGATAAGTTTAATGACTTCGCACAGATTGGTTCTAGACGAAATTAGCACTTCATCACCGGGGAGAAGCCTGAAACTAGCCTGTACGAGAACTCTTCCAAAGAGCCCATTTAAATGGTTATCACGTCTCTGACTACATCCATCACGGACGGGACGGTACTTTTCGCTTTCTTTAGGATGAAATTTTAAGTTTACGACTCTCTCAAATGGTGTACAAAACCACAATCATTTGCCAGCAAAGAACATTAACCGAAAATGTCTCATTTACGGACCCCCCACTTGGGAACTGGTCGATAATACTTATCGCATGTTAAGTGAAGAAGAAAATTACAAAAACGTCTTTTTACGTTTTGTTCGTTTTTCGTTAGCTTTATATTAACAACAAACAAAAATATAAACTTTATTTCAATAACAAACAAAAATATAAACTTGAAGGTCTTCGCACCATAGTGGTAACAGCTATGACTGAATATGATACAATTCTCGGCAATGACATAATGAAAAAAAAATGGTACAAATTAAATGGTGATTGACTAACTACCTATCACATGTCATGAGAATCAAAAGATAAAATATTGCGTACAGTAATATGGTTCAAATAAACTGCTTTGTACAAAAACGTGGAAACCAACGGGAAACGACTACATTCAAAATATGAGAAGCATCCCAAAAACCAGCAAAGATTCTGCGAACCAATACCTTGAGTTGAAACATATATACTCGTATGTATAAAATGCAATAATGGAACACAATAATAAGTAAAATATGAAGAAGGTTGAATACTCTTAAATATTTTAAATATATTTCTCTTAAACATTTTTTCATCGATATGAAAAATGTGGATCTCCGAAGCGATCGTGTTCACCAGTCTGATTGCTCTCGCCACCTGTATCGCCAGAGACAAGTTGGTTCTGCATTTTAGCAGGTAAAATAGTCAATGCAGACGATATCGAAGACACAAACCCGGAACGTAGAGGTGGAAACTCTTAGAGATGACGGAGTTATCAAAAAAAGTTTTTAAAATATGAGTTAATTTGTACCACTTCCTTCTTATCTGGTAACTATCGGTCCGTAGCATGCTCGAGTGGAATGCGTAGGGATAAAGTTATCAATATCTACCAAACTCCCTCGTGTAGAAATACTTCGACAATTTTTCGATAAGCTATAATCAATAAATCTATTATGTATTTTTTATATTTTGTTCTTATTTTTTTTTATTTTGACATGTTATACATTAATTTGACAAAAAAAGTTTATGGACTATAGTTGTCACACTAGGCATGGCCTGTATCGTGGCAACTACATAAAATACCATGTTAGTAGAATTGTTAGTAAAGTGACGGTTTGTTAGTAAAAGGGCGGTTGTTAGTAATCTAATGCTAACATTGGTAATCGCAACATGATGATATAATTAAAATTAAATGCTAGGAAAGTTGTGATAATAAATTTACATACTAGGATAGATAGGAAAACTCTTCTAAATCTAAAAGAAAAAAACATTTTCAAACGTGTATCAAATTATGATTTTGAGAATCATATCCAGAGGTTAAGGCAGCAGGCCTCACTTGGGATGATGTTAAGCATCAGGCATGCGATAGAGTCGGGTGGAGAAGATTTCTTGAAGCCCTATGCACCACGGAGGTGTGACAAGACAAAAAGAAGAAGAAGAAGAAGATATCCAGAAGCTAACTAACTTCCAGAAGCTAAGCTAACTAACTTGATTACTCAACATATTGATTTCTTCGACTCCTCACATGGCCGATATTTAATATTTGATTGGTTTGATCATCAAATCAAATCATTTTATTTTCTCAACAGACTGATCTTTCATTGAAAACTGAAATCAATTAAACAGTCAGCAGTAGCTTCTTTCATCTAAGCCAATTAAGATCCATAAAAAGAAATATTCTCGTTGACAATTTTAAAACATTAACCAATTCCTTCGTCGTATCACGACTAGATTACTGCAATGGAGTCTACGCCAACATCCCCAAACAGCAAACTAATAAACTGCATTCAACGCAGCAGCAATACAAGATCAATACAAGCTCTCCTGGACGATTTTCAAGGCGTTGCATGGTATGGTACCAGCTTATATATCTGAATTCGCATCAACGAGAACCTGAATGCCAGACAGTCTACATTGCGATCAGCTTAGACTTCTGCAATCGGTAAATTGACTGTGCCAAAACGCTGTCCTAGCACAAAACTTTGGCGACTGAGCCTTCGTGATAGCCGGCCCTTCAGCCTGGAACAATCTTCCAGCAGACCTTAAGTGCATTGTAAATTAGTCAGAGTTTAGATCGAGACTCAAAACGCACCTTTTCAAATTATCCTTTCCTGATAAGAAGGGTTGATCGACTGCGTTGGGTGGAGCACTCATTCTAAATACGGTTATTTTTAAGTAGTTCATAAAACGGAGCATTTTCTACAGCGCCCTTGAGATGAGTAATTCATAAAAATGGCGCTCTATAAATTATATAATTTACTATATTATTATATATTATTGAGTACAGGTAAAATATTATATATACGAGTAATACCAGGAAAGCATGTGAGATGGTTCAAAATTAATGAGACATGATACTCTCTAAAGTCAAAAGTATTAGTCTTTTGAACGTACTTTCACTAATATGAAAGACGTCGATGTCCGTGGAGACCGCGTACAGCAGACTAATTGCTCTTCCCATCGGTGTCACCAGAGACACATTTTCCTTGGTCTTTCTTGTTCCGTTTACATCGTTAACATATACTTTCTTCATCATTCTTTCTTCAATCGTGAAACAAGTATCAACTATACATTTTTTTTGAATCTATGAAAATTTGGTTTTAGTATACTTTAATAAAGATAATCCACAATGTACACGTACTCGATACCTTAAAATAATTGTTATGCAAGAAGTGAATGTTCGCAAATTAAAGCATTTACTTTATTGGGTCAATTGTAACACAATTCTCATCACGAACCATTTGTTAATACTATGTACAATGGTATTATGATAACTGAATCCTTTATTAGATTGGTCAAAGAATAAATTAATTAAATGGAACTAAACTAAACATATTTTTTTATGGTTTTTTCTTTTGATAATTTTAAATAATTTTACTTTCATTATTTACCACGAACTTGTATCAAGTAATTTCAATTAATAATATGAATCTTTTGAAAATTTAAAGAATCTGCCTGTTTTTTTATATTTTTATTGTAAAACAATAATTAAAAACGAAAATTTTCCCACATACAGGAATAAGAATAAGAAATTAAATTAAAAACACTAATTGAGCACAAAATAGAGAGGTAGACCGAGGAAAACCTGGCACAATCAAATCGATCAAATTTTAAATGTAGGAGGCCAAACGAGGAGTCGGAGAAATTGACGTGTTTCAATGACACGATTTATGAATGCGGACTGAGGAGTTATTTGAATGAGGAGTTAAGAGATGAATGCCAGGAAATTATAATGTGGCGGCCTCTCCCTTTTGTTCGAATGGATAATTGCAAAGCAAGTCCCACAAGTCGTCGTCTTCCTCCTCTGTCAAGAAGAGGACGAAGAGAGCCGGAAAGGGATTGAGTGGCGGTGGAAGCGCAGCCCCTCCCTCACCGGCTGCTTCACAGTCTGCTTCACAGGTTGCTTCTCCGGCTGCTGCTGGAGCCACTCCATGTACGACTGGTACGAGTGCGGTGGCGGCCGCCGCCCCCGGTGCGGGAGACGCTGCCAGAGCATCCATCCTGGAGGCTCTAAGTGGCATCACGGTGATCACGACCACAGGATCAAACAGGCTGAACCTAGAACAAAAGGGTCGTGTCGCCGCGCACCAGGAGGACGTGCGCGAGGGCACGAGAACGCTGATGAGTATCATCAGGGAGCGTGATGCCGCCCTCGCCGCTCAGAGTGCTGAGCTCTTGGAGCTCAGAGGAAGAGTGGGAATCAGTGGCAGCAGCAACAACAACAACGACAACAACAGCACGCTTAGCAGTGTTGGGGACGTCGTCCGTGCTGCGATCAGGGAGGAATTCCTTGTCACTTTCGGGCGACAGGGCAGCGAACCGGCCCTACCGCCGGGGAACCCTCCCTTGTCGCACACCGACAGGACGTATGCCGGAGTGACGTCAGCCTCGCTCCCTGTACCAGCGCTTCGCCTGACTACAGTGGCACCAGCGTCGACTGCCCCCCCTCTCCCCTCTAGGGGGAGAACTGTCGACGAAATAAAGAAGAGTGTGGGGAAGGTCAGGCCGGCGGTGTTGGTGTACCCCACGGTACCGGAGGGGGCGACCTCGGAGGGCACCAAAGCGGCTCTCATGAAGGCCGTCAACCCGAGAGAGGACGGCTTCCAGCCAGTCCGCACCAGGAACGTTCGGGGTGCCGGCCTCTTGGTTGAGACTACCTCCAATGAGGGCGTTCAAAAACTGAACGCCCTCAGCGATAGGCTTAGAGACAACGGTCTTAGTGTGGTTATTCCGAAAGGAAAACTGCCGAAGATCGTTGTCTATGATGTCCCGGTTGCGATCAAGGACGAGGCCCTGGCCAGAGAAATTTTTGAGACAAACCTGGCCGGCCAGTGCTCCCCTTCTTCCCTTAGTGAAGAAGATTTCATAAGATCATTCAAGAGGGTCTCCACGTTTGGTAAGAAGGGTGGAGATAAAACGAACGGTGTTTTTACGGTTAATCCAGTGGCCAGGGTCGCCTTTATTGCGACCGGGTACATATATATGGGCTGGAGTGCGTGCAGATGCCGCGATTTTGTGGGCGCCGTGCGCTGCTATAAGTGCCACCTATACGGCCATATGGTTGGACGGTGCCCACAGAAAGAGGACACCTGCCGCGGGTGCGCCGTCAAGGGCCACCAAGAGAAGGACTGTCCGAACAAGGACAGTCCCAGAAAGTGTGCCACCTGCACGCACTTCCGCAAGCCGGCGAGTCATTCCACGGGTGATCAGAACTGCCCAGCGTATCTGGCGGCCATACAGTCGGTGGTAAGAAATACCGACTATGGCTGCTAGACCGCACACCAAACTGGGGCAGGTAAATTTAGGACGATCGCGCGCTGCAACTCTCCTGTTGTCGCGTGTGACTCATGAAAAGAAGCTTGATTTGGTTTTGATCCAGGAGCAGTATACTTGGGGAGGCAGAACACGCGGATTTGATGACCCCAGTTTTGTCCTTGAGAGAGGCTCCTCCCCCAGAGCGGGGATTGTTATTGTCAACCCGGCAATACGCCCTCTCCTGTTGGAGGGCCTCTCTAGTGAGGATGTCGTCTGTGCTACTGTTGTGATCGGAGGTAAGGAAATCATCATTGTCTCCGTTTACTTCAAGTATGGTAACCCTGCTGGGCCGTATATCAGCGCTCTACAGAGAATTCTGGAGAGGGCTGGTGATCGACCAGTTTTAATTGGTGGTGACTTCAATGCGCATTCTCCGCTTTGGTTTGAGACCACGAGGAACCATGGAAGTAGGGAGCGAACTGAACAGGTTGAGGAATTTGTGGTCTCTTCAGGCCTACACGTTCTCAACCAACCAGGGAAGCTCCCTACTTTCGCCGGACCTTGTGGGGAGAGTCGTATTGACGTCACGCTCTGCTCGAGTCTGCTGTCCCCCTGTGTCTTCGACTGGACAGTGCATGAGTGCGATGTTCCTAGCGATCATCGTCTCATCACCTTTTCGGTCGGGGGCGCGGTGAGACAGACAGAACGGGGTCAGTGGCGATTCCGGACAGCTGACGCTGACTGGGACCGATTCCGCGATACCCTGAGAGACGAGCTGAGTGAGGTTAGGGTGGTCGCCGTTGAAAATCCTGATGAGTTAGGGAACCATTTCAGCCGAGCGGTAGTCAGATCGGCTGATACAGCCCTGGGTCGCACTAAGCCTGGTCGGCGCGTCCGATCAGTCTGGTGGAACTCAGACTGTACAGAAGCCAAAAGAGCTTATAGAAGTGCATACAGACGGGCCGGAGAGGCCAAGAAGGGCGGACTTTCTCCCACGAGAGAGGGAGCTCTCCTGGACGGGCTCCGTTCTGCCAAAAATGCATACTCTAAGACCCTCAGGCTGGCCAAGACTACCTCTTGGCGGAAATGGGTCACTGAGGTGGGAAACTCGGATCCCTGGACAATCTGCAGTGTAATCGGGAAGGCGAGGTCTCTGGAGGGTGATTACTTCTCCACCATAATCACTGGCGACGGCCAGGAGACTTCTAATCTCTCGGAGACGCTGTCGGTGCTTCTGGACAAGCTATCTCCCTTAGAGACAAATAGTTTTGAAAATTCTTCGCACGAACTGGTTCGAGCCACGTGTCGTGTTCCTCCTCCACAGGAGAATGATAAAATTGTTGCGGCAGTCACCTTAGCTGAACTGGGGGTCATCGTTCGCAACCTTGGTTCAAATAAGGCACCCGGGGTGGACAAGATTACTGGTATGATTGTGAAAGCTGTCTGGGTATATGCTAAGGAGGAGATGCTTCTCGTCATGCAGTCTTGCTTGAGAAGAGGCGTCTTCCCCACAGACTGGAAGAGAGGTACCATCAGGGTCATTCCCAAGTCTGGAGACAAATCACGTACTGATCCTGGTGCGTATCGGCCTATCACGCTCCTGCCTGTCATGGGTAAGGTGTTGGAGAGGCTGATACGCAACAGGCTCGATGTCCTATTGACTCCTCCGTGCCCCCGCCAATTTGGCTTCACGAGAGGCTGTTCTACGGAGGATGCAATTAGGTACTCTCTGGACTGGGTGAATGATTCTGTAAATAAAGAGTACAAATATGCCCTTGGAGTATTCCTGGACATCAAGGGTGCTTTTGACAATGCGTGGTGGCCGATGATTCTCAAGAAACTGAAGGATCGCGGTTGCCCAAAAGAATTGTTCCTTATTATTTCAGATTACTTCTGCGGTAGGAGAGTTGAGATATCTCATGGGGAGACTCGAGTTGAGAGGGTTTCGACGATGGGATGTCCTCAGGGTTCGGTCCTTGGCCCAACCCTGTGGAACATCCTTTTTGATGATCTCTTACTCTTGCCTCTCCCGGGAATTTCAACCATTGTTGCCTATGCAGATGATGCTCTGCTTCTGGTGGCCGGCAGAAGCAGACGTGAGATTGAGAATATCTCAAATTCTTGTCTGCATATGATAGCTAATTGGGGAATTGACAATAAACTTTCCTTTTCCCCTGCCAAGACGTCCGGCATGCTTCTCCGTGGGAACCTAAATCGTAACAGGAACCCGGTCATACGGATGAATGAATCTAGCATCAAGTTTGAGAATTCACTTCGATATCTTGGTGTTCAGGTCGATGTGTCGCTCTCTTTCCTTGGGCACGTCAAGGCTGTGTCGGAGAGGTCTGCGAATTTGTTTATGCAGGTCCGGCGTTTGAGTACTGCGTCCTGGGGCCTTCGAACGCCAGCGGCTCGTCTACTATACCAAGCCGTGTATGTGTCAAGAATCACATACGCGGCAAGAGTGTGGTCGGGACGTCTGGCTACTCGGACGGTATCCTCGGCGCTGCTTAGAGGCCAACGCATACCTCTTCTTGCACTGACCGGTGCTTACAGGACTGCGGCCTCAGTGGCGCTTCCAGTTATAGGGGGAGTTCTTCCTGCCGACCTGGAAGTGCTTGAGGCCGTTGCTAAGAGGCGCCTTAAGCGGGGTGAGAGTGTGACCCATCTGGGTATTACATTCAACTCCGATGAGGATGGTTTCACCGCCCTGTGCAGGGGCTTAAGAGAGGTTTCTCTGTCGGCATGGCAGGAAAGATGGAACATCTCTCCTAGAGGAAGGTGGACTTACTCCTTCTTCCCCTCTGTGACTGGGAGGATGGGTAGTGAGTGGCTGCGATTGGACCATCACGTTGTGCAGATGCTTTCGGGGCACGGCAATTTCCGTGCCAGGCTCCATGATCTTAGTCTGGCGCCGGACCCGGAGTGTGTGTGCGGCGGGGGGCCCCAGACGGCCCACCATATCCTCTGGGAGTGCTGTCTCTTGCAGAGTGATAGAGATATCATGATTGAGAATGTGACAGTGGATCATCGACCAATTTGGAATAGTGACTTAACAAGTAGCGATAAAAATTTCAGTTGCCTTCGTACTTTTATTCGTGCGTGGACAAAACTTTTTAGTGAAATGGATGTGTAATTTATTAACTCCCCTATGTCTTCTCGTGCCGTGTTGTTGTTTCTATAAATTATTTGGCATTATTTGTTAAAAATTGTCTTTGTTTTTGGTTGTGTTATTATTGCTATTATGATTACTTTGATAGTTATAAATAAATGATTATTATTATCTTTGTCTTTGGTTATGTTATTATTATGGTATTATTGCTATTATAATTATTGTGATAATTATGAATAGTATGTTCGCTATGATTGTTACAATAGTTTTGTGCATTTTAGTTTTGTTTTCTGTTTCTGCGTCCCTGAGTTGCTGCTCATGGATGTTGCCACTGGCTCCTGTTCATTGCCTTGTATTTGACCGGAAGTCTACACTGCCCCTTGGTGGGTGTGTTCTGATATACTTTTCTGTTTATAATGTGTCTTTTATAAATACTGTTTTTTTTAATTAATTTCTGCTCTTTCTAAAACCTGTCCTCTATCCATCCCATCCCAATTTATTCATTCTTACTTAACATCTTCCCGCCTCTCTCATACACCATCTTCTTCTTGTTTTAAAATTTAGTTTGTTATATATTTGTCCTATTGTGTATTGTGAATTAATGTGTGTTTTATATCATTTTAATGTGTTGTTTTTTTTTTTTTTTTACTAATTTAAGGTGTGCTTTATATAATATTTACTTCTGATTTTATTTCATAATAAAGAGATGTGAGGCCGCGCGGGAGATATATAAGGTTAAAAGAATAGATTAAATGTGGTCTGTCACCCTTTTGATTGATGACAAGAAAAGGCTAAATTAAATTAACGTAAGTCCCGGATGGACAAGGAACAGGCCTAGATAGTGCAGCGAGACTGACGAAAGGGCGTCGCTGCGTCCTATAACAGTCTCGGGTGGTGGTGGGAACCTTATATTATTATATATAATATAATATAAATAAATATTGCCAGAATGAAAGCTCTTAGAACAAATTTACAAAAATATCAATACGACGGTTTTTAATTATGGAACGAACGGTCGAAAAAAAATCAACTTTAAAAATCGGAATTGGTATCAGAAATACGAGTATCTAGATGAATTGTATGAAGGCAGAGAAGTATAGATAAGTATTTATTTATCAGGATAGAACAATGTGATAGTGTTGTCGTCCTTGTCTACCACCATAAAAAAAGATCACATAAAAATCAATGCCTACAATTTTATTCGCCCAACTTGCTTTTTATAAATATAGAAAATTACGTTACACACTCTAGTTCCAATGTTGACCCAGGCAATCGCTTAAAGTATTAGTGAAACTGTTAAACCTACTCAACTATAAATGATATAAGCAGATATAAAAATATTGTAGGTATGTTCTTGTATAAAGATCGGTTCGTAAGCTAGAAAAAAATAAATTTGTGGTGATTTTTTCTGTATCAGAAAACACATCATAATTTTCACCGTAAAAAGTATGTTGTTACTTCATAATTACTGCAATTAAATTCATATAAATTTATATATTTTAGAAATAAAATCGATAGTAGAGAAAAAAATATATTTCATTGAATAACGGTAGTATATATAAATTTAGCTATTGTCGAGTGTGAAAGTTAGAATCGTCTCATATTTGGGTCATGTGCTAAAGGGGAAAAAAATTCCACCTCCTTCGACTGATTTTACGACCTTCGTGGCCGAGTGGTAAATGCATTGACTGCCCCCCCCCCCCCCTCCAAAGGTTCCGGGTTGGATTCCCGGCGAGGGCAGTGTGATTGTCACACTGTCTTTGGTCTGGTGTAGAATTCACGTGACAATAAAATGGCGATAGATTAGCTACCTATCACATATCTTGAGAACCACTATGATAATTATAATACCCTTTACATCGATTTGGCTCTTGCTGTCATGATGTAAAGAGCGATTCAACAAAATAATAATAAAAATAATAATATTATAATAATAATTTTAATGAGTAAGGTAGAGGGACGTCGGGAGTTAAAATGTAGAAGGCAGTTGTCCTGGCTATGGAACATAAAAGATTAGTCAGGAATGACCAGAGTCCAGAACCAGTTCCAAGTGGCGCAGGATAGAGAACCCTTTGCTGCAGTGATTGACAACGTTGGAGGGACCTGACACGGTACAAAAAGAAGATGATTTTTTTTTAATTACTTTTATTGGAAAACCCCGATTGGGTTATAAAATACAATGATATTTACATCTCACATGCTAATACACGATTTTTTTAGGTTTATTTTAAAACTGTTTTTAGGTTAGATTTATAGTTTCAATGGTAGGTTGTTATAGAGTTTAATTCTGTTGTACATTATTCTAGATTATCATGTCTTTGTCTGTGCTTTTGGTAAGTGATATCTGTTACAGTATCTCGTCCAGTGGCTGTGAACGCCTGAGTTTTTTTTACTAGTTTGTAGGTACTGTTTGTTGTCTCTTAGAAATTAAGTCAATTGGGTATTTGGTTAATCATTTGTATGACTTATTATCGAAATTTTTTATTGCATATTACTAAGGACTAGATTGAATGGGATAAAGAATGAGATTCAGATCTTCGGTGCAAACCAAATTCAGGATTGAAATTAAATTAAGGACTAATTATCAAACTTTAAACGCCCATGTACTGTGAATCACCGAATGGACATGCGCTGTGAATATAACATCAAATGCGCAAGCGCCGCAAAGACACTTCGAATGCGCTGTAGATCAAATAGTGAAAGGATTACTTAAGTTTTGGCACATGTAAAAAGAGTTAATAAAGAAAGAAACATAACAAAATAATTTGTGAATTAAATGAAAAAATAAATCGAGAAAGACTGAGAAAAATATGTAATCAATCAAACAGGAAATTAATCAGTTTTCAATGTTGCCAAATTAAGGTAACGTAGAAGTTAACGTGTTTGCAATGTTCTTACATGAATGTGGGGAAGCCTAAAAATGGTGTCATGATAGAAGAATATGGCAATCTATTCTCCCTCAACCCAAAACGGCATGTTTGGTCGTTTAGTTCAACTATTGTTTTTTTAATACAAGAATCTTTGTTTTTCTTAATTTGTGTTGAATTACTTGATCAGAATTCGACATTACTAAAATATATATTCTGTATTGTCAGAATATAGAGATCAGTTCATGTGTACACACTTTTACCAATACCTTCTTAAACACATGCATATTGCATATACCATACTTACGTATGCATTCCAGGGGAGAAGTGCGAAAATATTGTTTAAATTCTCATTCTCCAATTTTAATTATTTTTCTTTTGGTGCCTACCAGTTTCGGCTGGTTATTTTTCTCCTTTGTGAACTAAAGATCACTTATATACTTGTATGTCTTTTCAATAAAAACTTTACTAGTTCATTACGGATATGAATAGATATTATTTTACAAGAGTTTTGTGGTCCATCACAAAAGTCTACTTTTTTTACATTTAAATTTAGTTTTGGATTTGTTTGTACATGTTTCGAGTATTTTTACATTTAATTTTTAAATTTAATACAGCCTGAACTACAGAAACAGAAAGTATGTCTAAAAACAGAAAAAAAGAAGAAAAATTTAATAGTATAAATCGTAAAGTGTCTGTTATGCAGACGTAAGGATAAGAAAAAGTGCAAATAGAGGATATCGTTCGGTGGAGTAGATCCAGAAGAATATTTTGGAGGGACCGTGTATCCAGAATGGATATAAGAACACCTAAAAGATGGAGGGACAGCTGAACCTCATCATCCCAGGAGACATGATTTCTCTGTCACAGATCGTCAGATCTATTAAAAGAAGAAGAAGAATAGTGTAATCCATTGTTATGGCCGAAACACTATGATACTTCGACATTATTTATTGTATTAATTTTGAAACACTTTTATAATACAAACCACAATTTATATGAAATTGAAGCGATAGCTGTTTCGTCAACCTATGTTGGCATCATCAGGTGTTAACATATTTTGTTAACAAATATCTTATTTGTAAAAAAAACATGTGAAAGGTAATATAATATTATTTAATAATGATTTAAAATTAAACAGCTTATAAAGTAATTGTATTTTATGATGCGGAAAACAAATATTAACCCTTTGCACTCGAGTGCCGCCATAGAAGCGGAATGCGGGGTTTGCCGTATCACTCAAATGCCGCCGCTATGGCGGCAAGAAAAAAGTCTTATTCCTCAATATTTTTATATTCATATTAGTACAATAAAAGAGTATTAAGTTATGGAATTTGATCGAGAAACGAGCGATAAGTCATCAAAATCCTATCTATCGTTTTAGTTTCGGAGTGATTCTTCACGTATATATTCATGCGTAGGTTAACGAGTGTACCCTCCCGCTTGAATCATTTTTGAAAAAGATTCAAGTTTTGTAATTCTAGGAGATTGTTATGTAAAATATCATACAATGAAAAACTTCAGATAATCAATTGTTGTGTCCATTTTATTTCTTACATATCTGTTTTACAATGAAATTCTGGTCCCATCACTGATTTATGGAAGCGAAGCATGGAACTGGCAGAAGAAGGATGAAAGCAGAATAAATGCGGTAGAGATGAGGTCCCTAAGACGTATGTGTGGTAGAACGATATACGACAGAATCTCAAATTCTGATATAAGAAAGGAATGTAGAGCGGAAGAAAGTATTATGAACAAAATTATGAAAGGATCGCTGCGATGGTTCGGACATATGGACCGCATGGATGGAGAAAAAATGGTTAAGAAAGTATACGTTAATGATGTAAATGGAGTACGGAGTCGAGGCAGACCGAGGAATACATGGCATGACCAAATTAATCAAATTTTTAAAGTTTTTCATGTTAGAAGTCGGAGGAATCGACGTGCGTGCATGACTCGTTGTATGAATGTAGAAGAATCTAGAGAGGTTTGTCAGGATAGCGTAGTGTGGCGGTTCATTCTCTCTGCCTACCCCTGGGGGGAAACGGCGTGATGGTTTGTTGTTGTTGTTCTGTTTTACCAAAACAAAAAATGTTATTTTATTTCTATAAATTTTTGTATTTCAATTCAAATTTCTTTTGTTTTCTTAAAAAATGCTTCAATTTGGCGGTATGCACTTATCAAAAATCTTTCGAGTGCAAATGGTTAAATGATCTAGTTTTGACATTTACATGCTTTGAAATTATTAAGTATTATTGTTAAAAAATGTTTACAATAAATCATTTACAAACAAAAGTTTTAGTTATTATTATTATTGGGTACTTATAATTTTATTATTTCCTTATCAAAATATAATGAGATTCGCCTCTGAAGAATACGTGTAAATAGGAACGCAGGCAGTTAACAGGTGCATATATGTATCGCGTTCATACTATAATATATAGATCGTGATCGGCGAATTATTTTAAGAGCATCAATAACGGCCAATGACGGCGTTGCACTCTAAGCAGTGCCGCAACCATTAAGTGAACCCCCCCCCCACGATCAACTTGATTTACAATTATTTGAAAAACGAAAGACTTATGTATACACGATTGACTGGAAGTCCTACGATACCTATAAAATGCCGTGAAACGCGTCTTTGCATGATGACAACAAGACTTCCAGTAAGTACGACTCCCTGGCATCCTAGAGTGGTCCGCGTGATCCCATGATTCCCTGGAAATGTGACCACTAGGACTCGAAATGGACATAAAAAGCATATTTTTATCCTGGGCTTCGCTTTAAAAAAGACGCCGTTTTTAGTGTTGTGAAATCTATATACCCCTCTGAGCCCTAGTTATTAGGGAAAATAAAAGCATATTTCAGGGTTTAGCGAATATTTAAGAATATTTCAGGGTTCTCAGGGTGAGAGAAATTTAATGGCATATTTTTGTCCATATTGTATATAACGTAAACGTTAGTCTCCTTTTCGAACTTGTTACTGTTGTACCAAGGAAAACTGGACATGGCGGAAAAGATATGCACCCTGATATGAGACAGCATACGAGTATATGTTGAAATCCGGAGACTCTTTTAAGGCGTCGAGAGTTCGTTCTCCCTTCTAAATAAAACTCTTGTAAAAAATCAATTGTGTCACACCCCCGAAAATATATAAAAATATGTAATTCTACGATACAAAAAACAGTTTGTCACACATCAGATCTTGTTTTTTTTCTAGTTAACAGTAAATATAAGGTTAGAGAATATAAAAGCAGATTTTGGCACATATAAACATACATATTAACATTTTTTTAGCGGTGTCACAAAACCAAAACCCACCAGTTAAGGGCAAGTAAAACCCCTACAAAAAAATCTTTGGACAATGCACCGGGAAATTACTGTGGCAAGAAAGCATTCACCACTATGATCGCAACATCGCGTCAGGGGGACCTGACACGCACTATAAGAAGAAGATATATACAACCTTTTTAGTATATGAGAAGTTTATCTTCTCCATTTTCATGGCCTTTTGGCCTGTTACTCCTTGCGTCAAGATCCTTCATAATCCGCGTCAGAGGTAAATTGCCAGCCGTCCTTCTATATTTTTGGAAGTAGTCATTGAAATATCTTTCCTTTAGGTAAACTGTTCCTTGCTTTTCTTCCGTTATGGTCACACGTTCATTCCAAAACCTTTTTCTCTGTTGTCCCCATCCCCTATCTCGAATTTACATACTCTTCGGATATCTGTATTTCATATTCGATTTTGCAAGCAAATGCAAGCAAGTGTTTTCATTTCTCTGGTTTGATGAAAGCTTATATGACAGTGCCTGGCTGCTTTGGATTTATACCATAGGTTATAATAGGATGGACACATGTACATTTTTTTTTAATAATCCACACTACGCCAATGATAATTTACTTAATCTATCAATATAGTGATGCTTGATACACACGGTGATTCAGAATGACCACAGTGTTGTATGAAAACCTATGAATAATATCGTCCTTTCCCGGTGTCATGTTCGCTCGATCCGATGTCGACTATCACTTGAAAGTATCCTTCGAAGCATATCTAGATAAAAACATTGATATCAGCCTTTTGATTCGTAATTAAGTTTAACCCTCCGAAAAGAAAGAATTTATTTTATCAACCCTCACGTGGCCGACATTTATGATAATATAATATCGGTGTTTTTTTTAGAGGCAACAATACATATTCAAAATAAATAAAAAACACATTAAAATAATGTTAATGTCTATAATATTGGCTTTACTTAATACATAATTTTATGCCATTATTGTTTAAATATGATTTCGGGCATATCAGCGCCACGGCTAGCTCGAATGAAGCGCAATCGTGAAATCCAATTTTCGGCAATTGTCGTCTTTGTGGATGCGTATTATCCACTAAAATGATTTATGGTCTTCCGAATAACTTCCGAATAACTCAGATGGGCGATTATGTCGACCGTAAAATGGACGTAGTGCACGAAAATTTTGGCAAACCAAACCATGATTTTCAAAATGAATTTGCACAATCTGCAAGCGCTGTTCTGACGTCAGTCTATTCATGGTAAAATGGCAAAACGTATTGACTACAAATCAACTATTAACTGTCAAATTGACAGTCTGTGAAAACAATGTTGCCAGTTTAAAAACCAAACCTCTAAAATAACACTCTATATTTGATTGGTTTGATCGTGATACGTTTTCTTAGGTTTTCATATATTTCTATTTCCGTTTATATTGTAAACATATACTTTCTTTATCGTGCTTTCTTCCTTTATTCTTTCCATGTGTCCAAACCACGTTTATGACTCTTTCATCATTTGGTTCATAAAACATTGCATTCGCACTGCCTACATTTACTTTTTTTCCATTTGACACACTATCAAATAAATATTTACCACAATTTTGTCTAAAAGATCTCGTATACAATGTAAATAAATATGAAATCATACTTATTGTTTCTTGAACAATGATGTAAATAATGAATAATGAATACTAACGGAAACGTCTGTTTTCTAGAAGTATATAAGCTACATTTAATAATGCCTTAGATAGGCGAAATATGTCATTAACATAAAATACTTCTTCTTCTACTTCTAGACCTTTGGTCTGTTCCTGAAATCAGGCTGGCCTCTCTTGGGAGGTTGACTCCCAGCTATCTCTCCATCTCTTCGGCGGTCTTCCGGGGGGACGGCAGCCGGCAGGAATCTGATGCGCCACAGCGTGTGGGATCCATCTTCTGCACGTGCGCATTCCAGTATCTTCTGTGTTGTCTGCCCCATCTCACGACATCCTCCACCTTGCAGATCTCGCGGATAGTCGTGTTCCTCACCCTATCTCGAATAGTCCTTCCTGCTTTCATCCTCAGCGTCCTCATCTCTGCCACCCGTACATTAGCCTTCGTTCTTGTGGTATCCGCTCTGGTCTCAATGGTATATGTCAGTATAGCCCTTACGCGGGTTTTATATATTCTGACCTTACTGTCAGTTCTCATATATTTGTTTTTCCATATTATATCGTTGAGACAACCTGATACCGCCGAAGACTTGTTGACTTGTCCTATTATTTCACTGACAAGATCATTTTGACTGAGCAGATCCACTCCCAGATATCTAAACTTTGCAACCTGTTTCGGCATTTTGTTATTTAAGGATAACCTGCATCCTAAGGGTTCTTTTGAGAATGTCATGGTTTTTGTTTTCTCAACTGAGATCATCATATATTGAAGTACATAAAATACTCGTATAATAAAACTTCTAGAAAACAGACGTTTTCATTCGTATGAATTAAATAAAAAATCATATCATATACGATAGTTCGTAATAGAGGGTATAAATTTAGTAACATTACTTGTTAAACACCATGTAAGTAGCATTGAATGTACATTAGTTAATGCAAATTTAATGTGTGTATGTGTAATAAGCACATACAGCTATGTTTATTTTATTACTAGAACAATTTGAAACATAGGCATCATTTTCAAATAAAAGAACACGAGAAGAATACTGATGAGTGACGTCACGGAGCCCATTCGCGGCATATAATGTTTAAAAAAATC
The DNA here is from genome assembly GCA_022606425.2 of Lepidostoma basale. Classification (NCBI taxonomy): domain Eukaryota; kingdom Metazoa; phylum Arthropoda; class Insecta; order Trichoptera; family Lepidostomatidae; genus Lepidostoma; species Lepidostoma basale. Next base: position 181,150 of record JAHDVF020000695.1, on the reverse strand, counting down.
TGACGTAATTTTATTGTTTTTGTGACCAGTTTCGTCAGCATTTCTGCAATTCACAAAAATTGTATAATTGTTGAAGAAAATTAAAAAAATAATCAACAACAACAACAAACCATCACGCCGTTTCTCCGTAGGGGTAGGCAGAGAGAATGGACCGCCACACTACTCTATCCTGGCACACCTCTCTAGCTTCCTCCACATTCATACAGCGAGTCATACACGCACATTGATTCTTCCGACTTCTAGCATGACCAACCTTTAAAATTTTATTAATTTGGTCATGCCATATGGAGCGCATGGATGGAGAAAGGGTGGTTAAGAAAAAATGGTTAAAAGTGTACGTTAATGATGTAAATGGATTACGGAGTCGAGGCAGACCGAAAAAAGAATCACCTTATTATATTTTACCTTCATATATATGGGGACACGAACGACGACCCCAGGGACACGAATGTGGACGACGAGAGTAGTTAGTGGAGTTGTGCACGTGCAAGAGGTTGAGGCGCGTTGAGCGTCACCTCGCCGAACGGATCACGTCTCCTGTAATGAAATACAAGAACTCTGTGTTAAAACAAGTGTTTTCATTACGACGATCTCTGGCTACCCCCTAAAACAGTGAACCAAATATATAATTAATTATAATGGACTTCCACCAGGACATTTCAATACACGCATTAGATTTTAGTATTTCATTCTTTGACCAAAAAAAATGTAGGAATTTAGCATAAATCCTGAATCTATCTTCAATTTCCAACATTGTTCTCAACAGTTGTAAGAGGAATAGCCTTTAGAGATGGACTTATGTTAGCCATAAGATCCAAGTCCAAGTAAGATAGTTTTTACATTGAAATCTTGATGCATATTTATTTATTTATTTGGGGTAACAAACAACGATTACAGTACTTAAATAAAATACATAGAAACAATAGAACATGGCAAATTACATGTTACCAAAAAGTGTAGATGATAAGAAGAATTAACAGTATTTACTATTATAGTTAATCGAAATTGAAGTTAAACTAGATTCATACAAATGAATTGCAAAAAATGAACAAATAGAATTTATATACTCGTATGATAAACTTACTAAATATCATTCCACCGTCTAGTCTGTCCAAAAGGGGAAGGGAGAAAGAATGGACTGCCATACTTTTCTTTCCTGACATACTTATGACACATTAATCATTGTTTAACGGTTTAGAATACTTAATAGGAATGAAAACGCCTGTTTTTTAGGAGTTTTATTATATTTTAAGTGAATGACATGTTTGCATGTCTAAGGCATTATCAAATGTTTGATAATGCCATAAACAGGCATTACATTTGGTGGGCGAAACATGTCATTTACATAAAATAAAATAAAATCTTTTAGAAAACTTACGTTTTCACTCGTATTAATTATTTAATATGGAGTTTTACATCAATATACAAAAAACAATAAAAAGGTTTAGAAGACAGTTCGATGGTGGCACCGGTGTTAATTTTTATTAAATAACTTATTTTTTAAATTAGAAATTGCAAAATATGTTATTTTGATGTAATGAAAACAATACATTTATTATTTCTTTGACAATAACGTAAATCTCAATATTTAATATTTAAATAGTATTGAGACGTCTGTTTTTAAGAAGTTTTATTATTTATAATGGAAGTGATGTGTTTCGCCTTGCTAAGGAACTGTTAAATACATCTTAGCAAAGCAAACATGTCATTAATTTTATAGTAAATTTAATAAAACTTTTAGAAAACAGATGCTACGAGTATATGGCGAAACATGCCGTTCCCATAAAATTTAATAAAACTTCTAGATAATAGATGTAATTTAGTGGATTTACTTGGATTAACCACGAAACAATCGTGTTTACTATTATTAAATTAATATGGAGTTTTACAAAACTAATACCTCAACCATCAATAATAATAGATGTTTTCATTCGTATTATATAACTTCAGAGTATATCTTATTTTACATTACTTAAGGGTTATATAATACTCGTTGTTTTTTGAAAATTACCCTTTTGAGTTTTTATTTTATTTTTTATTTTTTTTTATTTATTCGATTTAATATGGGAGTATCGTGAGAGTTAATAATACTTCTTCCTATTAAATATTATCTCAGAAATAAACAAAAAAAAAACAAGGACAGAATCTATAGACATTACAGTGTGGCTCTGATTAAGAATGAGTTATCAAGATTCCTACAAAAGAACCATTATACTTTATGCCGCTTATGTCTGTATGCAGTAGCGGTCGGTGAAAAATTCTCAAAATAAAATTTTTAAGCAGATACTCGTTGTTTTATAGAAAAGGACTAATAAAAACGTCGTTCTTTGTAACACTATGACCAAATTATTATACATATATATACAATTATGGTATAAAAATAGACAAATGGAAAAAATTATAATTTATGAAAATGTCTCATTACGGTATTATAATACTAAGATATTTGGTATGGACGCAAGGAAAAGTTTTTTTTAAAGAAGTGAATGGAACGCAAGATCACTAAAGACCGACGAAAAAGCTTGATAAGTTATAAGGAATCGGAAAATTTTAAGTGAATGCAAGACAGTTTTTACTTATATTGAATAACCTTCGTAAGTACGAGTATATCGGAATATAATAGTATGGCGATCTATCCTGTCTGCCTTCTCTTGGGATAGGGTGTAAGTTTCTCAACAAATGTTAAACTAATAGTCTTTTTGCTGATTTTATGAAAATTGCTAATTATTTTTACATTTCAAAGAAATATTTATTTAAATTAAATTAAATTCGGATTTAAAACAAAAAATCCTGAAAAGAAAATAATGTTTTATTTAAAATGGACCTAACAGTTTTAAAAAAATATTTTTGTACGTAATTAAAATTGTTATTTATCCTTAATCCTGGTAGAAGTTCATTGTAAATAATGGCAAAGAAAATCTTAAACACTAACTAACTATTACGCCGTTTTATCGCAGGGATGAACAGAGAGGATGGACCATCACACTTTTCTATCCTGACATACCTCACGAGCTTCATTTATATTCATTCATCGTAAAATACACATTCGTCAATTTTTCCGACTTGAGATGTGGCCGATTTTTAGTAATTGATTATCTTGGTCATGTCATGATTTCTTTAGCCTTTCTCGACTGATTTTTCATTAACACTACTTGTATATGTCTTCTTATGTCCAAACCATTTAAGTGGCAAACTAACTAACTAACCTAACCATTAAATCCTTTCCCCGGAGGGGTAGGCAGAAAAAATTGACCGCCATATTGTTCTGTCCAGACATACTTCTCTCGCTTATTTTACATTCATACATTGTATCATGCAAGCACATCGATTTCTCCGACTCGTCACGTGATCGTCAGTTAATATTTGATATTATTTACGCTTTCTAAATTTTATTTAAGAGGCATTTAGGGCCTTAAATATGATGGTTTGTATTTCTTCGATCAGTCGTTTTGGTGTTATAGATATATAAATGTATCACCGACCGCCAATGGTCTCTTAGTATCTATCACGGACTTACTTCTCACGATAGTGACGGCGGACATCAACACAGATGGGTTCTTGTTCCTCCAAATTTAGATTGATGGCCCCTCCAAAAATGCACAAAATTTACTGTTCTTCTTCAACTGTTTTATATTTATTGAAGAATGTAATATAACACAGAAAATAATGTATTTTAACTAACTAACTAACTAACCATCACGCCGTCTCTCCGAAGGGGTTGCCACACACACACAAGAATGGACTGCCACACTTTTCTTTCCTGACATATTTCTCTCGCTTCCTCAACATTCATACATCTAGTCATGCACGCGCGTCGATTTCTCTGACTCCTCACGAGGCCGACATTCAATATTTGATTTATTTGATCGTGCCACGTTTTCCTCGGTCTTCCTCTATTTCTAGTTCTATTTACATCGTTAACATATGTTTTTTTTACCATTCTTTCTTCATTCATTCCTTCCATATGTCAAATGATACTTTCATTATTTTCCCTACAATGCAAAGGAACAATGTATTTAAGTAAATAAATTTAATTTATCTTACTATTTAATTTATTTTAAATGTTATACGTCCCTCAATTTCTAAAGTGTAATATAATTAAACTACCAGAACACATATTGTCATTCGTATTAATTATTAAATATGGAGTTTTATATCATTGTTCAAGAAATCAATTATAAACAAAATTGGGAAGTAAAACGCTTCACTACGAAATAAAAAAATAAAAACATAATTTAATGAATGGGTACTTGTAGTGTAAATGTAATTAAAACACTACTTGAACTCTTGTTACAGCGTGTCTAATAAGTTGTTACATTCTCACCGTTAAAGAAGTGCTCTAATTAAAAGAACGTTCGAAATTCAAGTTTGGGCCGAGAACATCCTTATACAAACAAAAGCAGATTTAGTACTGTTATGCCCCGACAGAAATTCAAGAAGTAATTAATAAACACCTGGTGCTTCTGAATTAGAATAGTCAACAATCATTCGAAATATTTGGTATTGAATGAACAAAAATAAACGTTCAAGCAAACATGGTATCCTAACGTAAATAATACTGATTGTTTTTTTAATATTATAGTATTTCATATATTAGGTCCTTACATATGAAATTGGCGTTTTGTATGGGAGGAACATAAAGTTGATTTTTTTTAAATATAATATATTTATTTAATCAAAGTATGTACCATTGCTATCTATGTACTTTTGCCATCTCATAAGTAGTTCATCGATCCCTTTACTAAAAAAACCATTCGGACGGGAATCAATAAAATCTTTGAAGTCGGTTTGGACTGCCCCATCGGAGTTGAATTTTTTCCCTTGCAAGAAGTTATCCAAATTTTGAAAAAAAATAGTAATCTGTTGGGGCAAGGTCCGGAGAGTACGGTGGATGTCTTAGACATTCCAATTGAAGCTCTTCTAATTTGGTAGCCGTCTGTTGTGCAGTGTGGTCTAGCGTTATCATGAAGCAGCAGTGGCCTAGAGCGATTAACCAGCCTCGGTTGTTTAGCAGCTAGCTTTTCCATCATGGTTTGCAGTTGCTGACAATAGACATCTGCCGTAATCGTCTGGCCAGATTTAAGAAAGCTGTAGTGAACGACACTAGCACTAGTCCACCAAACGCTCACAAGTAACTTTTTTGGAGTCCATTTTCGCTTGGGGTGTGGTTTGGCTGGTTCAGCAGGGTTCAGCTATTGCGATGAGCGCTTCCGATTATCACACAGGATCCACTTTTCATCACATTCGATTCAAAATCCCTTCATTATTGTGCCGGTTGAGTAATGCAACGCAGCAGTCAACGCGCGTTTGTTGATTTGCTTCACTCAATTCGTGAGGTACCCACCTTTCAAGCTTTTTCACCTTCCCAATTTGCTTCAAGTGGATTAAAACAGTTTTATCACTAACACCGCAGCCTGCAGCTAACTCGGACGTTGTTTGCGATGGATCCGCTTCCACAATAGCCTTCAATTCTTCATTATCAACTTTGGTCTCCGGCCGTCCACGGGGCTTGTTCTGCAGGTCGAAATTTCCAGAACGAAAACGTTGGAACCAAAAATGCACTGTGTTTTCTTTTGCGGCACCGTCGCCATACACATCATTAATCCTTCGAGCCGTTTCTGCAGCACTGGTGCCACGGTGGAACTCGTACTCGTAAATAACGCGATATTTCAAGTTTTCCATTTTGTAAACTGAGTGACGCAAAGAAAAAAAACAATTGAGGAAAAAAACAAATGAATTATAATTTTCAAAACACAAATACTTGAGTAAATAGCTGTATAAATTTGAATTTGGAATTCCTAACCAAAGAGAAGATATTTGAGATCAAAGTTGCCAGTACGGCAAAACGCCAATTTCATATGTGAAGACCTAATATTTATTGAAAGATGAAATAATTTTAATGTTCGGCATTAGTTTAACTGAGTAAGAGCATTATCAGGCTCGGATATTGAATCCTTTTAATTGGTTTGCAGCAAAGTCTTTGAACATCTTTTCTGGTTCTTGGGATGCCGCTTCTTCTTCTTCATCTTCCTCAACCTATTCCCGTCCCCTCCTGGACAAAGGCCTCCTCCTTTCGCTTCCATGTCACTCTGTCCGTGCAGACTGCATCCAGGTTATTCCGACGTGTCTGTTCAGATCATCCTTCCACCGTAGTTGCGGTCGCCCTGCACTTCTCTTCGCCGTCCACGGTCTCCAAGTCAGCAGTCTTCTTGTCCACTTTTCATCTTCTGGTTACGTCACCTGCCCATTGCCATTTATAGTCGCCACCTGGTGGATGATGTCAGTGACCTTTGTTTTTTCTCTCACCGTATCGTTGCTGACTCTGTCTCGTAGGCTTATTCCTAACATGGCTCTTTCCATTGCCCTTTCGGTCACTCGTAGTTTTTCGGCACTTTTTTAAAGTTAATTTGGTTATTTATAATTTGAGCGTTGGAAGTTTATGCCATTTTAATTCAATGGGCTCTAAGTTGTTTAATCTCAATGTCTCTTTATGCAGGAATTTGGCCCCCGTTTGCTTATTAAAGCTATGGTCCTCCTCTATCAGATGGTTTGCGAATTCTGAGCATCCATTTGAGACATCCCATGTGTTCCGCAACCCGAAGATTTGCAAAGACTGAAAAGCAGCAAGAGGCGTGGGCAACAGTCGTCAAGGAATGATTTCGGACTCTCAGTTAGTTTTCCAAAACAAACGAATCCAATTGGCCAAGAATATCTGGATTTTGGACTAAATAATAAACAAAAGAGAAATCGTACTATTCGATTTTAACTTATGACGAGCTAACACCTGCACTATATACGTACGTAAATGGTAACATTTAGCGGTTGTGAATATGCAAATATGCTACAAATTATGTGTTACGTGAACTTAACTCAATATCGTTTAAAATTATGCGCTGTTTACTCTCGAAACTAATTTCACACAACCATTGATATAGTTAATCGAATGAGTACTCAAATTTCTTTTCTTTTATTGTCCGCAATTATAAAATTACTTTCTAAGCTTCAACAGTTCATCTACACCGCCATGTTTATATACTTTATTACACGGGTAAGTACTGTTCGTTTGTTCATAATTAATAAATTGTATACGCTCAATGAATTAATATTGTATAATTAATATAATTAAATGAGTTTAATAGCAATGCAGATACGGTGTTCAAAAAATACTTGTGGTATATTTTACAATCCATTAGTTTTATGTATTAAAAATATTTTATTGTTATAATATAAATTTGTATTATAGTTAGTAAATAAACGTATAAAATGGAATTGGTTTTTATATTGTTTAAATCGATATTACAAAATGCTTGTAAAGTTTTATGAACGAAATTATATTATAAAACACTGCAAATTACTGTAACCATTACAAGTTCTCATTATTGACTAATTTTCTTTAAACGAAGGGGTAAGAAAGGGATGTAAGGAAGTTTAATGATTAGTTAATAAAATTAAGAAAAGTCACATAGATGGTTTGGACACATGGGACGAATGGATGAACGAAGTATTGTTTAAAAAGATATGTAAAAGTTGTGTGAATGGAAAAATAAGTTAAGATGGACTAAGGAAAACATGGCATGACCAAATTAATCAATTACTAAAAGGCCGCCATGTTCCAAGTTGGAACAATTGATGAGCGTGAGTGTTACGGTGTATGAACGCAGAACATGCGCGATAGCTATGCCAGGATAGAACAGTGTGGCGGTTTATCTTCCCTACCTACCCCTATAAGGAAACGCCGTGTTAATTGGTTAGTTAGTTAGTTAAAAAGGTAAAAAATTTAACATGGTTATTGGAAAATAAAAAGCAAAAAAAAACGCCTTCGCTGAATGTTTTCTCTAGGTGGTAAAAAAGACCGAACGCTTGGTTTGTGATACAGAGGACTTGGGTTCAAGCCTGGACACGGCACGATTTCATGAAAGAGCTATTGTATTTTCTGCCAATATTGGAGGTTGTATTAATCGAATTCGGTTAATATATTAATAATAATAAATTCGGTGAATAATAATAATTTTCAATACCATTTGGTTTGAATCCTGAGCGATACAGTCTTTAAAAAAAGTTAAATAAAAGTTGTAAGACTTACCTAAACAGGCATCATGAGAAGTTTGGACTAAATCTGAATATATTCATTCCTTTTTACTCCCTGACTTATTGTTCGGATGACTCGAGTAAAGATGGATGTGAGAGCAAATGAAGCATCTAAAAAAATCAAATTCAATACCAACATCAAAAATTACAGATATATTTTATATTTCTCGGAATTTATTCGTGCATGTTACAGGACAGCAAGGGCACTCAGTTATGTGCAGCATGGATTGCTCCATGCCACAAATGCAGAGCATTGTATCGCCCTGGAGGATACCTCATCTCGCCATATCGTTGGATCTATGAATGCGTAATGATGCGTATTAACCATCACGCCGTTTCCTCTGAGGGATAAGCAGCGAGGATGGACCGCTACACTGTTCTATCCTTTCATAACGCTCTCGCGCTTCTTCTACATTCACACACCGTGACTCGCACACTCGTCCATTATTCCTTCATCGAATATGGCCACCATTCAGTAATTATTTAATTCGGGCATGCCATGTTGGTTTTCCTCGGTTTCTTTTCCCATTCACACTACATATGGAACTAATGGACGAGAGAATAATGGTTAAAATGTTGTATACAAGCAGTGTGAGCGGAAAGAGAAGCTGCGGACGACCAAAGAAAGCATGGTATGACCAAATCCATCAAATATTAAAAAGCGAACACATTCAAAGTCTGAAAAATCGAATAGCGTGCATGTTACGATGTATGAATGTAGAAGAAACTCGAGAGGTACATAAGAACAGAGCAGTTTGTCTGTTAATTCATTCTGCTTACCCTTCCGGGAAACGGCGTGATGGTTAGTTATTTTGTGAGTTAATAAGAATTATAGAATTTTAAGTGAAAAAAAAAACATATTATAGCTATTTCTCTTTGGGTAAGCGATAGGTAACCTTCTATGTCTTTATTTAATTGTATGTTTGTTCATTTGTATAAGTAAATACAATCACTGTATATTACCCTAAAATAAATAAATAAGTTACCTCTCATATTTCGAAACACCTTATGTATAATATATTGCAGATAATACAATATGATTTTGCGTATTCAAAGTATAAAAAAAAAATAATACGTAACTGTAATATCTAAGAGTCACGGACATAATATAATGGCGGTAATCAAAATATTTAAACGAATGACTGATTATTAATCATGGAATTTAACTCACACAAAACGTAACGCTGTTGCGAAATGAACCATCAGACATTTCTTTATAGCTGCATTAATGTAAATGACCATAAAAAAACTTTATTAAGCATAACATAATTCGCATGGTAAGTTCGCATCTACTAAAGACTTCCGGATTTATGCAAAAAATTGCGAGAAATTTGTTATTATTCAACAGTGTGAAAAAATATATTTTTTTTTGTTAAAAACGAAAAGTTTTCAGTGACGTTCATGTTAATTTTTAACGTGTCTAATGACTAGGGCATGGAATTTAAATAAATAGCATATTCATTTAACTGGACCAAATTTTAAAAAGGACGTCGTTTCTGTATTTTGAGATCCATACACCCTCTTTAGCCTTAGTTATTAGATCTCTTCTTCTTCTCTGGTTTCAATCCTGGGATTGGTTTGCAGCAATTTCCTCTATTATTCTCTTCCATTCTTCCCTGTCTTGTGCGCCTCTTTTGAAATCTGCATATGATGAGCAGCGCACGTCCACCAACAGGTCCTCCAGGTACTCTCGGCGTGGGCGTCCCCTAGAGTTTGTCCCCTCGATCATACCCTCCATTATGGCATGCAAGAGACCTTCTTGACGTATTACATGGCCGATCCATCTTGCACGCCTTTCGGACAAGGTCCTGAGGAGGTGCCTTCCTCCTTCGATTCCTTGAAGAACTTCCTCATTCGTGATGTGGTCTCTCCAGGAAATTCCAAAGAGTCTTCTATAGGACCACATCTCAAAAGCCTCTAGTCTCCGCTTATCCCTTTCGGATATCCACCATGTCTCGCAGCCGTACATCAAGACACTCCATACATAGGTCTTGATGAGGAGTTTTTTCATTTTTAGGTCTATATTATTTGACTCTATTATTTTCGACCTTTTATTAATAATTTCGACCTGTTATTAGATAGTCCATTGTTAAGGCCGAAACACTATGATACTTAAACATTATAAACTGTTCAACTCAAAAACTTTGTTTTATGTATCACAATTGTATTTTTATTTTATTAAAAATATATATACTGTGATAATAAAAAAAATTTTTTTTTAATTTATCAGTTTATTTGTTATTAAAGAATATAAAGTCATATTTCAGAGGAAAAAAACAATGTCATCATTTGAAATTTCATGGTAGAAGTAACATACATTATTAGTAATGGAAATAAAACAATTTAATATTTTTTTAAATACATTTTTGGTTAAATTCCAATAAAGTTTTTGGGTTCGACGCGTTTCGGCAGCTCGCTGCCATATTCTGTGACCAGAAATGCAGCGAGCTGCCGAAACCGGTCAAAACCATAAACCTAAATAAAACTTCACTTAATATAATACACATTAAAAAAATAAATAATAAAATTTGTATCATTATTTATTGTTTCTTGAACTATGATATAAAACTCCATATTAAATCATTAATAAGAATGAAAACGTCAGTTTTCTAGAAGTTTTATTATATTTTATGGGAATGATATGTTTCGCCATTCTTAGGCATTATCAAATGTGTCTTTGATAATGCCTTAGAAGGGCAAAACAAGTCATTCCCATAAAAATAACAAAACTTCTAGAAAACTGACGTTTTCATTCGTATTAATTAAAAAATTTATCAGTTATTTACATATTTCAGGGTTTTCGGGATGAGAACCATAAAGTGTCATATTTTTATCTAGTCATATTGTATTTAGCTTCCCTTTCGAACCTAAATGAAGAATGAATAGACAACCATAAATCAAACAATATACGTCATGAGTATAGGTGTTATCAATTAAAATAAATGAAGAACATGTGGATATCAATAATTGCGCAATTTACAAGTTCTTACCCATTGTCACGATTGACGTCGATGGGTCGTTTTGCCGAAAATATAAGAAAAATGTAATTCTGCTACACAATAAATAGTTTGTCGCATATAAGACCTTGTTTTTTCCACGGTAAACACATGGCTAGATAATATAAAATAATATTTGGCACACACAAAAATAATATTTAGAATTTTTTTGGCGAATAAAATTCCTGAGCCCTACTCATATCACTGTCTCAACCCCAATGATATGTTGCGATGTATTCATAATTTATATTAAATATTTTTTGATAAACAAGGCGTTAAAACTGTATATTACCATAAATACGATTTTTTTTTAAATTTATTACTATTTCCTGTCAATGGATGTTTAATACCTTCGAAACATGTTTAGGTCAATAAACTCAAAAGTGAAAAAAATTTTACAATTCATATAAATAATCACATAAAATGGTTGTTAACGTATTTTATACAGATTCATGAAATAAAATTTAAATGGAGCGAACACATTTAGTTTATTATTTTGTCGCCAGTTTCGTTAGTATCGCTGTCAAAGACGGACAATTTCACACACGGACGTCACGACAGACCGATGTAATTATGTAACCTTATTCACTGATCAAAGGGTTACACTGTGATAGTTATTTGTTGTTTTAATACATAATGTACGTGACTAATTTATATACAATATTTTGGTAGTGGCCATCTTAATTGGCAGTTTACCTGCGATAAAGGGAGTTTGACGCCCGTGAAATTTCTTTATTTTTTCCTTTTGTTTTTTAGCATAAGTGAATTGTTTGCCATGGATGCACGAACGAACGAGAACATCTGCAGCATATCCACGAGCTGCATTCCAAATTCGACAAGCTCACAACGTTTGTCTAATGTATTAAAAACGTGATTGTCACAAAACCATTTTTTCTATGGCCGCCATCGTACTGGAGTATGTAAGTATGTATTTATGTATTCATAAATGTACTGTCGGCCGTGCGCCGGCTCTGCTAGTTCACCCCTCCCCCCTTTCCCACCGATTTCCGCGGGTGCAGCGATGCCGAGGATTGCCGAAGATTCCCGAATGGGCCATTCGTTCCTCCACCGGCTCTGTGTGTTACCGGCAGGATCGTCGAATGTGATGTACCGACGCGCTTACGTAATAGAACATTTAAATCTAATACATAAAATATTTTAATTTAATAATCATCTTCGTTAAAATATTATCATGTATCAGATTTCAATTCATTATTTCCTAAACTCCACCATAATACTACAGCGTGAACCCGAAGTGAAAAAAAAACTGAACGGATGGAAAAGAGGTTATGGTTTTGGAGATCGACGTCTTTCATATTAGTGAATATACGTTCAGAAGACAAATACTCTTGACTTTAGATCTTGTGTTCCTAAAGTCGAGCCATCTCTCATGCGTTCCTGGTATTATATAATTATGTTTTAGCTGTAATATTACCATTATTACAATTAACCTCTTCTCAATAGATGCCTTAAACATTAATATTTGTTTGTTATATATTTGAGAAGTAAACTGATGTAATTTGATAGTCCATTGTTTTGGCCGAAACACTATGATACCTTAACATTTTAAACTGTTAAATTAAATAACTTTGTTTTTTGTGTATCGAAATTGCATTTTATTTTACGCGCCAGCTGTTTCATCAACCCATATTGACATCATCAGGTGTTACAATAATATATCAAATGTCAAATTTTCGTGATTTTTCGAATCTTTATGCGTCTTTGTTCCTATGGCAATTTGAATAATTTCTTTGATATAATTTTGAAGTTCTTGCTGGAATTGAGTTAGGTACCTAAATATTTTAATTAAAAGAACGGTTAGTTACTATTTATAGGAGTGAATATTAAAGATGTAATTTGATTTAATTGGCAGATCCAGGGACAACTTAGCATGATGGGGGATTCTTCGTGCCCAAGGGACACACTGCATATACAGTAATTATGCTGCATATAACGCAGTGCTCGAGCTGCATAGTCACCTGCACCGAAAAGGACCTGGCTTGAACATCCAGAAGCGCGGTCCAGCTGATGGACACCTCTACCATTAACACGAGGAAGAAGAAGAACGAAGATGAGTAAGATACATGTTTAAAACAATATCAAAGATGATTTTATTGAAATCTCTTGATGAAAGTTCATTTTAAATAATAATTAAATAATACGATGTTTTTTAACAACTTCTACTTTTGTCTTTATTTCGTCAACGACCGGTTTCGCCAGGCTCGCTGGCATCGACAGACTGGTGACACTATTGTAAACCGAACGAAAGCTATAATACAATTTAAAATCCATTGTATTGAATATGAATCTTCTTGAATACCTGTAATACCAATATTTCAATTCAGAAAATTTTACATAAATATTTGAAGATTAATTTTGTATAGAATCACGTTTACCACCCCTGATCTGTATGTATATAAAGGACACGGTTTATAATAGTGTCACCAGTCTGTCGACGCCAGCGAGCCTGACGAAACCGGTTGCCGTCGAAATAAAGACAAAAGTGGAAGTAGTTAAAAAAACATCATTTTATTTAATTATTATTTAAAAATGTTAAAGACGACACAAAAGGTGGAGTACGTGTTGATCAAATGAGGGGGTTTATGCGTTTTTTTACTTGTTTAATTTTTTTCGGTTCAAAAGTCAACGGACGCTAAAATTGCAAAAAAACACAATTTTTTAGCATTTTCGATTTAAATTCGTGTTAAAATGGTTTAACTTGAATAATGTCTTGTCATTTATCGTGGCATTCATCGCTAATTTTTTCTCCCACGAAATAATTTATAGGAATAAATCTTGGTATAAGGCATTGTTCTAGATAAAGTCCAAGTAATTAGGAATGTAGTTTATGCCTCCAGAACGATCATCTCGAAATAAGTAGGTAGTGCTATCTTCATCTTAATTCGTTCATAACGATGCAACTTGCGATTCTTCATATTCTCTCTTCTTTTCCAGACGTTCATTACTCATTATTCAAACATGAAACTTCTAAGTGGAGGATTTTAGAAGAATTTAAAATGAAGAAAATACTGCGTACCTGGCTCCATAACATAAGGAACTGGACTGGCTTGAGGAGTATTAAGGAGCTGTTTTGAGCTGATAAGGATGGAGACGCCTACTCTCAAGACCATCGGAAGACATCCAGATCTTTCCATCTTTTGGGTGGCCTACCAGGTGGATGTTAGCTTACGGGTTTCCCATTTGCAGCAGTGTATGCGATTCTGTGAGTATCAATACTTTTTATTATATTACTTAATTTTATTTATTAGAAAATTTAAAAACTTTGTTTAATCCACTATTTAATAAAAAATATTTTAAAAAACACGACATGTTTCGGAGGTTACCTCCATCTTCAGGTGTAAAAATATATTATAATAAAAACTAAACAAAGAAAGACTAATAAAAATCGCATTTAAAATTCGATACAATAATTCAAATTTAAAAATTAACCTGTGTTATTTGTTTAAGGAATAAATACTTTGTCTACATTTAATCTCCCAAGCTCCCATTCCCAATCAAATGCAAATTAATCATTTATTTATTTCTATATAAATTGTATCTTTTCAAATGTATATTTTTTCTAAATTACAATTTTTGTATATTTTTTTATATTATCATCATGTATTATTATAGTTCTTATTGTTAAAAAACTATTGTTAGTACCTACATATGTATAACAAATAGCACAGGTAAATTTTTAAATTTGAATTATTGTATCGAATTTTAAATGAGTTTTTTATTAGTCTTTCTTTGTTTAGTTTTTTTATATTTTTACACCTGAAAATGGAGGTATCTTCCGAAACATGTCGTGTTTTTTAATATTTTTTTATTAAATAGTGGATTAAACAAAGTTTTTCAATTTCCTAAGTATACAACTATGGAATTCCACAGTGATAATGCCTTAGCGTTCAGTAAGTTTATTTTTCTTGATATGTTTCTAAGACCTTCTCATAAAAATGATAATGTTATGATGTAAGCTATGGATGAATAGGATTTCAGAATATTTATTATTTAAAAGTCGACATTGGGAGACTTGACATGACAACGAGAGAAGAAAGTAGAAGAAAATCAGAGCTTGCACACTTTTGTAGAATGTAATTGCTTCTTCTATCTTTCGTTCTTCTTCTATCTTCTATCTTTTCATCTTTTTGGTGATCTGCCAGGTGGACGCTAGCCTACGGGTTTCCCATTGGCAGCAGTCTATGCGATTCTGTGAGTATCCATGTGGTTTATTCTATTATATTTTATAAACTGTTAAATTAAAAAAAAACTTTGTTTTGTGTATCACAATTGTATATCAGCTGTTTCGTCAACCTATTTTGACATCGTCAGGTGTTACAAATATATACCAACTGTCAAACTTTCGTGATTTTTCGAACCTTTATGTCTTCTTTTCCGGTCTCAATTTAAAGATAGGTCTACAGCAAGGCGATGATGCATCTCCTCTTCCACTCCGCTCGGTCCTCGGCAACTCTCTTCAACTCCGCATAAGAGGTGCAGCTCATATCTCGGCAAATCTGGTCTAGGTACTCCTGGCGAGGTCGTCCTCTGCCAATCGATCCCTCGACCACTCCCTTCAATACAGCATGCAGGAAACATTCGTGTCGCAACACATGACCAATCCATTTCGCGCGCCTCTCCGCTATGGTGTTCAACGTGTGTATTTGTCAATTTGAATCATTTCTTTCATTTAATTTTGATATATTATTGTAACACCTGATGATGTCAACATAGATTGACGAAACAGCTGTCGCGAAAAATAGAAATACAATTGTGATACATAAAACAAAGTATTTTTAATTGAACAGTTTATAATGTCAAAGTATCATAGTGTTTCGGCCAAATCAATAGACTATTTATTATATTTTATATTGTTTTATTTATCTTGATATGTTTCTAAGATCCACGAATAATTTTGATTATAAATGAACTCGTAAAACAGATAGTGTTATTATATTTGCTATGGATTACTAGGATATTTTAACAATCATTAATTAGCAATCAATGTTGGGGAGACCTGACATGACACCGAAGAGTAAAAAGAAGAAAATGCTCAGATCAAAGCGACAAACGAAATAATGGTCTGTTTTCTATGTAGAATTCGAAATTTGTTAAATGGAAAGCTTGCTCACTTGTGTAAAATGCAATAGCTACTTCTCATTTTAATTATTGTTATACTGGTTTCAGCTACTTCGAAACCCAGCGCAGAGACGACGTCTTAGAAAGAAGGAGGGGAATCAAGGAAAGATCGTCGGAAGACATCAATGTACTATCCAGGCCTGCCTACGGGTATCCCTTTTGCAACATTTTATGCGATTCTGTGAGTATCCATATCATTAATTTTGTTATGTTTTATATTTCTTGATATATTTCTGGGATCCACGAAAAACGTTGATAATAAATTAACGATTTATTATTATTATTAATTTATAATAGTAAACACAATTGTTTAACGGTTTTACTTAATTTAATTTATATAATAAATTATATAAATAGATGTGACAAATTAGTTTAGCCTTGAGTTCGAGAATGCCCTCTCAAGGCGAAACAAATTTATCATTACTATTTATATAAATTAAATCCAAGTTAAACAATTAAACAATCGTGTTATAAATTAATAATGGAGTTATACAAAATTAATACCTCAAACCTTCAATAAATTTACAAATAAAAATAGATACTCATAAAAATATGTAGTGTTATGACGTTCTCTCTCTCTGGTTTCAATCCTAGGATTGGTTTGCAGCAATTTCTTCTATTCTTCTCTTCCATTCTTCCCTGTCTTGTGCGGCTCTTTTGAAATCTGCATATGATGAGCAGCGCACGTCCAACAACAGGTCCTCCAGGTTTTCTCGGCGTGGGCGTCCCCTAGAGTTTGTCCCCTCGGCCATACTCTCCATTGTGGCATGCAAGAGGCCTTCTTGTTGTATTACATGGCCGATCCATCTTGCACGCCTTTCGGACAAGGTCCTGAGCAGGTGCCTTCCTTCTTTGATTCTTTGGAGAACCTCCTCATTTGTAATGTGGTTTCTACAGGAAATTCCTAATAGTCTTCTATAGGACCACATCCCAAAAGCCTCTAGTCTCCGTTTATCTCTTTCGGATAGACACCATGCCTCGCAGGCGTACATCAAGATACTCCATACAAAGGTCTTGATGAGGAGTTTTCTCAGTTTTAGGTCTATATTATTCGATTCCATTATTATATGGTTAGCATGAAGGATTTCTTAACATTTATTAATTAATGGACAATTTTGTAAATAGTCAAATTTTCTACTAAAGTTCATTTTTTGTACTCTTATAGTATAAAGTAGAATACGTCCGGTGGTTATAAGCTCTCTTAGCTGAATGCGAGAATATCTTTATATGTCATAGTTACAAATTTAGATATAAGAAGTGAATGCAATGCGAATGAAAATGTTACGACCAACATAATGAAAGGTTCATTCAGAAAGAAAACATGGCACGATCAAATAAATAAAATAAATAAATGTCAACCACTTGAGGGTCGGATATATCGATGTGCATGCATGACACTTTGTATGAATGTTGAGGATGTAAGAGAAGTATAAGTATATCAGGATATAATAGTGTGGATATAACAGGATATAACAGTTTTCTGCGTACCCCTTCGGGGGAACGGCGTGATGGTTATAGTTAATTTGATGAACTGTTCCATGTAGGTAAGGCCAGTGATAGTTATTCATGGGCAAGATTTAGAACGAACAACTTATTTAAAAAAAGAACAAGTTTTTATTTATTTCTATTTAGTTTTTAATTGTTACAGTAGCCCTTATGTATGGAAGCGAAGCATAGAACTGGCAAAAGAAGGATGAAAGTAGAATAAATGCAGTAGAAATGAGATCTCTTAGACGAATGTGTGGATACTCTATGTATGAAAGAGTGTCGAATGAAAATATAAGAAGTGAATGCGGTGCGAACGATGGTGTCATGAACAAAATAATGAAAGGATCATTAAGATGGCTTGGACGTATGGAAAGAATGAATGAAGAAATAATGGTAAAAAATTATATGTTAATGATGTAAATGGAACCAGAAATAGAGGAAGACCGAGGAAAATGTGGCACGATCAAATAAATCAAATATTAAATGTCGGCCATGGGAGGAGTCAGAGAAATCGACGCGCGTGCATGACACGATGTATGAATGTTGAGGAATCGAGAGAAATATGTCAGGAAAGAAAAGTGCGCAGACAATTCTTTCTGCCGACCCCTTCGGTGATAGTTGAGGATGATAATGCTGAAGATGCAAGAGAAGTATAGTATATCAGGATATAACAGTGGGGCAGTCTATTTTTTCTGCGTACCCCTTCGGCGAACGGCGTGATGGTTATAGTTAATTTGATGAACTGTTCCATGTGGGTAAGGATATGGCCAAGTGATAATTATTCTTGGGCAAGATTTATAACGATGAACTTATTTAAAATAACAACAAGGTTTATTTTTCGATTTATTTAAATTGTTAGAGTATTATTTTGTCATGTCACAGATCCTCAAAAAAATGAAACGCCGAAAATAATAATAAAAGCATTACCGTGACTTTGAGAACCGGACAGGAATTTTAATGCAGCATGCTAGCGTAATGATTGCCCCAACTATTCCCTAGCACCCCCACCCCTTGTCCCCCCCACCCACCCAACGGCCCATAAATAACTCGACCACCATTACTGGCCGGTCTCGAGTGATTAAGCATTGTCAGGAATGTTAAGTTCGTCCTTACTATCTGTAAACCCGGAATTAAGAAATCCTTCGGGGATATTAATGCTCATCCAAAAAATGAAGAGTGTACACTCTGAGATCATTTTATTTGAATCACAAATCATTTTATTGATTTTATTTACTAAAATCTACTAAAATACATAGAAATCAAAGACTATCAACATTTTAATTAAAATTGAAAACTTTGACTTTGATACGGAGCCATTACTTGGTGGTTTGACATATTTAAAAATAAAATTACAAAACACTATTTAACTATACAACTAAAAATAAATACAAAGTTACATAGTAGACAGTCCATCTTAGAAAAATAAGGGTTTATAATGAAATTAATTAAATATTATGTGCCGAAGAGGAATGTACCTTACCCTTCTTCATTGTCACATAATGTTTAATTTGTTTAAATATCTGTATCCTTCTCTTTCTAAACTGAATACCTCTCCTTTAGTTTAGTTTGTGTATAGCCATGAGGAAGCTCGCTACAGAGTGAAACCGGTTTATAATAAGTAAAAAGTGTTTAATTATATTTTAAAAATATAAATTATTCAGAGTCTAAGAATAAATAATCAATAAAATTGGTGTATTTATCAGTATTTTTTTTATTTTAATTTTTTTTTCTTACTGCGAGTGTTGTAAGACTTCTTACCATTTTAAAAAAATATATATAATAGGTAGTCAAATGAAAATAAGAAAAACGTATTTCCTATGAACTTATAATTAATATTATAAATTATTCAGGGTCTAGGAAAAAAAAATTAAGTAAACAATAATTGACATATCTGTCGACTTGTTTTTTTCAACTTCATCTAGTTTTTTTGATTTTATTATTGTTGCTTGAAAAATGAATAAAAACTCCATACATACGTTTTTTAATATTTTTAATTTGTGTCATTTAGCTGTGGCATAATAAAATATTTCAATAATTTATTAACTCTAACTAAGTTTATCATTCTAAAAATATTTTTTAAATTATTTGATACGTACGTTTTTATTTTATTATTAATATCATGTTTCATTATGCTAATTTAAAAAACACGCAAAAAATTGATCTGGCCTTATTATTATCTGGCCTTTGTTACAAACCCAAAACCTCAGGGCCACCCAGAATATCAGTATATTATAATAAGAATTTCACAATCATTTTAGGTAGTCATGGAGTGATAGTAATAGAGTGATAGAATATTGGATTACTGTTGAAACATACTTCACCGGTATTATGAACGAATAAAAAAATCGGTATTTTTTGTCGTGTCTAATAAAATGAACGTTTAGTGTAAACAACACAAAACATTAAAGATGACTACCGGACAGTCTAAAGTCTTAAACTCCAAATAATTGATGTGTTGTGTAACTTACTATGTGAGCTTTTAGGGTAAGATGCTTTTAAGATAATTCCCTTCTAAGCACGCTACATGTAACTTATTAAGTTAAATAATAAGGAATGACGTGTTTCAACTTTACATACTTGTAAATACTTATGAAGCTGTAATACATGTTTTTAGTAAAATATTCTGATATGTTCTGGAAATTTTTAAGTGCAAATGGATATCTTTGACTTATTGTACTCGTACAATCGTGACAACAGAAATTGAATAAGAAAATAAAAACAACCCCGAATAGCAATGTTACGAAGTCATTTATTTTAACTAAAAACTAACTAACTAACCATCACGCCGTCTCTCCGAAAGGGTAGGCAGAAAGAATAGACTGTCACACTTTTACTGATGCGGCACTCCATCCTTCTCTTTATCGCTCCGCGGGAGACGCCGTGTGATGGGTTGCGAACCTCATCGCCATCAATAGGCATCTCCCGCGCACACTTCGATCGTGCAACACCCACAAAATAAATCTAAAACAAATAATATAAAATACAATGATATAAATTAAATAACAAAATAAAAATAATTTAACACGAAATGTTCTTTTTAGATGGTGCACATTTTGTCTATTTAATTTATTTTTCACGAGTCCACCGTTTTTTTAATTTAGCACATAATGTACTAACACATAATGTTTTTTCGATTTTTTTTTTTAATAATGTAAACATTATTTTCATCTTACTTATCAACTTACTTGTATATTTTTTTGTTTTTCTTTTACATTATTTTTAACCGATCGCGAATATCAGATGCAGCGCTCATGTTTAAATTTTAAACTTGTCTTTCTGCGCCCTTGACGTGATTACATCACACAAACTGCGCTTTAAAAGTTAGCAAATTATTATTAATTTTTTCATTGTTTTTGGTATTTGCAAGTATATGCTCGTAAAAACATTATTTTTTCTTTGTATACAACAAGTCGTTTGAACCCAATTACTGTATACAATTTATTATAGCTATTCTATTGATTCTTATGACATGTGATAGGTAGTCAATCTATCGCCATTTTATTGTCACGAGAATTCTACACCAGACCAAAGACAGTGTGACAATCACACTGCCATCGCCGGGAATCGAAACCGGGATCTTCGGGGTTGCAGTCGTAACACTTACCACTCGTTTACGAAGGTGGTCAAATTTCATAATCTAGGCCTTAATTATAGTGTTTTTTTTTATTTTTTTATAAGGGGTAGTTTCGACCGAAATTTTTCACCTCGAGAGTTCTCGACGTTTTTACAATACAATGTTGTATTTTTTTTACATTTCTGAGATTGCTCTTATTTCAAGAGTAAACATCTAATACAGTGAGGTATTTATTATATTGACAAAGGGCAACAGGTATTAACAAACTACCTGCAAGTAGAGTTGGTCCTTCCCGGGAACAAACAATGCATCCCTTATATTCGCACAACTCTCAAGACCGCTGTGTACAACTTACGTTTGTCTCGTTCTGTTACGTATAAATGGTAATAAGTGGAAGAGTGAGATAGAGAGAGAAAGTCGCTGCATCGCGTGGTGCTGAAGAAGAACGGCAGAGTAGCTATTCTTAAAATTCTTCTCAATAAAATTGTTAAATTTTTCTACATCTTTTTTAAAGATGATATTGAATCTATGATTTTATTATGTAATAAATTCTCTTGGAATAATATCATGAATGGATACCGCGGGTGCACAATTTTAAGTGTGTGGACAAATCGTACCTACCTCGTAAAAGAACTGATGCATTATGTTTTTTTTTAAATATACAATTATTATTTCTGCGGTATGTTTAGTAGATTAAATAAAAGATAATAATTCTAAATTGTGTATGTTTAGCATTATTGAATTTTGTTAAAATAGAAAATCTGATACCAAATTATAACGGGAAAATATTTTAAAAATGTTATCATAAAAAGATACGAGTGTATTATTGGAATATATTCTACTTAGGCATATTACGTATTTTTAAATATTTAAAATAGTTATGTATTTACTTATTTATTGATATTTTATAAATGTAAATTTTTGTATTACTTAATTTATGTAGTACTTCATTTAAGGAAAAGCTATTTTTTTAAGTGGTGAAATAGGCCTTTTATTTATTTTATATCAATACACTATAGTTATAGTTAAAAAACATCGTTTTATTTAATTATTATTCATTATGGTTCATAATCATTTTTATAAATAAAAATGCTTAATAATAAATATGAAATTCGTATGTTTATTGTTTCTATGACAATGATGTAAAACTCCATATTAAATAATTAATACGATTGAAAACGAACTTTTTTTTAAAGTTTTTTTATATTTTAAGTGAATGTCAGCATGCATTATCAAATGTCCACATTTGCTAAATATGTCATTCACATAAATTATAATAAAACTTCTAGAAAACAGATGTTTTCATTCGTATAAATTAAAAAAAACTGCGCATTTTTGCACTTTGTTAACATTGTATATAGCAATTCACGCCGCTTAATGAGAATCGTATATATTTTCAAACTGGCCAATAGCGTGCCGTTTTTATATTTTATACCATTGCGCTCGGTGCAGTTTGCCGGAGTTGTTCGGTGGTGTATGGCCCAGGTAAAGTGAAATGGGTCACCGGGTATAAAGACGGCCGCACCGCCTCGCGCGCTTCCATTACCATTTGAATGCCATCGTGAGAGCATCGCGCGCGACCTTTCTAACCGGCTGCACGAAAAGCGCGGGAGATTATTCATTCCGCAGGAAAGCGGCCGCCGAAAGCGCGGGAGCCGATTTGAAAATAGAACTTTATCGCGACTTTTTTAGGAATCGATTTCAATTGATAAAACAAAAGCGAACTAACGAACCGAACCGTGGAAGATTATTACATATGTGAACGATTTGACGTAATCTAAACGTTTTTGTTTTAATCTATAGAACTTTCTTGTGAACTATATTTATTTATTATTGAACGTTATGATTTTGTGGTTTCATTAACTGTGCAAGCATTTGTAAAATATACTAAAAACTGTGTTTTAACATATTCTCAATTGTTTTTGAACAATGATGAGGTGACTTTTTGTGATTTATTTTTGATGGACTGCATTTGATTACTTAACAATGGGACACATTAAGGTAAGCAATAGAATTATATGAACATTTAAATTTTATTTATCTATTATAATATTACTGTAGTTATGATATGAACAAAATGATGAAGATTACACTTGTATATATTATATGTTAATTTTTATTTTCGATGTTAATGCAACTTACGTCTTCAATATGCAGTATGCTCCATTTGTTGCCAACCGCACTTCGCATATCTAACTTAGCCTTATCAACAAATATTCCAATAGAAATAAAATTCGATCACACTTGATTAGAAAAATTACTAAAATTCTAAAACACATAAAAAAATTAATTAGCATTTCAAATGCTACTATACTTTACAATAAAATTAACTGTTATCACAAAATTATACATATCATAGATAAGATTTTTTAATGATTTAACTGATTCCAAAAAATAAGAAAAATGTTTTACGTTTATAATTATATTGATTTTTTTTTGTGTAGAATATATTGAAGTATTTTTTGATCGTCATCTGCTACGTGATTTTTTATATTTATTTTAATGATATCCTGTACAATAATATATATTTGTACATTGTCAGTTTAAATATTTACGTCTGAACAAAATTATAATTTATAAGAATAATAAATAAAATATATACAGTGGACCCAGGGTAAACCGGCCCCTGTCTAATCCGGCGCCCCCTGTAATCCGACATGCCTATCTTCACCAATGTAGGTAATGCATGATTGAACAGATTGCAACTTGTAAGCTTTGGTCTCGCGTTTTAACAATGTTAAACAAAAAAAATATGAATATTTTCATGCTTTATAAATTGATTATTTTATTTTATTATTTCCTAATGTAAAGTTTAATTATTCTTTTTTGTAAGTTCTATAGCATTAATGGCGTTAATTTTATAATAAAACGTAAGCTCTCTATTGTGTTGCATAATTTACCAAATTCGACATACATATGTAGTAAGATTTGTAGTTCAGATAGAATCTTATAATTTTGATCTGTAATTTGTCGGATTACAAGGTACTCTTTTTTAAAAAAATCCGGACTATAGGGGGGTCGTAGGCAATACTCTATAATTTGACAAATTCGATAGTCCGACACTGCCCTGCAAAAAGTTTGTCGGATTACCGGGGTTCCATTGTATAAATGAAACAGTCTAAAATCTTGTCGAAACGTTTGCGAGTATATTGTATATTTGTGAATTTATAAGGATTTTAAATATATCTAAGCTTTACGTGTTCTGTCAGACCGTGAGTCTTTTCTTGTCATATTAAATTGAAAATTCTGCAGGTTCAAAAAAATAATTTAATAATCAACAATCTATTTTTATGTACAAGTAGCCAAAAATAATATACTGTTATGTCCGTCATAGTTGAACATCTTACAAATGCTTATTCAGTCATGCTCGTACGATTTTTGTTCCGGTGTTTATTTAAAGTCTAATATGCTTACAGAAAATTGATTTTGTACAAAACTATAGAGTGACCGAGGAAAAGTTTCTTTTATAAGAAGTATAGTCAAGCCTGATATTTAATTAAAATAATTATTTACATGCGTAGATAATTGAATTTTGCGAAGTAATCTATACGTTCCGGATATTTGCATGTCGATTAGAGGCCGAAAAATTACCAACAAATAATTCACGTTCCGAATATGGTTGATCTGGTTGAATTGGATCAAGTGTATGTCATACTAATTGATACGGAGGAAGTAAAAAAAGCTCTTAATCTAGACGATTCGTGTCTTAAACACATGGCAATCAATCCAATAAATGATTGGATTAGAAAATAAGAGCAGGAAATAATAAACGTACCACTTCCGGAGGCTCGTAAAAATCCGAGTATCTCTCGAGTCATCGTTTTTAACAGTAGCTGCTATTAAAAATTAGAAACATCACACCATATGGGATCATGATTTATAAGACACGCAATTGTCTTTTTACTTTAAGTTGTAAAGTAGATATTTATTGCATTAAAACATACCGAGGCATCAATAATAGAAGTAGGAACAATCAACTCCTATACAATACTTTGTATTAATGTAGAAAAGTATATCAATATAGAACAATAAATTATATAGTAAATCTTACCAGGAATATAGGTAACAAACAAGTGAATAATGAACAATTTATAAAAGTAAACACGATTGTTTAGTGGTTTAACTTTGTTTTAATTAATATCAAACTAACTAACCAACTAACCATCACGCCGTCTCCCCGAAAGGGTAGGCAGAAAGAATGGACTGTCACACTTTTACTGATGCGGCACTCCATCCTTCTCTTTTCGCCCCGCGGGAGACGCGGTGTGATGGGTTGCGAACCTCAATTAAATAAATTTTGACAAATTTGTTTCGCCTTGCGAGGGCATTCTCAAACTAGACTACATCCCTTTAACAGCGCCCTTGAGATGATTATTTCATAAAAATGGCGCTCTATAAATCAACCAATTTATTATTATTATTATTATTACAAGTAAAACCACTAAACAATCGTGTTTACTGTTATAAATTAATAATGGAGTTTTACAAAACTAATACCTCAACTATTAATAAGTGAATAATGGCTCTTTTTACCTAACTAACCATCACGACGTCTCACCGAAGAGGTAGGCATAATGAATGGACCGCCACACTGTTCTGTCCTGACATGCATCTCGCTTTCTCTACACTCATACATCGCGTCGTGCCCACACGACGATTTCTTAGACTCCTCACGTGACCATTTAATATTTGGTTGATTTGATCGTGCCAAGTTTTCCTCGCCCTTCCTCTATTTCTAGCTCCTTTCACGTCGTTAACATATACCTTCTTCACCATTCTTTTCATGTGTCCAAACCATCTTAACGACCCTATCATTATTTTGTTCATAACACTCATTCATTAGCACCGCATTCACTTCTTATACTTACATTTGACACTCTATTGTATACAGATTTAACACACATTCGTCTAAGAGATCTCATTTCTTCAGCATTTCTTCTACTTTCGTCCTCCTTTAGCCAGTTCCATGCCTCGCTTCCACACATAAGGTTCGGGTAAAAGAACACCATTGTGCACTGCCATTTTAGCTTTTTGTTTGCGATGACAACTTTAAGTACACCATTCATTTTGTTGCCTGCCCCAAAATATGTACTAATCAAATAAAATATCATAGTTATTTAAAAATAAATGTTTTAAAATTACTTGGTTTAGATTAATGATAAATCTATGAGCGGTATCACGGATTGCTATGAAGACCATCTAAGATTTTGGTCTAAAACTGATAACAGTACATTGGTAGGTACGATTACGGATTTTTGGGGAACTTAAAAATATTTGTAATGTTTTTTTAATAATTATTTACCATATTTTATAACCATAAGATGACGATTATCTCACTATACTGTCAACTAATTCCGGGTTTTGGACTATTAAACTTCACTGGCGCTATAATCTGATATGTAAATGAAAGAGCTATTGAGAATGCAGTAGAGAACAATAACATTGTAAAAGCAGGGTATTATTTTTTTAAGAATCTTTTTAAACATGTTGAAACGCCTGTTCCTAAAAATAAAAATAAAACGGTGGAATGGTTTCATTGATAATAATAAACAAAAACTACGAGTATTTGATTATATGACGTTTGGATAACTTATAGATTTTTTCGGGTTTTCTGTCTGACCGTTGATCGGTGTTTCTATCATAGAAAAAGTCTTTATGTCTCTGTTTTTAAAAATGGTAATATCTTGATATACATTTTTTGCTATTACTTATCACATACTTTATTTTCGACGTTTCGTTCCGTTTTCAAAATTATAATAAAGGGGGAATTTAGACTAAATAATGAAAATAAAAAATCAATAAAAATTCTCTTACAATATATACTATATTAACTATATAACTAACTAACTAACTAACCATCACGCCGTCTCCCCGAAGGGGTAGGCAGAAAGAATGAACTGCAACACTTAAATCGATGCTGCACTCCATTCTTCTCTTTTCGCCAACGGGCGAAAAGAGAAGAATGAATTTTAACAGCAACACAGCACAAACGTATTTCGTGTCACAATTAACTATTAATTCTACTATATAGGTACTATATTAACTATTATACTATATTATTATAGACGACCTTCGTGGCCGAGTGGTAAGTGCATTGACTGCCACCCCGAAGGTTCCGGGTTCGATTCCCGGCGAGGGCAGTGTGATTGCCACACTATCTTTGGTCTGGTATAGAATTCACGCGACAATAAAATGGCGATAGATTAGCTACCTATCACATGTCACGAAAATCACGATGATAGCTATAATACCCTTTACATCGATTTGGCTCATGCCGTCATGATGTAAAGAGCGATTCAACAATTAATGAAGTATAATTCCATTTGATTTATAATTTCGACCGGTTTCGGCAGCTCGCTGCTTTATTCTAGTGATTCTTACCCAGCGAGCTGCAGAAACAGTAAAAATTCCACAGTTCAAGCGCTTTAAGCTTTTCGAACATTTATATTTTGAAGTGAGACTACTTTAGTTAAACGAATCACACAAATATGATTTTTTATAGGCGCAGATATAAAATTCAATTTATTATTCACATACGATTAAAATTTTGGAAATTGAACTATTTTCTATATACGGATGCATACACAAGAAAGTTTTAGCATGTTCATTAAATTTGGCAATGAACTTACGCAAGAAGAATTTGTGTCATCGACACACACTTGAGATTTTGGAGTAAACCCAATCATTCTTCCGGTAATTATGGAAACGCTCATTTGGAGTAAGTGTGCTAGTGAAAACAGCGCTCGGGTCGGCAGATCAAGGCTACGTCTGGATCCACGTTACTTTGCGTTTACATTGGTGTTAAGGCAATAATCGTATTTACGCATTTAAATACTAACAATACCAACAAAGTTCACCTGTCTCAATAATGTTTTTTTTTCGTTGAAAGGAATAAATGAGAAATTTTATGTATATAAAATAAAGAAAAGTAATATAATAGAGAAAATTATGGTACATATGTTCTTCAAACTGACAAAAATTACAATTTAAACTCAATGGAATTCACTATTTGAAATACATATTTTTATACTTTTGTATATGATACTTATTTTATGGTCTGGCACTATTAAAAATAATTTTATACACTTTTATTTTATCTTTACATCATTTTATTTTATTATATCGAACCAACCGGATTCGCTCTCGCTTAATTTTGTCAGGGTGAAACTGAGTTTTGTTTATGTAACAATTTTGTAAAAATAATTATTCATATATTTTTTATCCTTAGACATTGCACTTATTTCGATCCAGTTCATTAAATAGAGCGTTTTTATAGCGTCATAAATGATCAAATTTATTATTGTTGTAATTATAAATCGGGTTTTCTGTCTTACCATTTGAAGACTGAAAACTACAAAGGTGTCAAGCTTTCAAAAAGGCAAAAATGAGTTTTTGATGCTAATTGGTTTTAAACATAAAGGCCAATAACTGTGCGAAAGTGCGTAATGTTTGAATTATATAGTGTTGTTCAAACGTCACCCTAAAGATAACACCCGTGGTACATGACATATGGAACAATAAACAGTTTTTGCTTATTTTCTCTGCTTTTTGTTTAAACCACTTGGCACCTTTGTAAAAACCAGCCTCCATTTGTTGATGATCTTTCGTTTAATGTTAAATTAGTATAGAGTACAACATATTGGCCCTTATATAAAAAATATTTATATAAACTAAACTAACTAACTCACCATCATGCCGTCTCCCCTAAAGGGTAGGCAGAAATAATGGACTGCAACACTTTAACCGATGCGGCAGTTCATCCTTCTCTTTTCGCCCGCGCGAGAGACGCGGTGTGATGGATTGCGAACCTCATCGCCACCAATAGGCATCTCCCGCGCATATTTCGATCGTCCAACATCCACACATCCACAAAATAAATATAAAACAAATAATATAATTATATAAACATGAATATTTATATTGTATTGCAAAATATTTAGACGAGTTTATTCAAATGTTCGAACCCCTTGTTATACCAAAATTTATTCTTTGCAAACATCTGCATATTTCTTATATAAACTGTAATCAATTTGAGCAAAGAATTTACATTGGAATAATATTGTGTTTGCCATTTTTACAAATATTTCACGAAAATAAAGTTTTTGAAGTCAATAGGTTAACATAAACGAACAAGCATCAGAAATTTCACCGATATTAAATAGAAACAGTTTAACATTTGTAAGATAAGACATTTTAAGTTCAGGTGTGCAGTTTTAGAGAACATACGAAATATGGTATTTGGTGTTGAATTTTAATGTTGTTTTTGTTTCGTTCTTCTTCTTTCGAGAGTCATCTGCGTCCGCGGTCAGAGCAATGATCCACTTCGGAGGTGATGAGTATTTCTGCAGCAGTTGTTGTGTGGTGCATACGGCATACTTATGAATAGTCAATTAGAAACCGCCTATTGCCGATGCGTGATTATGTTATTATTACGGTTGCAGCAAGATTTTGCATTAACTTTTTGTATTATTATAAAATAATTGTTTGCTATTTACAGTAAAATACTAACACGTGTTTGGTTCACTTGAACGAATTTAAACATTTTTACCCTTAACAATTTTTTTATAATTTAAGCTAAACTTGGCGTTAACACTGTGAAATTCCATAATGATGAACTTGTTATGAATTAAAACACTGCTTTTTCCAATTCTTAGTTTATTTTTCTCGATATGTTTGGAAGGTTTTATACCTTTATAATCAGGAGAACAACATAAACTCGTTTTATATGGGTCGTTTATATAAAATATATCTTTATATAGTTTATATCATTCTCCCGATGTGATGAAGGTGTAAAGCCTTCAAAGCATGTCAAAAAAAGTAAACTCAAAAGGAAAAAAGTAATGTTTTAATTCACAAAAATAAATTAACACGTTTTTTACATCGTAGTAATGAAATACTATCAATAACGTAACAGTTAACATTTTATATATTATTGTTTCTTGTACAATTATATATAACTCCGTAATTAATGCGAATAAAAACTAGT
Organism: Lepidostoma basale; assembly: GCA_022606425.2. Lineage (NCBI taxonomy): Eukaryota > Metazoa > Arthropoda > Insecta > Trichoptera > Lepidostomatidae > Lepidostoma > Lepidostoma basale. The sequence goes on along the minus strand of JAHDVF020000695.1, from coordinate 150,879 downwards.
TTTTTATTATATTATTGTTATTATTGTACAATTGATGATGTCAATATAGGTTGATGAAACAGCTGTCCCAAAAAAATAAAAAAAATAAAAAAAAATTGTGATACATCAACAGATTTTTATAATTTAACACTTAAAAGAAGAGGTCCGAGGAAAAGGTGGCATAATCAAAATAATCAAATATTTGATGTCGGCCACTTGAGGAGTCAGACAAAAAGACGTTCGTGCATGACGCGATGTATGAATGTCAGGAAAGAAAAGTGTGGCAGTCTATTCTTTCTGCCTGCCCCTTCGGAGAAATGGCGTGATTGTTAGTTTTTAATTATTTTGTTCTATCGACCCAACCGGTTTCACTCCCTTTTTTAAATGTTTGTTTATTAATAAAACAGAAAGTTGTAAAAGCGTCATATTAAAAATGATTCGACATCCGAGTAATGGATTGATAACAATGCGTAGCAAATGAGGCTTGTCAGTGTCATACAAAACATTGTACGTTTCCCCCGCCTGGCAGCTGCGAGCATTTCTGATTGATAAGTTCGTGCTAAGTGAGCTGAGGAAATCACGACTCGCATCTTCCGAGATGGATTTCGTATTACTCGTTAACCTTTATAGCGAAATTTCTCTCACCGAATCGATAAATAAAGCGCCATTTTCGCAGCTCTCCATTTCTACATGAACTGTGATAATTACATTAATATTTTATGTTTCATTGATATAATGTGCGATAATATTAATACGACGACCTTCCTGGCTGAGTGGTAAGTGCTATGACTGCCACATTGAAGCTCCCTGTTTCGATTGCCGGCGATAAAAGTGTGATTGTCATACTGTCTGTAGTCTGGTGTAGAATTCATGTGACAAAAAATGCGATAGATAAACTACCAGTTGCCAGTTGGTGGTCTTGAAACTATAACATTGCCCAAACAAAGTGCCGAGAAACTACGAGTGATCCAAAGAGCTATTGAAAGAGCCATATTAGGAATAAGCCTAAGAGACAGAGTCAGAAACGATACGGTGAGAGAAAAAACAAAGGTCACTGATATCATCCACCGGGTAGTGACTATGATGGCAATGGGCAGGTCACGTAGCCAGAAGGTCAGACGAAAAATGGACAAGAAGATGGCTGACTTGGAGACCGTGGACGGCAAAGAGAAGTGCAGAGCGACCGCAACTACGGTGAAAGGATGATCTGGACAGACAGTCGGAATAACTTGGATGCAATCTGCACCAGACAGAGTGACATGGAAGCGAATGAAGGAGGCCTTTTCCAGGAGTGGACGAGAATAGGCTTAGGAAGAAGAAGAAGAAGATAAGCTACCACCTATCACATGTTATGAAAATCAATATGATAACTATACCATTTTACATCGATTTAGCTCACGCTGTAATGATGTAAAGAGCAGTTAAAAAAAACATTAATGAAAATAATAATAACGTGTTGCCCTCATAAATTAAGATTAGTGTATTTTAATGGATCGTTTACAAAGAAACAAATATAGCAGTAAATAATGGCGTCCTAGTGCCAACCCTTATATATGGAAGAGAAGCTTGGAGCCGGCAAAAGAAGGATGCACGGATAAATTTCTTAGAAATCAGATAACGAGAAGAATGTGCGAGAAAACATGTATGATATAATATCGAATGATGAAATAAGGAAGATAAGAAATATAACGAAGATAATCGTTGAGATGGTTTGGACATATGGAACGAATGGATGGGAGAATAATGATTTATGTTCCAAGTAGTTTTTGACTGACGCTGCAACATGCGGTCGAACATTGTCGTGCTGCAAAATCACTTTGTCGTGTCTCTGTTTATATTCTTTCGTTTTTCCTTCAATGCTCGGTACAAACGCATCAATCACAAATAATAAAAGCGTCAATCCACACTTGTCTAAAATAATGTAAAACTCATTTTTAAATGGGATATTTTAAAAATGATCTATCGAAGAACTTAAATTCATTAAAACCTCATATAATTTGATAAAAATGTCGATGGTGCATGGAATACACAGTATATAAATTATTATACTTATATAATATTAATAAGTCATAAATTTTCGTTGTAACTTACATTTAGTAGGTTTATATTCAAATCAGTCAAATCAAATACAGCATACAAAAGATTACATTTAATTAAGTTCTAGGTTAATGTGAAATATAAAAAAAAAATCTAAATTGTCAACGCAAATTCACCAGTTTTTACAGCACAATCAACGCCAAGTTCGGTCCATATTAAAAAATTAACTTCTTCATTTTCTTCTTGGGGTCCCTTAATGGGATTTGGCATCCTCCACAATATTTCCCACTGGCTCCTATACCTGGCCATCTATCATCATTCTTCAGGTCTTTCTATAAAGTTTCTTCCAGTCCTCTTCCACGCAGTCTGACCATATTTTCCTTGGACACCCATCTGGCTATAATCTTCAATGCTCTGCTCTCATATTAAAAAAAAAAAAAAACAGGCTTATTAATCTATGATTCTTCTGATTGATTTTTCTTCTTCTCCGTTTTTTTTCCTTTAACTAGCCATTTAATTTTTTTTTTGTGTCGGCTTTCCTAATATGGCTTCGGTAAGCTTTGGTCCTGGGTCATCTAGCTTCTATTCGCAGCGTCTTCAGGTCAATTCTGACTATAGACATTGACGCTACTGGTGGCCGACCTGGTCCCCTATTTCCATCATCCAGTTGTAGGGTCTTGTGGATAATGTAGTTGCTGTTCCATCTGCTCACACGGCCATACCACGAAGACAACCGGCCATACCACGAAGAATAACCTAGGAATTGAATTAACAACACTGTTTTTATTCCACTTTTATTTATTAAATATTTTTATAGAATAAAAATTAAAACTGTATATTTACACATGAGGATGGAGGTTACCTCCAAAACATGTTGGGTTTGATATTTTTATTCTATAAAAACATTTTTTAAATATAAGTGAAAAAAATATTATTTTCAATTCAATTCCAATGACAGTATTAACGCCTTAACCTTTAATAAAGCAATCTTCCCTAACTTTATTCATAATATAATGACGACTTTCGTGGCCGAGTGGTAAGTGCATTGACTGCCACCCCGAAGGTTCCGAGTTCGATTCCCGGCGAGGGCAGTGTGATTGTCACACTGTCTGGTGTAGAATTCACGTCACAATAAAATGGCGATAGATTAGCTACCTATCGCATGTCACGAGAATCGCTATGATAGCTATGATAGCTATGATAGCCCTTTTCATCAATTTGGTAATTGGTATTCATGCTGTCATGATGTAAAGAACGATTCAACAAAATAATAATAGTATTAATAATCGACATTAAGGCTTCCTCGGGAAATAATAAATAATACTTAGGGGAGATGTAGGTAATGGGAGTCACTTAAGCGAGAATTGAAAAAAAAAAAAACTATTAGTTAACTATTTATTGCTTAAGCCTTATTATAAACTTTAGTTATTAAACTATTAATTGAGATCACCTTTAATCACTTTGGCTTTTTACTTTTGGAACAATAATCATTTAAAAAAAAAACAGGTTTGACCACCATTGCCCACATCTGTTGGCAATGGTGGTCAGCATGTTGGCAATGGGGGTCAACACAAATCGTACACATAATTACAAGCTGAGTCCCACCCAGTGCAATCTGAATGAGCCCAAAGCCCACATGAAGTGCATCGGAACCACATCTCATTATCTCGCCCGAATTCGCCGCATACAAGACATTGGTTGTCAGAATCTTCTGCATCATCGTTTTTGTCGTCCTGGTACAAGTCATCAGTGTTCATATCTGACGCTGAAGTATTGTTCGATTCCTGCAGAATTTTCTTCTTGATCTATTTTTTTCGCGTACCTCTTCTGAAGACTCGAAAATGGGACGTTCATTGTTTTCGCGGCTTTTCTTATTAAATAACCTTGTTCATCGATGAGCTCCACGGCCTTTTTCAGGTTAGCTATAGACCAGTTAGCCTTATTTGTCTTTCTAGGACGAACGTTCGGTAACTACAAACCAAAAATAAGATTATTTTATCGAAGACAGGAAATGTTAACAATAAGGGTCACCTGACTCCGATTGCCTACATCGGTAAAAAAGAGAAAAAACCTACCTTGACATAAAAGTAAAAGTGATGGTGGTAAAATGAGTTTGAAATCATGATCTAAAATGCTTTAGTCATTACATATCACAAGCGCAAAAATAAACACTCATTAGTTTGATCCTTACCTTCGGATTTGTCCACTCGAAAAATTAGATCAGAAGGGCCCGAAAACTTGTTACGTCTACCACTCTCTAGCACGTGATGCGAACTGAGTAAGCTGCCTACCGCGGATGTTACCGGCAAACAGCTAGCGTATGACGTCACTGAAACCGCCATCACGCGTATTGTTTTCGAATTAAAGGGGTGACTCCCATTGCCAACTGACTCCCATTGCCTACATCTCCCCTAACTTTTTTTTAAAATATATTCACATCTACCTAATATCTGCATTAAAAAAACATTTGTAAGAAATGCAAGTTATTCGCGATATCTAATTGCATGTTTTAATGTGTAAAAATCAAAATAATAAATGGGTATCAATCACCTGCGAGTGTTTTAGGAAGTTACCATTCATTGCACGCTAATACGCAGTAACGATCGGAGTCAAGATCCTATAGAAATACGTGCTGTTTTTACGATTGATGTTGGCGATAAGATAAATTGCCAAGTGTCTGTTTGCCAATAAAAGAAAACGCACTCTACGGAGACGTGCATAATCGACACATTCAAAATGGTGGACTGAAAATGTATTATAGATTGGATCATCGCTGAAATTATGATATTAACCTCTCCTTTATTTAGCTAAAAAGTTTTCGCATTATGTTAATTATTACATATTTTAAAATGATTTTCATAATTTTTTTTTCATTTAATTGCTAACGAAAAAGAAAATGCTCACAACGAAGGTCCGTGACTAACTGAATTTTGACGCGTACAGGGTCTTGATTGCTCAGGTCTCTTCGGCTCGGCATACGCGCCCAATCCATGCTAGGCGACCGGCTCTCACGGTGCTCCTTATAAGGGGCTGCTGGTTCATCTTACAGATCTCTTCGTTGGTCCTATGCCTCCAAGTTTCCGCTGCAATACCAGGTCTGTGTCCTAGGATCATTCTAAGTATTCTATTTTCAAACCAGTAGATTCTTTGTTGTTCTTTTAGAGCCAGAAACATGTCATTCCTAGTGTTTATAATAAGAAGATTAAGTTTATATACCGAAGAGCATTTTCTAAATCAATTAATGACATTATTTGTCGCTGTCGCGCCCTCAAATATAGATGTCGTGATAGTGAAATACGGGTATTGTGTTTAAGACGGTCGTATATATTTTACTCTTTATATCGCAATAGTGTCACCAGTCTGTTGATGCCAGCTAGAATGGCGAAACCGGTCGCTGTCAAAATAAAGACTCAAGTGGAAGTAGTTAAAAAAAAGTTTTATTTAATTATATTATTATAAAACTTGATACGTAAGAAAGTGATAGTTTTAGTATATTTTTTAAATGATTCCGTGATATTAATTAAAATTGATATTGAAATTCAAAAGAAAATATGATTTATGCTTCGCTTATTATTATACTTAAACAATTCACACATTAATATGAAAAAAAGTAAAAGTGAATTTCCTTTCATTGGAATTGATTTTTGTAGTTTCAATAAACCGTAATATCGTAATATGCTAATCGACAAACGAAAGTACGGAAGAATTTGAACAAATTTTTTACTTCTCTTGAATATGATTATTATTAATTTATTATATTTTTTCTGAAAATCGAATTAAAATAAATATTACATTAAATCATAGGTTTCCAATCATTACACGAAAAATGTTTTCAACGCCTCTCTCCTATAACGGTTTTTTCAAATATAATAATGTTTCTGTATATTATCGAAAAGGAGTTGAGGAAGGCCAAGGAAAACATTGCATGACTAAATTAACAAATTTCTTACTAAAAAGTGTTGTTCTAAGTAAAAAAATATATGGGTGAGTTTGTTACGATACATGAATGTAGACGAATCTCTAGACTTGCGTCAGTGCAATCTCTGCTTAATCCTCCTGACAAACGGTGTCATGGTTAATTTTTTAGTGTGTCAATTATTTTATCAGCTTTCTTAAAGTAACCCCTTTATTTTACAAAACATTAATATATTTATTGATTCTTGAACAATGATGTAAAACTCCATATTAAATAATTAATACGAATGAAAACGACAGTTTTCTAGAAGTTTTATTATATTTTATGGGAATGACATATTTCACCCTTCTAGGGCATTATCAAATCATAACATTTGATAATGCCTTAGAATGGCGAAACATGTCATTACTTACTTACTACTTCCTATGGCCATACAACTCTTGAAGAGTTTTAGCCTCCTTGATGATTTTTCGCCAAGCTCCTCGATCCTGCGCCTTTTGCTCCTAGCAGTCCGATTCGCCCAACCTAGCCAGATCAGCCAGAACATTGTCCATTAGACGCTGTGTAGGCCTTCTTAGAGGTCTTACTCCAGTCGGTCTAGACGCGTACAGGGTCTTGATTACTCTGGTCTCTTCGGCTCGGCATACGTGCTAGGCGACCGGCTCTCACGGTGCTCGTTATAAAATATAAGGGGCTGCTGGGTCAATGTAAAGATCTCTTGGTTGGTCCAAGTTCCCGCTGCATCACCGGGTCTGGGTCCCAGGATCATTCTAAGTATTCTATTTTCAAACCAGTAGATTCTTTGTTGTTCTTTTAGAGTCAGAAACATATCATTCCTATAAAATATACTAAAACTTCTGGAAAACTGTCGTTTTCATTCGTATTAATTATAAAACATTAATACATTTTTCTGTACGTTCTTAGAGGTGAATAAGTTTATATATCGAAGAGCATTTTCTAAATTTGAATTATTTCTGACAGTTAAGAATTAATTTCGAATTTAAGAAATCGAGGTACATCCTAAGTACGCATTCTAATTAATTTTGATGACATTAAACATAACTCATTACAAACTTTCATTGTGGATCACATAAACATCGAATAACTGGTTCCTTTGGTCAAATAAATACGCTGGTTTTATACATATTATTATGAGTGTGTAGGTACTAAAAGTCATGAATTTTGTACATCCGCAAGAACTGGAAAATAACTTGAATCTTTTCGCGTGACAAGTTGATCGTTCTAATTTCCTGTTTAATGTCATTCTCTGACCAATCACATTGCGTGTTCTATATTCAATTACTGATTTTTCACCCCTCAATACGTTAAATCACGTTCGTGATCGTGATAAACGAACACGCAATTATTTTTATGTGTTCCTGTATATTTTAAACACAAAAACGTGTTGATTTGATTGAATGTCGTATAATAATTAAATAAACCCATGTTTTTTAACAACTATATACACGTCTATCTGTATTTCGACAGCGAGCGGTTTCGCCAGGCTGCCTGGCGTAAATATAGTATGCCTAATTGGACTTTAAGTATAGGTACATCTTCTTCTTCTTCTTCTTCCTCGGCCTATTCCCGTCCACTCCTGGACAAAGGCCTCTTCCATTTGCTTCCATGCCATTCTGTCCTGTGCAGACTGTATCCAGGTTATTCCGACGTGTCTGTTTAGATCATCCTTCCACCGTAGTTGCGGTCGTCCTGCACTTCTCTTCGCCGTCCACGGTCTCCAAGTCAGCAAGTAGGGTACATACAAGTATTATATTAATAGATCGATTTCTGAACTATAATTTTTTGTCTTTTTGCTGTTGATCAAACGCTGTAAATGAAATACATATATAGCAAGCATTTATGCATGAGCAGAAACATATTTTTTTATCAGTTATTTATTGTTTCTTGAAGAATGGTTTAAATCTTCATATTCTAAGTATTCTATTTTCAAATCAGTAGATTTTTTGTTGTTCTTTTAAAATATTGTTGTAATTTTAAAATCTAACAAAACTTCTAGAAAACTGTCGTTTTCATTCGTATTAATTATAAAACATTAATACATTTTTCTGTGCGTTCTTAGAGGTGAATAGGTTTATATACCGAATAAAATATTTGAATAATGTTTTAAAAACTTTGTGTTTCTACAACACTTTTTTGCAATTTTTACAAACATTTTTCTAGCCACAGACAACCTTTCTCAGTGAAGAAATTTAACTCTAATAATAAACAATGTGTAGAAGTTTTATTATATTTTATGGGAAGGATATATTTCACCTTTGTTAAGACATTATCAAATGAAATTTGATGTGAAATAAATTATTTTTAGGCATTTATTAATTCAATAGACACCAAAATCAAACACAGTACAAACATCGCCTGGTTCAAGTGAAGATTTTTATCGGGTGTCCTGTGTGCCCAAATAATCTCGATAAAGACTAAAGGCAAAGTCTACTAGACTGTAATGAGGCCCGTCTTATTATATGGAGCAGAATATAAGAACTGTGTATAAGAAGAGTCGGTATAAGAACACCATTGTGCACTCCCATTTTAGCTTTTTTGGATATGTTTTTGTTTGCGATGATAACTTTAAGTGCACCATTCACTTTGTTGCCTGCCCCAACCTTTTTCAGCGTCATCCGCATACACGAGAAAGCTTAATGACACTCCGCTCATTTTGGCACCTACATCCAACCCTTTCAACTATTTTATACACTTGTCCATATATAGATTAAATAACCACGGGGACATTACGCAACCCTGCTTGATATCTTTATTGATATCAAACCAGGCTGTAAGATCTCCATTTACTCTGACACCAGCATTGCTTTCCGTATATAGCAACTTAATTGCCGTGATCAGTTTTGTACTTTTTCCATATTCAGACAATATTTTCCACAACTTTACTCTATTAACGTAATCATATGCTTTATGAAGAAGAAAAAAATGCGGTTTTTGGCCAGAAACTTCTCTGTCAATGTACGCAGTCCAAAAATTTTATCCATACATCCTCAGCTATTCATAAAGGCACATTGCACATTCCAAACTTTGTCACTCGTCAATTTTCTTTCTCTTTCTATTAAAATTCTGCCATAGACATTCTTCCCTCATTATCTAAGATTTTATTCCGTATTTAGTGATGAATACTTTGGGGACATACAGGTTGTTTGCTTGTCTAGTGTGTAAATATGTTTTGAGTATAACCGAGGTCTTTAGAATTTTATTCACTAAATGAAGGTGTATTATGCGCGGCACCCAAATTTATTCAAAACAATTCTGAGATTTATTTAAAGTATTGTGAAACAACATAATTTCGTTAAAATTAAGTTGAAATAATCAAAATGAAAGACGTTAATCGCAAATCCTTACCGTGACCAGAACAAAGACCCAACGCGACAGAACACCAGAAGAAGTATACGAAAATTGAATCAAACTTTTTTGTGACCTTCCTCTCTTGACTTTACTTTCTACAGACCGCTTAAGGTGTCACATTCAACGCGTTTTTCGTCGCGTAATTTGCACAGAAGGCGATTTACATCTTTTGTGGTTTGAGATCATTTCATTTTTAAAAAATTTGCCAGGTCTATGTTTTTTATTTTTCTTTAGAAATGTAACACACTTTTACTTGATGGCCGTTTTTGCGCATTTGTGGTAAGGGTTATTAAAAATGAAAGCAACAATGACCGTTCACAATGGAGTTCTAGTTGCAACCCTTGTATGGAAGCGAAGCATAGCAATGCCAGAAGAAAGATGAGAGCAGAAGAAAATGCGGTATCGATGAAAATGAGGTAGAACAATGTATGCCAGAATTATGTAGTTCTATTAAGTAATTAAGTATGAATTAAATAATTCTTCTTAGATAGTTCAAAATAAGGAATGTTGACAGAATTTTAAACACCGATCTAAGAAAGGAATGTAGAGCGTAAAAAAGTATGAAAATGGACATATTGAATGCATGGATGAAGAAATAATGGGTAAAAAAGGTTATGTTAATAGTACGGAGTACGGAGTCGAGCAAGACTGGGGAAAACATGGCGTTATCAAATTATTCATATCGTTACGAGTCAGAAAAATCGACGTACTTATTTGAATACAATGGAAACTAGAGAGATGTGTCAGGATAAAGTTGTGTGGCGGTCCACTCTCTCTGCCCTCCCTCTCGGGGAAATGGCGTGATGATTTGTTGTTGTTGTTATTAAAAATAATTCCAACGTTGCCATGGCTGGCATATTTAGATAGGTACCGGCTATTCAAGCTTTCTCCAGAGCTGTTCATGGCATACACGCTGTTAGGCTTTAGTTCCCGGCCCATGATCGCGTGGCCGTCCTTCTTCCTGACCTTTCTCTATGACCTTTCTACGTGACCCTATTACAATAATACAGTTGACAATCAATACATTTTATTGATTATAAATACTTATTCTTTTACTAGACACATGTGAAAAATAGTTATTGGACATCATTTTCACAAATCATCTGTTAAATAAATTTAATTCGATTAATAAATAATTAATATTTTTAATTGAAATTTCTCGGTAGAAGTTGATTTTAAATAATAAAAACAAAACAAAAAATAGGTATGAAATTTATTTATTACTAGCTGACCCGGCAACGCTTCGCTATTGCTAGATTACACCTAAGTACACCCAATATATATTAAAGAAATACAAAAGTTCAATATCAATTATTTTATTGGATAAAATGACATGTGTATAGGTGCAAGAGTGTGTGTATCCTAATTCAGTTCATATCTTTAAAACATTTTTTTAATCCAAGCAAACTTGCTGTGAACTTGAATAATACTAATGTGAATTGAACAATTGAAGGCTGGACATTATTACCAAGGTGGCAAGTTTACAAAAAGTCTGAAATGAGTTTTTGATGCCAATTGGTCTTAAACGTAGCTGTGCAAAAGCGCGTTATGATTAAATAATATAGTGTAGTTCAAACGTTACCCTAAAGATGTCACCCAAAAAAAAGTTAATATTTATCTTTTTCAGCTTTATGTTTAAACCATTAAACGTCCAGTCTTAAATTTTTTCCTTAATATTTTAAGTGAAATTAAAAAAACAAATAAATATACTATATCACATTTGCATAAAACATTCATACATATACAATTCATATCCGTTCACTCCTGGGCGTAGGCCTCCTCCATCTGCTTCAATGTCTTCAATGTCGTCCCTCCATCGAAGTTGAGGACGTCCTGGGTTTCGGGTTGCAGTTCATCTATCATCAGGGCTGCGAGCGGCATGCCATTTTAGCGCTGCCACTCTTCCGATGATGTCCGACACTCCTGTTCTGGCTCTAATAGTGGTGTTTCTTACCCCGTCCATTATACTGATTCCCAACTTTCATAGCTCTTTGGACAATTCTTAATTTAATAGCGCTTTTCTGAGACAACGTTATGGTTTGAAACCAATAAGATAACACCGGCAGGACACAGCAATCCAACACCTTCAGTTTAAGGTTGATGGGGTTCGTGGGCTTTTCAAAATATGCTTTGTTCGATTTCTGCGATTTGATTTTCTCCACTCAGTACTATTGTGTAATCCAAATATATATATATATGAATCGACTATTTTGATTACGGTGTTGTCTATTGTGATTTGTACAGGAGTAGGTACAATGATTTTTGTTTTCCCAAAATGCACGCATAGTCCTATTTCCTTTGATTTTTTATTTAGTTTTTCCAAAATCGTGGATATTTGCTCAGGGTTACTGCTAATCACCACTGTCATCCGCAAACCGTAAATGATTGAAGTATTATTTATTTATGAGTATTCCTCTGTCCTCCCAATTAAATTATTTAAAAATGAGAGTTAATAATTTTGGAGATATGGTATCACCCTGTCGGACTCCTCTTGGTATAGGTATCTCTGCAGTTAGCCAGTAATCATTAATAGTTACTTGTAGGGTAGTCTTGTCATATATACTGCAGATTAAGTTGGAATATCTGGACACTATCTGTGCTTGGTTCATTGACCATACTTCAATTGAATCAAAAGCTTTTTGATAATCCACAAAGGCTAGTACAGAGGCATGTTATACTCGTTGTACTGTAGCTACTCCTGAATAGAAGTCGAATTTTAGTGAGTTTTTTTGTTAGAATTTTCTTGTATTCTTGTTAGAACTTTTTGTGTAAAGATTTATATTCAATGTCAATTGAAGTGCTGGATGCGCTGTTGAAGTCACAGCAATTCCAGATGAAGCGATTGCCAATGTATTTTTTTTTTTCTGAATATATGGTTGGCAATACCAATAAGATGAAATGTTGTCCCTGTGCCACCAGGTGAATCTAAGAAATGCAATCCACCACTTAGATTGCGTACGGCTCGCATTATGGCATCATACACTTGTTTTTGTTGTGGAAGTAATCTTTGAATGTACAAATACACTCAATTCATTGATATCAAAGCATTTTTCTCGTTTTAATCACTATCAAATATGTGATTAACCAACCGATTAGGTGATGTCATTCCCAATTGTACCAATTCATTATTCGTGATTGTCAAATATATCCTTCTATCAAAATGAATGCTTCATTATACTCATGATTAAGACAACTTATACGTAGGGGATATAAAATGTCATCAGTCATAAAATCTTTATATTTTCCCCATAAATCTGTTGGATTTGATGGTAGGCACGTAGATAATATGATTATAAATTATATATATATTTGATTGATGGCGATATTGTCGATGTCCATCATCGCCTGTATTAGTTTCTAGAAGCAATGTTCTTGGATAACATTTCTTGTATTTTTCATTAACCATGCATGACGAATAAATTTTGTGGACCATGATTATAACCATATACACATGGACCATGAATCATATTTTTTGATACAATTTCAGCCAATTGAGGATAAACAATTGAATCAGGAATTTCAGCTGAATACATCTAACGTGTTTCCCCAAATAGGCGATGATGTTAAAATGATATCCATCTTTGCCCTGCCACCGTCATCTGCTGTAAATAAAATTTTATTTTTTAAACGTTTGTAAGACATACGTTATATTGAGTATTATAAAATAAGATTATTATATTTACCTCATGGCGGGTTATCGAAATATGTCCTAATTCCATAATTATAACCATATACACATGGACCATGAATCATATTTTTGATACAATTTCAGCCAATTGAGGATAAACACTTGAATCAGGAATTTCAGCTGAATACATCTAACGTGTTTCCCCAAATAGGCGATGATGTTAAAATGATATCCATCTTTGCCCTGCCACCGTCATCTGCTGTAAATAAATTTTTATTTTTTGAACGTTTGTAAGACATACGTTATATTGAGTATTATAAAATAAGCTTATTATATTTTACCTCATGGCGGGTTATCGAAATATGTCCTAATTCCATAATTATAACCATATACACATGGACCATGAATCATATTTTTTGATACAATTTCAGCCAATTGAGGATAAACACTTGAATCATGAATTTCAGCTGAATACATCTAACGTGTTTCCCCAAATAGGCGATGATGTTAAAATGATATCCATCTTTGCCCTGCCACCGTCATCTGCTGTAAATAAAATTTTATTCTTTAAACGTTTGTAAGACATACGTTATATTGAGTATTATAAAATAAGCTTATTATATTTTACCTCATGGCGGGTTATCGAAATATGTCCTAATTCCATAATTATAACCATATACACATGGACCATGAATCATATTTTTGATACAATTTCAGCCAATTGAGGATAAACACTTGAATCAGGAATTTCAGCTGAATACATCTAACGTGTTTCCCCAAATAGGCGATGATGTTAAAATGATATCCATCTTTGCCCTGCCACCGTCATCTGCTGTAAATAAAATTTTATTTTTTAAACGTTTGTAAGACATATGTTATATTGAGTATTATAAAATAAGCTTATTATATTTTACCTCATGGCGGGTTATCGAAATATGTCCTAATTCCATAATTATAACCATATACACATGGACCATGAATCATATTTTTTGATACAATTTCAGCCAATTGAGGATAAACACTAGAATCAGGAATTTCAGCTGAATACATCTAACGTGTTTCCCCAAATAGGCGATGATGTTAAAATGATATCCATCTTTGCTCTGCCACCGTCATCTGCTGTAAATAAAATTTTATTTTTTAAACGTTTGTAAGACATACGTTATATTGAGTATTATAAAATAAGCTTATTATATTTCACCTCATGGCGGGTTATCGAAATATGTCCTAATTCCATAATTATAACCATATACACATGGACCATGAATCATATTTTTGATACAATTTCAGCCAATTGAGGATAAACACTTGAATCAGGAATTTCAGCTGAATACATCTAACGTGTTTCCCCAAATAGGCGATGATGTTAAAATGATATCCATCTTTGCCCTGCCACCGTCATCTGCTGTAAATTAAATTTTATTTTTTACACGTTTGTAAGACATACGTTATATTGAGTGTTATAAAATAAGCATATTATATTTTACCTTATTGTCATTGACAGTCTCATCGACACACCAACATATGAATCAATAAAATAATTTTAATGGAGAAATGAAAGGCATATGTTGCGCCACCGGAAAAATTAAACTGCTTCAACTTGGAAAACCACCTCCATTAAAAACTTTGCTTGCCGAATAAACCGCCGAATCAAAGCACTTCCTTTAACATAGTGAAATATAAATAATGCTTTCAAATAACGTTGTTTGGTGCAGAAATTGAAACAACTCGATTCATGCCAACTTTCAAAGTAAAAGGGCAAATGTATCGTACAGTTGGCTCCCTGCTTCCGTTCCTAGATGTTTAACAAAAATTTCTACAAATGTATTTCATCGGTTAATGCAATGATAAATTGAATCCACGCTGCAGAATTTCTACCAGTATTAAAAGGTCCTTAACAAAATAATAACAAAAAAAAAATTTAATGTGTTTGTTCAAAACAGCAATTGACATGAGGGCATCTGATACACACAGGACTGTTAATCATCAGACAAAACACCTGCTAGGCAATATGTTTCGACGTTAAAACAATAAATCCAATCAGTGGCGAAGAACCAAAAAAATAATACAGCGCAAGTAACTATTATTCGTACCGATAAATGATTTGAGATTATGAAGACCATCACATTTTGAAATTTTAAAATAGAAACAGAAATTCGATATTAATCTGTTTTAATCAGACTAAGCTTCGCTCTGAAGAATACATTCTTTGCGAGATGAAGTTGTAAATGATGGTAATATAACTAACAATTTTGGCATCATCTTATAAAAGGTAGTCCACGTCATATGCCCGAGTACGCTTAAGATGAAATTGCATATGTTCGTCACTACTTGGGACGATATACAACAGCTCTTACTTCCTGGAAAATCGCCGGTGGATAGGCATGATATCACAGCACGTGTTTTCAGACAAAAGCTAAAATAGCTGTACGTTTTCATGGTAAAAGTTAATGTTTGGGTCTGTGCGCTGCTGGATGTATCACTATAACAAAATTACTTCAAACCCAATTGATGATGTAGAATGTGTCCATAAGGATCTGCATGAAGTTGATGAAAAATATGATTCATGGACCTTGTGGTACACTGATTCCAAATTCAATATGCATGATAGACGGAAAATGCTCTGCACCAAACGAAGTCATTTGAAAGCATGTATTATAATTTCGTATGTTCTTCAAGAAATGCTTCGAATGTGTTGTAGTACCAGCAACCAATGAAATCAATGGTTCGGGGGGCACATTCAATATTGGCAATTTAACCTTACCATTCAAACAACATATTCCAGGTGGTTCATTTTTGAATTTCAATGCATTGCAATTTGTACACAGTTTATTCATCATTCCGATATCAACAGCTGGATGCGAGCTAAATCCAAATTCAGGAATATATTGAAAAGCAATACGATTGAACATAGTCAGTTGATTCAATCGATTCGTTGGCATACGTAATCGATTATTGGAACGGTGTACATTTTGCTCCGCATGTGTTTCTCTCATACCTACTCCTATTGATTCATGTTGTGTGGATCTATCAGCACGTGACTGGGACATATGTGCTCGATTTTGTGAATTCCGTCGAGCAGATTGGTCCTCAGTTTCATTTCTCCTATTTTCTCTTTTTTTCTTAGCGGCTACGGTACGACTTCCAATGAGTTTCCGCTTGTATGGCATTTTGTCAACCTAAAACCAAAATTTAACAAATTTATGTAATATTATTTTAACATAATTCAGTGATATAAATTTAGAAATAAAATTTGATTTTTAATTTTATTGGCTACATGGTATAATACAACTTGTATTTTAAAAACTAATTAACCCTCCAGTATAATACAACTTGTATTTTAAAAACTAATTAAAATCATGACGCAACAATGGCCGGGTCGTTTTTTCATGTAGTCAAACATAACCTAAAATAATACGTAAGTAAAACGATATTTAATTTCTTCTCTATTCGATTTATAACTACAGCTTTGAAATATGTAATGCGGAAATATAATCTGCATTCATTTCAACGGCAAAATAGAATAACCTGAAGATATATATATGAATTAGAAATATAAATATTAACTTACAAAATATTGCGACGCAATCGAAAGTTTCGATTCGAAACATATCAGATGACAGCTCAGAGACCACGTGATCAATCGAACGGCTAGAAGTAATTAATAACGAAAACAAAGTTTCGTTTATAATTTGAACTGCGATCAATTTGAACGATGCCGTAAATACACCCAATATATATTAAAGGAATCCAATTAAAGTCGTTCATAACCTCAAAATGACACTCACGTAAAAATTAACAAATAATTTGAACTGCGATCAATTTGAACGATGGCGTAAATACACCCAATATATATTAAAGAAATATAATTAAAGTCGTTCATAACCTCAAAATGACACTCACGTAAAAATTATACTCGCTATAATTTAGAAGCACCTGTCTGCATTAATGTACATTAAAATAATGCCAATAAAATAGACTGTAACAATTAAACAACCAATTATTTTAGTACGTAATAAGTAAAACGTATTAAGTATTATACATCCCAAAGTAAAACGCAATATATTGGACTGTCAGAAAGAAAAACACATTGTTGCCACTACACAAAATTACATGGAGACTGAATTCTCTCCAGACCATGTCAAACGAATATAGACTCAAAAGATTGATACTCAGGTGATACGAACATTAAGGTCTATATTCGTTTGCACTACGAAAATTTTCAATTAATTGATTAATTTATAAAGTTAATTAGAGCTCGATTAATAACAAAAATATGCCTATGACGACCGCTGAATTCCACTTAGTCCATTCTCCAAATTTCAAAAGGATCAGCTCAGGAATCACCGAGAAAGAAGGAGACACACAGATGGGACATTGAGTTTTATTTATATGTAGATTATATATATTGTATGCTTCCACGTGCGTTTATCGTCGACCGGTTTCGGTAGCTAGTTGCCGGAAGATGGCAGCAAGCTGTCGAAACCGGTCAACGATAAGCACACGTGGAAGCACACTAAATATATAATAATAAATAAATTTTGTACATATATTTTTTTGTTTTCATTATTTTATTAATAAATATGATGTTTAACATCATATTTTCCTGGACAATGATGTTAAACTCCATATTTATTTATTAAGACGTCTGTTTTCTAGAAATTTTATTATATTTTATATGACTGACATGTTTCGCCCGTCTAAGGAACAATAAAATGTCAAAAATACTTGATAAAACATATTTATATAAAATATAATAAAACTTCTAAAAAACAGACGTTGTCATTCGTATTAATTATTTATTTTATATTATTTATTCCCGTGTCTTGATATCCAGATGCAATAAAATTTGACAATATCGTGTTTTTTTATTTATTTATTTTTATTGATAATTAATAAAATAAATTATTAGCGCATTTCATAGGTTTTTGGAAGTAAATGTACTGCAGAAAATCTCTTGTGTATAGTACAATAACATCACTACCTATGTCTTATTGTGAGTTTACATCTTTATATGCAGATCCCACTAATTTCTCTATGTTCTTATTCCGTACAATGAAATGGTTTTCCTACAGAGCTCGCCTCGCACTAGAACTTAATTTGAAATCGTTCTCGATAGAAAACGTCAAGTAACTCACACAGCGCGCGTGTTGTTTACATCTCTCAATGAGAGCATTTTTTTCTCATCTCTATAGTAAATAATGATAGTTATAATAACAGACTGTGGAGAAGCCACGCCCCTGAAATGGCGCTATATTCTTTTGTTCTGATTCAATTTGTTATGCTGCAGCGATTCCACAATTACACTCAGTGTTTAGTTTTTTAATTTATTAAAATTAATTAAGAAAATAGTCTAATTACCTTATTTAATTTTGTAATTTTCCAAATAAAAATTAATTAATATTCATTATATATTTTTTTAACTACTTCCACTTTTGTCTTTATTTCAAAGGCGACTGGCTTCGCTAGACTCCCTGGCATCGACAGACTGGTGAAGAGTGGAAGTAGTTAAAAAAAAACTTTTTTTGTCATTATTATTAAAATGAACTTCCATTAAAAGATTTCAGTAAAATAATTCGATTGTCTTAAAAAATATATACATACATTAGATTAATAATTTGTATCATGTAATTAAAAATATATAGAATCCAATATAAAGATACGAAAACATCAGAAAAATCTATATTTATAAACTACCGAACCACCATGCCGTCTCCCCGAAAAATTTGATAGAAATATTCTCTAGATTTTTCAACATTCATCATCTGCATGCACGTAGAATTCTACGACTTCTCACGTGGCCGACAATTAATGTTCGATCTATTTGATTATGTCACGTTTTCCCCGGTCTTCCTCTATTTATAGTTCTGTTCACATCGTTAACGTGCAATTTCTTTACAATTGTTTCCTTTGTGTCTAAACCGTCTTCATGATCCTTTCAATATTTTGTTCATTACTTCTTATTTTGCGTTTGAGACTTCATCGCATACATATTTACCATACTAATATATCTTATTTCAACTGTATTTTATATACTTTCATCCGTCTATTGTCAGTTTTATGCTGCAATCGTCTCTTTTGCCTGGCCATACCTCGTTATTTGGGGTCGGTTCTCATACGGCTCCGCCAAATCTCGCGATCCTAATCTTATTAATCTATAAAGATCTTTTTCAAACGTGCCAATTTATAGATATTCATAAAGTGAAAAGAAGAAAGGCAATGATCAGTTGGAGTTAGTCTAAACTTCTGGCTAGAGAACCAGTGAACATGTGTGGTGACATTTTTAGATTGTCTTTTACTTAAATTAAAGTATTATATTATTTTTTTTGTCTATTGAACAATAAAAATATAAAATGAAATAAAAGAGCAAATAAGATGTCTTTCTAATAATAACTTTTTTTTAATTTGCAAACCATTGAAAAAGATCATTCATTTAATAAAGATAATTGCGTTAATTGGCGACCAGTGGCGAAATTTTGCATGTTAATGATAGAAATATAACTTTGAACAATCTCGAAATTTTAGAAATTAAAAAAGCAATTAAAAAAATAGAAAATATATAAGTCAAGTCAAGTCCAATGTTTGATTTATTTCCTTTGTTGTAAGTTAACACCTGAACCCCAATAAGAACTCAGAATTATTATTTTAAATTTATTCATTATATTTGTTATAACAAAAGCATAAACCTTCCAAAATAAATCTTTATAACATCTGTCAGATCATGTAAACAATTTTATAATATTTAAAAAAATGTATCTTTACTGAAGAAGGACTGTTTGTCCGAAACATGTCTATGTAATTTTATTTTTTAATGTAAGTGTTGTATATACAAAGTATATATAAAAAAAAAGCGGAATATATAAAAATATAATAAAACTTCTAGAAAACCAACGTTTTTATTCGTATTATATATTTTTTATGTTGTAATTTTGAAACGCTGTTGTTATATGTATAATATAACGATTGATCAATTATAAGATTGTCGCGACAGCTGTTTTACCAACCTATATAGAAATCATCAGATATAGAACACTGGTTGTTTAAAGGGAAATTTATCAATTACTAAAAGACGGCCTCATTCGATGTCTCAAAAATTAACGAGAGTGCATGTTAAAATGTATGAATATACCATAGATGAATCTGAAGATGTATGTCATGATAAAGCAGTGTGGCGGTTCATCCTCTCTGATTAGTTTGTTAGTTATATTTTAGTCGCTAAAAGCAAGAAAAGCGTCGTAAATTTTCACGATTGCAACATTCACATTGAGTTTTCATTCAAAAAATTTCAATCATTCAACACTTGTGCGTATGCAAATATGGACATGCTGTGTTTAGTAAATTTGCCTGTATATTCTGTGGACTTTGATACCTTGAATGAAAAGCAAAGCATCCATCACGCATAATCGTGTGATTTTTACTCGTATAATGCGAATCAAAGTGGATTTAATTGTATCGAGCCACACATTGACTAATACGTTAATACTTCGTTGCATGGTGCAGCGTATTTGGTACAAACCAAAAAATGTACTAGTATTTGTATAGAATATTCTAATTTCATACATATTATTATTGTACCCTACACTCTACATTCCCAACTACATATTTGATTACATAAGCTTACGCTAGTGGCGCTATTAAAAAAAACATTTTACTTAGATATTTGCTTGACGGGTTAACCTGTTTCGATTACTCCCAGTTGATTAAACACAATTTTGATTTTATAAGAGCGTTCTTTTCACATAAATAAATAAAAACCACATTGCCAGATGAGTTATAATAGAAGTCGGAAGAATCGACGTGCGTGTATGACTCGTTGTATAAATGTGAAAGAATCTAGAGAGGTGTGTCAGGATAGAGTCGTGTGGCGGTCCATTCTCTCTGCCTACCTCTGCGAAGAAACGGTGTGATGGTTTGGTCGTTTGTTTATCTGATGAGTATTTATATTATGCTCAGTCATCGTTGTGTACGAGTATTTGGTAATAATTAAATATGTTGACGACCTTCGTGACAGAGTGGCCATAGCTACAACTGCCACATCTTAAGTCTCGGGTTCGATTCCCGGTGATGGCGGTGTGATTGTCCAACTATCTATGGTTTGGTGTAGTATTACGGCGACAATGAAATGGCGATAGATTAGCTACCTATCACATGTCATGAAAATCATTAAAATAGTTAAAATTATATAGTATACAGAAATTGGGTTTAAACGACCTATTGTATACAAAAAAAAACCATCACGCCGTTTTCCCGCAGGGATAGGTAAAGAGAATAGACCGCCACACTATTCTATCCTGACACACCTCTCTAGATTCCTCCACATTTATACAACGAGTCATACATGCACGTCGAATCTTCCGACTTCTAACATGACCAACCTCTAAAATTTGATTAATTTGGTCATGCCATGTTTTCCTCGGTCTGCCTCGACTCCATACTCCATTTACATCGTTAATATATACTTTTTTAACCATTCTTTCTCCATCTGTGCGCTCCATATGTCCGAACCAAAATGAAATATCAAATTTAGCTTTTCTAGTAATTTTTCAAAAAATACAATTTTACCGATATAAATGTATGAATATTTTTTTCCCTTATTCCATTTTGTAATAGATCACGTTTTTGCTCAAATTTAGGAAAAAATAGCATGCAATGAAGGGTTAATGAGAAATTGGCCTCCGCGAATGTCGCTTGCTAATGCGCTCGGTTATCTCTATTACAGAGTCTTTGAGCTATTAACCGGGTTTTAGATTCATAAGAGTGGTGTACGGAGCTTCCCAGCGCATTAAATTAATGTTAAATTACAATCGAGACGGAGTCAAGTGTGGGTAATGTCTCCTCGTATCAGATGGGCTAGAACCCGCAGTTTCACCTCCGCCACTGTGCCAATTATATTGTAATTACCATACGTTAGCGAGGTGACAATTTTTACGCAAATGCGTACATTTTCCTTATCAATATTATTTATTTCCTCATCGAAAGCGTGATTTTCTTATAAAAGTTTCCAGTCATATATCATATATAATTATATTATAACTTTCTCCCTTTCGCTTTCACGATAGTATGAAGAAAAAAAACACTTTTTAATGTATGTTTGTTTTAATAGGTCATTCAAATGTGTAACCGAAATGTTTATGCTAATTTTTCTTCATATTTACAATCCTGAGGATTGGTCTGCAACAAGCTTCACTCATTTCCTCCACTCAGTCCTGTCTTCAGCCAGTCTCGTCATCTATGTGTAGCTGCTAATTAAATTAGAAGCTTTGTAATTAAATCAATCATATGTTGATAAACTTTAGGCATCGATTTTATGAATTTTCAAATAAACTCTTTGTTGAATCAAAACATTAATACGAATGAAAACATCGTTTTTTATAAGCTTTATTCATCATCGGCTGTCCCTCGTGTCTGAGGAAGACTGTCCTTCTCGGTTGTGGTTCCGCATGTGACTGAAGAGCCCGATCCTGGACTAATGGGGCATCTAGAGTAGGGGAAAGCGCTGGTATTGGAGCAGTCACCGTCTCCCGATGGTCCTTTATTTCTTCTCCTCCTTCTCTCTGCGGCGTCGTCTTTGAGCTGTGCTTCAAAGTCTTGCGTGGTGGGTTTGTCTTCTGCAGTCTTTACCGAGCAATCACAATCAATGTAAGTCTTTTGGAGGTTTGCTTTTAAGGAGTCCTTGAAGCGTTTCCTCTGACAACCGTGTTAACGTTTCCCTTGGGTCAGCTGAGAGTACATAATTTTCCTTGGGAGTCTTGTCTCGGGCATTCTGATAAAGCGACCAGCCCTTAGAAGCGCTATTATATTTTATGCAAATGTCGCCTATCTAAGACACTATCGAATGTAACATTTGATAATACCTTAGGTGAAAATGTCATTCCCATGAAATGTAATAAAACTTCTAGAAAATAGACGATTTCTAAGATGATTTCCATTCATAAGGGTTGGCACTAGAACTCCTTCAGTTGGTTTGGACATATGGAATGAATCTACGAGAGAAGAATGCTTAAAATGTAGTATACAAACATTGTGAATGGAAAGAGGAACCGTGGAAGATCAAGGAAAGCATGGCATGACCACGTTAATCAAATATTAAAAGGCGGCCACATTCTAAAAACCACAGTCTAAAAAATCGACGAGTTTGTATGTTACAATTATTATTATTGTTATTTCGTTAATTCGCTCTTAACATCATTACAGCGTGAGTCAAATCGATGTAAATGGTATAACTATCATATTGATTATCATGACATATAATAGGTAGCTAAGCAGAAAAAAGACAGTGTAACAATCACACTGCCATCACCGGGAATCGAATGCGAGACCTTAGGTGTGCAGTCGAAGCACTTGCCACTAGGCCACGAAGGTCGTCGATGTACGATGTATGAATGCAGAGGATTTTAGAGAGATATGTCAGGACATAACAGTCCACCCTCTTTGCCTACTCTTCCGGGTAAACGGCGTGATGGTTATTTAGTTAGAAATAAAGACCACTAATCTTGCTACCTATGTTTATATTGCGTGCAAATGTATTGAGGTTCGTTTTTTAATGATAGATGATCGTTCATTAATAAAAGCAATCGGATAGTTTTTCCCCTCTCTGCAAGCTGAGCCGAGACGGTCAAGTTTACTATGTAAATAGCAAGTTTCACTTTCGATACGCACGCCTGGAACGATTACAAAATAGAATGAATCAGCTCGGAATTGTTTGAATAGCAACCACAACAATAGCAAAGAATATCGTTTTTTTATTACAATAGTTTTTCTTCTCAAACACAACATAACACTCTTAAGAAATGGATAATTACATTCACACCTAATAGTAAATAGTAGTTTTTTAAACCACTTTATTTGTGAGGATGATGGCCAACCGGTTTCTTCAGGGCTTTACACATACGTATGTGTAAAGCCCTGAAGAAGCTAGCATAGACCGAAACAAATATCATCAACATCCTCACAAATAA
Source organism: Lepidostoma basale (assembly GCA_022606425.2). Classification (NCBI taxonomy): domain Eukaryota; kingdom Metazoa; phylum Arthropoda; class Insecta; order Trichoptera; family Lepidostomatidae; genus Lepidostoma; species Lepidostoma basale. The sequence goes on along the minus strand of JAHDVF020000695.1, from coordinate 126,992 downwards.
AGTGGTTGTATACCAAGTACCAAAAGTGTTAATTTAAGTGTTAAATTTAATATTTCCATGAAAAACTCCAACAAGTATATTAGAAAGAGCGTGATATTATGTGCTGGTACACCATGATGTTCTTGTGCCGACCCTTATGTATGGAAGTGAAGCATTGAACTGGTAAAAGAAGGATGAAAGTAGAATAAATGTAGCCGAAATGAGATCTCTAAGACGAATGTGTTGTAAATCTGTATATGATAGAGTGTCAAATGTAATTATAAGAAGTGAATGCGGTGCGAATTAAAGTGTTATGAACAAAATAATGAAAGGGTCGTTAAGATGGTTTGGACATATGGAAATAAGAATGAAGACAGAATGGTGAAGAATGTATATGTAAACGACGTGAACGGAGCTAGAAATAGAGGAAGGCCGGTCACGTGGGTGTCGGAGAAATCGACGTACGTTCATAACAAGATGTATAATGTAGACGAATCGAGAGAAGTATGTCAAAACAGAACAGTGTGGTGGTCCATTATTTCTACCTACCCCTCCGGGGAGATGGCCTGATGGTTAGTTAGTAAGTTAGTTAAGAACACCATAATATCAAAATTTTCAACATTGTGTAATTCCATTGTGCTATTCCGGACAGCGCAGGATAGGGAAGAGTTTACCAGAGTGATCGCCAACGTCGGGGGGACCTGACAGGGCACTTTAAAAAGAAGTAATTCCATAAAAACGTTTTTTTAAAGAATTTAAACACTATTTATACCACTTTTGAGTTTGCATCGATTATATTAAATTATAAATACGTGCAATATTTATTTTTTCACTAATTTATATTGACAGTTCTTTTGCTAAATTATAAAATTTTGTGTAAAAAAATCACTCAAAAAACCCCATGAAATATGTTTTGTTCTTGTTTTGTATTCGATTGAAACCTTAAAAACCTTAGAAACGCGTCGATAATAATAAAATAATTAGTAAAAAACAATAGTTTTATTTTTGTTACACTTCATAATAAATATTTCATGTTGAGGAAAACGTATTTTTTAGAAGGTTTACAATACGAGAAATGCTTTCACCGCCGACCAGTTTCCAGAGACCACCGAAGTTATTACTTTCTTTAAATCTTATATAATAGATTATGAAGTATAATGTATGAGGAATATAATAATAGTATAATTATTAAATAAAACGACGTTTTTTAACTACTTCCACTTTTGTATGCATTTCGACAGCGACCAGTTTCGCTAGGCTCACTGGCATCGACAGACCGGTGAGACTGTTACAAACTGACTTCTTTATTATACATATAGATCAGGGGTGGTAAACATGATTCTATACAAAAATAATCTTAAAATAATCATGTAAAATTTAATGAATTTAAATATTGGCATTAAAGTTATAAAGAGGATTCGTTTTCAATATAATGGAATTCAAATTCATTTGAAGACATATACTCGTAAATATACAAAGTTTGAAAAATTGACGTTTTTCTTTTTATATTACTGAATTTAAATGTAATTAGTTATACATTTTTGTCCGTTTGGTTGGCGTCCCCTTTTTTGGTTTTTCCATCCATTAGTTCATGTTTGAGGTCTGTCTGGAATCATAGCTGGTTGAGTGTGGAATCATAACAAAAGATTTTTTCGGCAGTAATTGATTCTTGGAATATTTTATTATTATTTATAACTAACTAACTAACTAACCATCACGCCATTTCCCCGGAGGGGTAGGCAGAGAGGATGGATCGCCACACTGGCCTGTCCTGGCACACCTCTCGGGCTTCCTCCACATTCATACATCGCACCATGCACGCACGTCGATTATTCCGACTTCGAATTTGGCCGCCTTTTAGTAATTGGTTAATTTGGTCATGCCATGTTTTCCTCGGTCGTCCTCGGCTTCTTTTCCCACTCACACTGCTTGTGTACACCTTTTTAACCATTCTACTCTCATCCATTCGTTCCATATGTCCGAACCATCTCAGGGATCCTTTCTTAATTTTATTCATGATGCAGTCATCTGTCTTACATTTCTTTCTTATTTCATCGTTCGGTATTCTATCATACAACGTTTTCCCGCACATTCTTCTTAGTGATCTCATTTCTACGGCGTTTATCCTGCTTTCATCCTTCTTTTGCCAGCTCCAAGCTTCACATCCATACATGAGAGTTGGCACTAGAACTCCATTGTGTACTGCCATCTTTGCTTCTGTGGATATATTTCTTATAATGGGTATAAATAGGTGAGAAGGAAAATACCATTATATTAATAATAATTTGGAATATCTGTTTTGAGTTTATTTTGTTCTTAGCTTTAAACAATGCAAATTAGTGGAGAAAAATATACTTATTGGTAGAAACAGCAGTTTTTTAATAAATAATAATATATAAAACGTATAATACTTGTGTCATCCCTCCTCCAAAACAGAACAGGCAGAGAATACAGCGAGGGAAAAGGGCGAATAATTCCACAACACTTGCATACATTATTAAATTGTTATGGACAAAAGTCTTTATTAAAACTATAAATGGATATTTAATATTTTGACTGTATCACGAAAAATATTTAAATTATAGTTTTTTCAGTAGTAATTTATTCTCAATAAGGTTTTATGTATATTGATTATGCAAAGCCAAAAGCTAGAAGCATTTTTCAATCAGTAGCCATTCTTATCATGATTTATCAAACCTGTTCAATCATTTCCAAATCAGGTGAATGTAGTTACATCTAAGGTACAGGTCGGACAACAAAATATCGCGTTTTATGACTATCAGTTTATTAACAAGATATTAGAATTTGAAATCCCTTTCACCTTCAAACAATCTCACTTTTAAATTACTTTAATCATGTATTTATTTCATTATTCTCAAAAGCGTTTATGGAATAATGGTTAAAAAATATATACTAGATGGATGTAGTGTAGATTGAACTAAAAAATGTGAAGTGTTCTGCAACATTGCAGCATATACTCGTATACATCTTCCATCTCCAATGGATGGCGCAAGTGTAACTAAACTACTAAAAAATGTGAAGTGTTCTGCAACATTGTAGCATATATACCTTTTCCATGTCCAATAGATGGCGCTAGTGTAAATTGAACTAAAAAATGTGAAGTGTTTCTCAACATTGTAGAATATATACATCTTCTAAAAATTTGTCAGACGTGGTAGTCGTAAGAAGGGAGGAATGGGGAATGTTGTAAACATAAAGCGATCGCTTAACCCAATCAATGACAGGTCATAAGTCCTGTTAGCGCCTCGACCACCATATTCTGTTCCCAGAAAACAATTTACATCTTTGTCTCTATTGAGATACAATTAATCCTTATAAAAAATAATTTATCCGCAATGGGTAAAATCCAGTATTTGTCTACAAGTATTTGTATACATTCAAAATGTTAAAAAGTATACATTAACTAAGTTAATGGAGCTGAAAAAGAGGAAAACCGAGGAAAACGTGGTACAATAAAATAAATCAAATATTGATTATCGGCCACGTAAGAAGTCTGAGAAATCGACGTGTGTGCATGACGAAACGAAACAAGTGAAGTGTGCCAGGAAAGAACATCGTGGCGGTCCATTTCTAACGTAACCTACTCCTTCGGGGAGACGGCGTGATGGTTAGTCAGTTAGTTAGTTAGTTAAATCTCAGATAACTAGTAGATCGATTAGTGCATCTTGCATCGTAATTTCTAATAGAATGTTAATCACTAACGTCACCCAGAGTTATGGCACGAGGTAAATAGATAAACACGACTCGTTAGTACAGAATGAATGCCGGGGTCGCGGTCGTTACGAATAGACCCGGCACGCAGCGGGGTGTAACCAAAGCGGATGGAATGTACTGAGATGCGATAAGTGCTCGTAATAGAGAGTTAACGATCTGATCCGTCTAGACAACATGTGCTCGAAGATTTGAACTTGCGCTTGATATTTGTATAAATAATCAAAACACATTTTAAAAGAGTATTTATATAATAAAGCTAATTATAATGAAATAAAACGATGTTTTTAATAACTGCTTCCACTTTTGTTTTCATTTTTTTATTTACAACAGTGTCACCAGTCTGCGAACTAAATTAGCCTGGCGAACTAAACCTAACCTAACCGGTCGCTGTCGAAATAAAGGTTAAGTAAATATATATAAGTGTTGTGAATGGAGTACATAGGAAAACATGACATGATCAGGTTAACCAAATTTCAAAGGTCTGTCATTTAAGAAGTCGGAAGAATAGACATGCGTATGTAATAGGGTGTCCCTTATAGGGGCAAATTTTTATTTTTTCGGATTATTGAAACGCATACCCCCTAATAATGTTTAATAGTCTACTTGTAACCCAAATACAGAATTTCAACTTTCTACGTTAATTCTAGCCCGTGCCGACTTGGCCTCAAAGTTTTAGAAAATACTCGTAGCTGCTTAAAGTGTCTTTTAAATGTAGTTGTAGATCACTTAAAACCACCATGTTAGAAAAATATTGATGAAAACATTAATTTATATAATGTTTTTCTTGTAATTATCAAAAAAGATACAAATTTATATTTATTTATTTGGATATTTTCTCTTCAAAGTCTCTTTTTTACAGTCTGGCTAAATTTTTCTATGTTCTTGCACACAACATAATATAAACTGCTTATATTAGATTAACAGCTCTTCTAGCAGTGTCATTAACTGCTTTTAAGCTAGTAACATTCTTTTTAGCTTCCACAATTGCTGCGCTGTCTTTCTATGAAGATACAATTTCTTGAAGGAAACCACTATCAAGTTTCAGTCGTGAAAATAAATCTTTACTCTTGACAGAAACAAAATCACTCAAAGATTTCCCTAAAACAAGATAACAAATACTAGTAGTACCTATAAATAAAACAAATAAGTAATCTGGTCATCTGTATTCCTCTAGAACTGTGTACTCCATTCACATCGTGAACATATATTTTTTCTTAACATGTTTTTCTTCATCCATTTTCGTCGAAGTTTCGTCGGGATAGAGTAGTGTGATAGTGTATGACATCAAATCAAATCAAATCAGTTTATTAACTCAAAAGACATTACAAACAGGAAAATGTTTAAGGCATCTATTAAGTACAGGTAAAATATTATAAAAATACAACAAAGTACCTGGAACCCATTAGAGATGGTTCGACATTAGGAAGACAACATACATTCTAAAGTCAAGAGTATTTGTCCCCTGAATGTACCTTCACTAATATAAAAGACGTCGATCTCCGAGGAGACCGCGTTCAGCAGACTAATTGCTCTTCCCACCGGTGTCACCAGAGGCAGATTGGTTCTGGTGGCCGGTTGGTAAAACAATCTGTGTTGTCGCTGTCGGAGAAATCTATAAAAGGGCTAAGTTTGTTGGTTAGTTTACTATCGTATATCCAAATGTTCTACGTTTTTGATATCTCTTTTATTTAAAAATTATTAATTAATAAACATTTTAAAAATTAAATTAATTTTTGTCGTTGTCATTGTTTTCAGAACCGATACAAAATCTTTTACATAATTTATTTGACACCGTAACAGTGATTCTCCGGAATGCACGAAATTGATGTATGTATACTGCGTCTCATCAACGAGTAATGTATGTAAAACAGGTATTACATCAATTTTAGCGCGCATTACATGGGAGTTGCCATAAATTATTTGGTGTTATAGTAAGCTAAGCGCGTGTTATACTCGTAAGCACCAACAAATTAAATCCTCACTGCGTAGGTATATATTATACATATTTACATAAGTGAATGGTTCAATTAATCTAACAAAACTGCAAAGTTCTTTTTCTTTTTTATAAAGTTATCCAAAATGGAATTGACAATTTTAATCTTTGAACTAACAATAAAAGTTTATTCTATGATCCCCATACTTTGTGTTGTAGATGTTTTATTTGTCTTTTTCTTTTTTGTATACTTTGTATATACAACACTATTAAAATTACATATCAGCCATATTTCGGATAACCAGTCCTTCTTTAGTGATATCACTCGATCAATCGAAGCGCGTGCATGACACGATGTATGAATGTTGAGGAAGCGAGAGAAATATGTCAGGAAAGAAAAGTGTGGCAGTCCATTTTTTCTACATACCTCTTCGGAGAGACGGCGTGATGGTTGGTTAGTTAGTTAGTTAGTTAGATTATTTTATATTAAATGTAAGCTTTCGTATGCGTCAATTAGATTATGTTAATTCGAGAAGTTATAATTATAATTAGTGGATTAAACAAAGTTACTTTTAATTCCCTAAGAATAATAATAGTTTTTGTGTTGTCGCAAGCAAAATTATTTGCGTGAGAACTTGTCTGTTAAATATTTGTTTTTAAGGAATAAATCTAGCGTGTGCAATAGCATCTGATGTGGACCATAATGACAATCTTCTTTCGTTGTCACTATCTGTGCGTCAAAGTCGAAACGAATATCAAGATATACGAAATTTAGAATGAAAGATTTTAAAAATCATGTTCCTGATAATAAGTATGTTTAGTGGCGCACATAAAAGCTCGGCGGCCCACAGATTGAGTATGGTTGATAACTAACTAACCATCACGCCATTTCTCCGGAGGGGTAGGCAGAGAGGATGAATCGCCACAATGGCCTGTCCTGGCATACCTCTCGGGCTTCCTCTACATTCATACATCGTACCATGCACGCATGTAAATTATTCCGACTTCGAATGTGGCCGCCTTTTAGTAATTGATTGATTTGGTCATGCCATGTTTTCCTCGGTCGTCCTCGGCTTCTTTTCCCACTCACGCTGCTTGTGTACAACTTTTTAACCATTCTACTCACATTCATTCGTTCCATATGTCTAAACCATCTCAGGGATCCTTTTTTAATTTTATTCATGATGCAGTCATCTACCTTACATTTCTTTCTTATGTATTTCATCGTTCGGTATTCTATCATACAACGTTTTCCCGCACATACTTCTTAGTGATCTCATTTCTACGGCGTTTATCCTGCTTTCATCCTTCTTTTGCCAGCTCCAAGCTTCACTTCCATACATGAGGGATCCATGGTTATGGTTGATCCAGAATATAAAAATGGATACCCATCAAGATGACGGAATTCTCAAAGAATCCCTTGATAAAAAGAAATATAACTGTACCTGTTTATACCACGGTGTGAACATAAATTATAAGTGATGAAAAATAAATCGACTCGTTTATATGTGCGTGCACTGCTGAAGAGTTTAATTTAGGGCACGAAGGGATAGGTTAACAAGAATGCTTAGTAAATTAATAACACGTTAGACAAAAATGCTACGAAATGTGAGGGCTCAGGGGTGTCATAATAAATGGGTACGAGAATGAATAATGGTCCCAGTAGATCGTTGTTCACTTGGCAGCTGGTACTTGTGACTTGAAATAATTGGATGCTGGATGTGATTAGGACAGGAACATGTTTGGATGATTTGTTGGGTGCGTTTGAAACGGCGCGCCTATAATTTGGATTCACGCCTAAGTGGATCCTCCTACAAGGATGTACATTCGAAAATGCGTACCACAATTCACAACACCGTTATTTTGAAATAAGTGTTTCTTAATTTGAAAATACTCGAAGGAGGCTGTTGTAATTTACGGTGCATTTGAATAATATACGGTTCACGTTATAACGGGAATAATAACAATCAATAGCTTATATGATTTAATTGTTCAATTTTAACTTATAATTTGATTCATGATGAGATCCGATAAAAATCTTATTGCATATTCACACCTTTAAAAACCTTTTTTTGGTTTATAATTATTAATTTAGTAAGAATCTTAAAATATATTTATTGGATTATTATATATTAGATAAATTTCGTATAACTTGATATTAGTGGCACGATCAAATAAATCAAATATTGAATGTCGGCCACTCGATCAATCGACGCGCGTGCATGACAGGATGTATGAATGTTGAGGAAGCGGGAGAAATATGTCAGGAAAGAAAAGTGTGACAGTCCATTCATTCTGCATACCCCCTCGGAGAGACGGCGTGATGGTTAGTTAGTTAGATTATTTTAAATTAAATGTAAGGTTTCGTATGCGTCAATTCGATTATATTAATTTGAGAAGAAAAATGGTAAAAAAAGTATATGTTAACGATGTAAATGGAACTAGAAACAGAGGAAGACCGAGGAAAACATAGCGTGATAAAATAAATCAAATATTGAATGTCGGCCATGTGAGAAATCGGAGAAATCGACGTGCGTGCATGCTACGATGTATGATGTATGACAATCGTGAGGAGTATGTAAGGAAAGAAAAATATGGCGGTCCATTCTCTCTGCTTATCCTTTCGGAGACACGGCGTTATGGTTATTCAGTTAGTTAGAGAAGGAAGGAGAGAAATTTTTTATGGGGTACGAAGTCGAGGCAGACCGAGGAAAACATGGCATGACCAAATTAATCAAATTTTAAAGGTTGGTCATGTTAGAAGTCGGAGGAATCGACGTGCGTGTATGACTCGTTGTATGAATGTGAAGGAAGCTCGAGAGATTTGCCAGGATAGTGTAGTGTGGCGGTCCATTCTCTCTGCCTACCCCTGCTGGGAAACAGCGTGATGATTTGTTTGTTTGTTTGTTTTTTATATTTTATTTTATAATATAATATATGATACATAAATTATCAAAATGGTAAAAATAATACACTGTATTTTCACAACCCTGTATTGAATTTCTCACAAACTTGTTTTGGGATACAGACGCCCTTCCTCAGTGCAAAATTTTTAACACTGTCACATATTTGTGATAAAATGCATAAAAGTGTTGTGAAACACGATGTTTTTAAAAATTTACACAAATGTGAATCTACAACACAAAGTGATGGCGAATATAAAAGATATGATTATTTAAGAACTTCGTAAAAGTTAGATGCATAGTTCTAGAAGTCTGAGGGTTTTTTTGTACTTCAGAACTATTCATTATGTTTTTAACAAGTTGGCCTTTTATGTAATCATCGATACAATATTCAATATATTGTATCCAATAAAAAGTATTAATTATGTTAAAATGTAACTCTTTGTACCATAGATGGAATTGTAGCACAATGAAAATCTAACATGACCGTAATTTCGGTTAAAAATTTACTTAAAACTTTATAGCTCTCATCTACTGATTTGAAATCAAGAAAATAAATTCTCAGAAAATATTAAGGCAATTTTGAATAACAAAGAAATGTGTTGATTAAAATGACAATGGCACAAGCTTCTAGCGATCGCCACACAGACAACAAAGCGTTACTATAATTGGAAATATTTCTTAGCGAAGTAAATTACTCAATAGACAAGTGTAAAATTATTGTATGTAAAATGACTACAAAGACAATACGTATTATATAACAACCGGCATATATCCTTAAGATGTTTACTTTGGCATATTTCTCTAGGTGAATATTTTAGTGCTTCGAATGTGGCGGAATGTAATTGCGGTAAAACAGAAGCGTCCGCAGCAAGTAACAATTACAATGGCAATTGTTTATCGGATGATATAGGTGGACACGCTTTGACAGCGGTATGTACGCCTAGTTGGAAAGAAAGTGAAGAAGCTGACTTCCTGCCCGTAATTGATATTTCTGCTTAACTATTGTAGTCGCCGAGACACGACAGTACGCCATTCTAAGACTCATTCATTGAATTAATACGCATGTACACACAGTTTTAAATTCACTTTCGCAGAAGTTCGTTAAAAATAGGCCTTTGAGTATTTTTTTATATAATTTAAATTAACGTTTTATTTATGCGTGATTACAAATCCAAGAGCCATAGAAATGGATTGCTATTATAAAGTATAAAAAGATTTAAGGAACTGTTTCCAGCTGCCAGGGACAGAGACACATACTATCAAGTGATAGTCAACGTGGGAGGAACCTGACATGACACCGAAAGAAGAATATCATATTATATGCATTGGAGATGTCCTTCTATAGAAAATGGGGCAAAAAATAATGAAATGTTAAAAAAGAGTCCTACAGGGAGTAAATAAAGCTGCAGAATTTATTCTACTGTAAAGATAATTTATACCATTATGAATTTACACTATATAATTAGTTATAAAATAATTATATTTATTTAATTATCACTGTTATTTTGAAGAGTATATATTAACTCTTTTATTAAATAGATTTTTAGATCTCTTTTTATTTTTTATATGCTTTGTATATACAACACTTATATTTAAAAAAATACATAGACATGTTTCGGACAAACAGTCCTTCTTCAGTAAAGATACATTTTAAATAATATTATGAAATTGTTTACATGATGTGACAGATGTTATAAAGATTTTTTTGGAACGTTTATGCTTTTGTTGTAACAAATATTATGATTCAATTTAAAATTTAAAAGAATAATTTAAAGTTCTATTGGGGTTCAGGTACTCGTAATTACTTACAACAAAGGAAATAAATCTAAGATTGGACTTGACGTTAAATTTATTTGATTATTATAATATTTTCTTTATTTTTAATTGATTTTTTAATTTCTAAAATTTCGAGATTGCTCAAAGTTTTATTTCTATTATTAACATGCAAAATTTCAACCCCAATATCTTTATTAAATGAATGACCTTTTTCTATGAGGTGGCTAACCACCTCATAGAAGAAAATATTATTAGAGAGACATCTTATGTGCTCTTTTTTTCTTAATTTAAAATTAATTTGAGTTTAACATAGTACATTTTGATATTAACAAAAAATATATGTTATTATTTGTTTCTTAAACAAAAATGTAACACTCCATATTATATAATTAATACGATTGTTTTCTAGAACTTGTATTATAATTTATGGGAATGACATGTTTCGTCTTTCTAATGCATTATCGAATGTTTCATATCGCATATCTCTGAACTTTTAATAATGCCTTCGAAAAGCGAAACATGTTATTCCCAAAAATTATAATAAATCTTCTAGAAAACAGACATATTTATTCGTATTAATTGAAATGTATTTTATATTGTAGTAAGTCAAATCATATCAATCCACTAGAATGAATTTCGAGTTCTCTTAAAATTTGAATATCTTATAGTCTGATATAGATTTTTGATAAACTTAAGGGGGGTTACTGTGTAATCCCATGACTTTTCAATTAGAAAAAAATAATTGAATAATCACGTTTTAATTTAAAACTATTGGGATTAGTTTTAATCAAGTTTTTATTAAGCACGTAAACATTCAGGTATCGGTACGGAACGAAAAAGCGAAAACCATTTGCTTATTTTTTGTGAAAATAAAATAAAAAGCAGCAATTACCTGAATACGCGCATTTGTGCGATGTTTTCATAAACGATTAGCTCGTTTTCAAGATCAAAGTGAAACTCAAGTCGAGCAAAAGTTTCATCAAATTATTTTATTTGCATTTCGTGAAGGACAAACGTGCATGGGGCGATTGTGTTCTAGAGAAATGTCATTATTTTTTTTATTTCGTCCGAAGATTTTCTCTCACGCACGACCAGAGATGGTAACTGACCGCCGCCGCAGGTAAAGCCTCACCGCTGGGCCTAAACGCCTCCAGAGTGTAATGCTTTGTTCCAATACTCCCAAGGTTGCGTTTGATATAACTTTATCTTGCTGCCATACCTTGAAAAATTGACGCATCAAAACACTATGGTATCGTTTTACGATGTGCTTTCGTTCATTCATATAAATTTATAGATACTTTTACAGCTCGAACCCATTTGAACGTTTTTACTGTAAACCTTTTATTGCGTCATTCCACATTGATTTTTCAATTTCATATAGCGCCATTTCTGAGATAAACTAACTAACTAACTAACCATCACGCCGTCTCCCCCGAAGAGGTAGACAGAAAGAATGGACTGCCACAATTTTATTTCCCGACATATTTCTCTCGCTTCCTCAACATTCAAACATCATGTCGTGCACGCGCGTCGATTTCTCTCACTCCTCACACCGTACCACGTTTTCCTCGGTCTCCCTCTATTTCTGGTTCCATTTACATCGTTAACATATATTTTTTTACCATTCTTTCTTCATTCATTATTTCCATATGTCCAAACCATTTTAATGATCCTTTCATTGTTTTGTTCACAATTCCATCATTCGCACCGCATTCACTTCTTATATTTTCATTCGACACTCTATCATACACAGAGTATCTACACATTCGTCTAAGAGATCTCATTTCTATTGCATTTATTCTACTTTCATCCTTATTTTGCCAGTTCCAAGCTTCGCTTCCATTCATAGGGGTCGGTAGGAGAACACAATTTTTGAGATATATTCACTATAATGGTGTTCTGAAGGGCTACTTTAAATATAACATTTCTTAGAGCGCTACTAAAGCTCCTCTTCTTTTTATATGATGCGGAAGTTTTATTCTTCCCTCACGTTTCAACCAATTTCATATTAATATGATTGTGAAGGTCTTTTTAATTGAATTTTTATTATATTTTACGGGAATTACATGTAATTCATATTTTTAAATGAAATTTCTTGGTAGAAGTTCATTTTAAATAATGAAAACAAAAAAAATATATACAAAACTTGCTTGTTGCCATCTTCTGACACCAAATGATCGAAAGCGGTCGACGATAAACACAAGTGGAAGCCACTAAATATATAATAATAAAGAAATTTTGTAAATATTTTTTTTGTTTTCATTATTAGAATTACATGTTTTGTCTTGCTAAGGCATTATCAAGTGTTATTCCCATGAAATATAATAAAACTTCTAGAAAACAGACGTTTCCATTCATACCATTTATTACATATGGCGTTTTACATCATTGTTCAAGAAGCAAATTCAATATTTTTAACCGTTACTTGTATAATGTTTAGATATTGTTAAGTTATTAAATATATTACTTACTATTATTTAATATATGATCAGTGCATTCTGATTATACTCGAGCTATAAAATATACGTGATTACCTGTACATAAAAAATAAGCAATATTTGAAATCGCGTTTCTTAACTTCTTCAATATTTCGAACACTTAATAATTTCCTTCAATTGGTATGTTCATAAACAAAACTCGTTTTAATTTAGGGCGTTTGTATTCCTTGAATATTTTTGGTAACATGTACACCTTTTCTTTTACTTTATCTAAATAAAGAGGTATTCAAATATTCTCCACCCACGTTGATAATTCAATATACCTACTTACGAATGGGTAATGGTTAGAAATTAGAATATTTCAATAAACTTTCTATCTAAGATTTCCCCGGGAAATTCCTATTTGTCAGTTCAAACCGACCTAATGATTCCGACAACTGATGCATTCTTCTTTCCGAAATATAAGTAATTGTATAAATGTGTGATTTTTTTTCATATGGACTCAAATTAAATAAAGTAAAGCTAAACATCTAATCATTAAAAAAAAAATTGCGGGTTTCTGGCTTCACCGTGCATTTGAATTTTTATGAAAAAAGATTTTTTACAACTACACTACAAGAAACTATAAGGCAGAGAGTCTAGAACGCCACTTTTATATCTTGACATACCTATCTAGCTACCTTAACACTCATAGAGCGAGTCATACGCGCACGTAGATTCTTCCGACTTCTAAGCTTTCTTTCTGTTAATTTCATAAGTCTTCTTCTTCTTTTAGACCCTCGGTCTATTCCTATTATTAGGATGGCTTCTACTTGGAAGTTGACTCACAGCTATCTCTCCATCTTTTTGGTGGTCTTCCAAAGAGACGGCAGCCAACATGGGTCTGATGCATCACGTGTGTAATTCTCGAGGGATCCATCCTCTACAACTGCTTATGTCAGTGTCTCCTGCGTTGTATGTCCCATCTGACAATATCTCCCACATTTCAGATTTCTCATTAATATCAGTAATAATAACAAATTATATGATTTATAAAAAGTCGTTATTATGAATTATTCATCGAAAGGGCATCATCTGTGTATAAATATAATTGAATACAATTAATATATAATTATATAATTTTATAAACTGTTAAATTTAAAAAAAACTTTGTTCTATGTATCACATTTGTATTTTTAATTTACGCGACAGCTGTTTCGTCAACCTATGTTTACATCATCAGGTGTTACAATAATATATCAAATGTAAAATTTTCGTGATATTTCGTACCTTTGTGTGTATTTGTTAGTGTTTAGTTTCGGCCAAAGCAATGGACTTTTTAATATATTATAATTTTATACAATCAATTATGTAAAGCATTTTCTTATAGTAAACTTTATCACGTTAACATGCGTTTGATTAAAATATGAATTTACGCGTGGGTTTTTCTCAGAACCTTGTATTAAGTTTATCTCGTGATTTTCATCTAGCTTTATTTATTTTGTTATTTTTAATATTTTTATATAATTTTATATAAACTTTTTACTGTTAATTAATACGAATAAAAATCTCAGTTTCCTTAAGTTGTTTTATAATTTTTGGATATGGCATGTTTCACCTGTCTAAGACACTTTCAAATATAACGAATATCAAACGTATTGTGGTTTTTATATACGATTTCATGGATTGATTTTTTTTTGTTATTTACAAAAATTGCAATACTGATGTATTAGTTTGACTAATCTAAATTAGCAAGTATAAGACACACAAAAAAGGACATAAATCTTGAAAGAATACCGAGAAATCACAAGCGGAATCTTATTAATGGGAATGATCGTGTGCGCTTGCAACTATAGGAGAATTCTTCTGATTTCATTCGATCATAATTATTGTTTAATTACATTCAAATCAAAAGGAATTCCCAACTCGGCTGAGTGCATACTCGGTTGTGAATTGACTGTTTTTGTCCCTTACAAAAAGCATGCGAACTGAGCAATTTATTAGTTTTCACAATAGAAAACTGTTGCAGTCTCCATGTGAAATTGCAATGAAAACGAGCAACTATTAAACTTGTGTGAAATATTTACATAAATGTAGATCTAAGTTGTGCTAATACGCAAGCATTTATTTTAGGTCAGAGAGATTATTTTTGGTTTTAAAATGAAAGTTCTAACCGAAATAATCCACGTACAACATAATTAAAAATCAATCTCAAAGACAACACAAGTAAAAAAAATGACGTCTTCATGTTATTCGTGTCCCTTCGTTATGTGGTTGCCTGCCTTCCATTCTACCTATCCTATCTGTCATGATACTTAGCTGCTGATCTTAATTTCATGTTTTTTTATTTATTTAATTTTTCAAATATCCTGGGGTGAAGGAAGATGAATAACCATTATTATTTGATTTTAGATAAACGTAAGGCGTTAACGATGTGGAATTCCATTATGACGATTTTTTTTTTAAATTAAAATACTATTTTTTCCACTTTTAAGTTTATTTTTAAGTTTTATATCATTCTCTCGATGTTGTAGTTGTTAAGCTTTCGAAACACGTCGAGAAAAATAAACTGAAAAGTGTAAAAATATGTGTTTTAATTCATAAAAAATAAATATTTATTATACTGTAAATAAATTTTTATTAAATAGTGCATTGTTTTGGCCGAAACACTATGATACTTCAACATTATAAACTGTTAAATTAAAAAGCTTTGTTTATGTATCACATTTTTTTTTAATTTTCACGACAGCTGTTTCGTCAACCTATGTTGACATCATCAGGTGTTACAATAATATATCAACTGTCAAAATTAAATTTCCCTGATTTTTCAAACCTTTATGTATATTTGTTCCTATATCAATTTGAAAATATCTTTGATGTAATTTTGAAGTTCTTGCTGGAGTTAAGATAGGCACCTGATTACAGTTAATTTAAAGAACGGTTAGTTAATATTTATATATATTTTTATTACCATTATTTGATTCTTTAATTTAGTTAACACATATAGTAACAATTCTCACACGAGAAAACAAAATTACATAGTAGTGACTAAGCTTACATATTAATTTCCATATAAAGTGTGTGTAATTTAACAAATTATGCTAATTAGGTATATCGCTTGCAGTGTGTTTAAGATTTGCTCTCTTAATCAAAAATGTTATATCGGTAATCTAGTATGGGAAACTTGTCTATTTCGCGTTGGAGTAAAAACCTTGGGTGTCAAGCGCCGATTACCCGGTGAAGCGCAGTGTAGAGAGGTGTAGTCCCATGTCTATTGTTCGATGCATCACGCCTGCCAGTGCATTATTTCCTCCATACATTCAGGCGGTAGGTACCGCACGTTAGTGATTCACACGTAAAAGAGAAATTGCCTTCACACAACTATACCATACGTAAGGCAGGTCCGGACCCAACTGAAATCTTAATTATTTTTTGACGTTAATATTTCTAGTATCTTATGCGTTGTTTGCCCCATCTCACGATATCCTCCAACTTGCAGATCTCGCGGATAGCCGTGTTCCTCACCCTATCTAAAATAACCTCCCAAGAGAGGCCACCCCCGATTTCAGGAACAGACCAAAGGTCTATAAGGAGAATAAGAAGAAGAAGAAGTTAATGTTTCAAAATATTATAAGCATTTTTTTATTAAATAGTCCATTGTTTTGGCCGAAACACTATGATACTTTAACATTATAAACTGTTAAATTACAATAAAAAAACTTTGTTTTATGTATCACAATTGTATTTTTATTTTACGCGACAGCTGTATCGTCAACCTATGTTGACATCATGAGGTATTATAAAAATATATCAAATGTCGAATTTTCGTAATTTTTCGAACCTATATGTGTATTTGTCAATTTGCCTTTATGTGTTTCTTTGATATAATATTGAAATTTTTGCTGGAGTTAAGTTAGGTACCTAATTATTTTATTTAAAAGAACCGTTAGTTACTATTCATAGAAGAAAATATTAAGGATGGAAAATATAATAATAAATAATAATAATTATTATCAGAATAATAATAAAAACAGTAATTAGAAGGAAAAACTACGCATAATACAGAGTAAAAACGATGAATCATAATAGCTTAAAGACGATAAACGGTAAAAATAATAAAAGTAAGTAGATTGCATTAACCTTATTATTATTATTATTTATTTTTATTGGTCCCGGGAGGTGACCGTTAAAATCTTCTGGGAAGTTCATGAATCATTGACCTTCTGAGAATAATTCATAGTTATGTTTGTTTACCATAGATGGGGTTGATGTCAATTTTTGTGGTATTGGATTAAAGCATGCGCAAATCACTTACGTTGTAGCATTGATTTGAAATTCTGTTCGCTGTGCTTCGATATTCCATGTATGGCATGTATCACATGAAGCTTATACCAGACAAGCCAACGTTGTAGCAGGACAAAGTCTGTCGGGTCCACTATTAAAATATAAAATAACTATTATCCACTGTCCTTATATGTACTCGTATATAACATTGACATGACTTATTTTTTAACCCCTTACTGAATGATTTTTTTTTAATTTGTAAAAAAAATATATGATTTGTAGACGTGCATTTTTTTTATTTTTCAAAAAAATTTTTTTTTCCTATATAAAATACAAAAAAATATTTCTAGGTCTTCCCCTTTTTATCCCTAGATTTTACACAATATTATCAATAATTTTATATAAAAGTGATCATTTTATTACTTACCTAATGAAAATAATAGTAAACCAGTGTAATATAATTATTTATAGCGTTTTACAAACAAAAAAAATAACACTTTTGAATATCCCGTTTGTACAGAAAATCATAAACCGACAGTTGAAAACAGTCAAACGCTCATCTAGTACAACCAGAGACATCTAGCAAGAAGTTTGACAACTAGTAACGCGGATCATAGATAAAACTTTAGTATTATTGCTAGAAGCAAGACATATTTTATTATTTTATGGCGAAAGATTATTTTGGATCGTATATGAGCCAGTATGCGGTAAGGGGTTTATGTTTAAATCATATAAATAGATATGCAGTAGAGAAGAATTATTGTCTTGTTACTTTGTAAGCCTCCGGCCCTGGCGCCGCACTCATTATTACGTGCGCGAGCAGTTCAAACGATCAGCATAATAATATGTGAATGCTAAAAGGCCGTTTTACCTTTCGCAACGGCCTTTTCGCAATTTTTCCGCTCTTCGCGCCAATGCAATTGGATTGTTTATGGCAAGTGTCGCGATTGGCGACACTCCGCGGCTCTCACAAATGGCCGAATGTCGCCCGTGAATGTCTAATGTGGAAGAGAGCACTCTCGGTAATCTGAATTCAGGCAGCGATTTTGCGCGTAATGGCTTGAGAAATCTTTTACGTAATGGATAGTTATATGTGGCTAATCAACAATTACAACTTCATAGCTAGTTACAATCCAAGGGATTAGTTTGCTCCAAAGGGAAAAAACTTTTATGCTGGTTCTTGGGATGCCACTTGGGACTTTAATGTGGTTATTTTTTCCGTTACTTACCACATCTGAATCATTATTTTAAGCGTCATCTCCTTTGCAAAGGTTGGCGATTATCATGGCTATATCCACCTTGTTGACTGCGGCCCTTAGCACAAATATGGTGCTGTTATTCTTCCTGGTAGTTTTCCCTGGATTTTCAGTTGCAGAGGTTGGTACTTTTCTCCTCTCATTACAGTTTACACCTTTTTAACCATTGATTCTCATGACATGTGATAGGTAGCTAATCTATCGCCATGTTTTCGTCACGTGAATGTAGAGCGGAAGAAAGCATTATGAATCAATCATTGGTTTAGACATATAGAACGTATGCTTGAAGGAACTGTGGTTAAGAATGTTGTAATATGGAAAATAAGACCAAATTAATCAAATTTTAAAGGTTGGCCAAGTCGGAAGAATTGACGTGCATGTATGTCTCGATGTGTGAATGGGGAGGAATCTTGTTGTAAATATTTAACGTTGTTATGACAATTGAAACTCTTTATAAACTCAACGTTTTTCTGAACAAGGGATATTACTTAACTAACTAACTAACCATCACGCCATCTCCCCGAAGGGGTAGGCAGAAAGAATGGACTGCCACACTTTTATTTCCTGACATATTTCTCTCGCCACTCTCTTCAACATTCCATTCCATATTTCTCTCAACATTCACACATCGTGTCATGCACGCGCGTCGATATCTCTGACTCCTCACATGGCCGACATTCAATATTTAATTTATTTGATCGTGCCACGTTTTCCTCGGTTTTCCTCTATTTCTGGTTCCATTTACATCGTTAACATATACTTTTTTTACCATTCTTTCTTCATTCATTGGTTCCATGTGTCCAAACCATCTTAATGTCCTTTTTTTATCTTGTTCATATCACCATCATTCACACCGCATTCACTTCTTATATTTTCATTCAACACTCTATCATACACAGAGTATCCACACATTCGTCTAAGATATTTCTTAAGAGATATATTTATTTAATTTTTATTTGTAAGGGTAACAATCAACGATTTCAATATATTATACATGTACAAACACATAGAGACAACAAAACAAGGCCAATTACATGCTACCAATATGGTTTATCTAGTATATGACTTCACTATCTCTCAGTAATTCATTATGTTGATAGTAATCAAATGAAAGGGATTAAGGCATCTTCAAGGCTTGGTATCGTGAAAGCAAAAGCACCGTACTTACCGGAATATCAACTAAAGCCGAATACCCACTGTGCCGCCTTCTTTTGTCGTCTGCTCAGTATGCTGGGACAAATAACATTTTTTATTGCGGCTATATATTACAATTAAGCGGCAGTTTAAAATGTATTCAATTGAATATATTTCCATATGAACTTTCACGCACACTAGGGTCTTCTATGAACACACATCGCGCCTCTTCTATATTCACACATCGTGACATACACGCTCATCGATTGTTCCTCGTTCCTATGTACATTTAAGCCGCCGATTTAGAATAATGCATTGATTTAGTAACATATAAACAAGTACGACACTAATGAGGCTGAATACTTTCCAATATTTTGAGTATTCTCCTTTTAAACATTGTTTAGTTGCTCTCCCTGCCGGCATCCCCAGAGACAGGATGGTTCTACATGTTAATGGAGATAAAACAGTATGTGCTAAAGCTGTCGTTTATAATCATGTTAGATATAAATATGGATACTCTCCAATATGACAAAGTTCTCAAAGAATTCCCTAATAAATCTGAAAAATATGTAAATCTGAAACCATCCCATCCCATTTAATATTTATTAAAATACATTAAATAAAACGAAACCAACCTGCCTTTGGTGATTCTAATATAGGAATCAATCAAAATGATGAATATGACCATTACTAAATTGATATTTTTCATATTGATGAATCAAAATATTTAAGAGTGTTTATCCTTCTCAATTTCCTACTTGCTCTTATATTCATTGGTCTAAGAATCTTTCTTAATTAATTATTTAAATTTGTTTACATGTTTGTAATGTCAAGATGAAAAAATAAATAATTTATGTGGTATGTGAAAATAATGTTTGCAATCAAACTTTTAGAAATCCCACTTTTGACTAAAAACTTAAAAGTGCATTAAAAAATAAATTTGGCAAGTTTAAGGCAAACCTCCCAAAAATGTATTATTTATCTATAGAAATGTGTAGTTCAATAAAAAATTAAATGTGATAACTCGATAGGTGGAATAAATTACATCAATCAACGAACAATATTGCCATGGTCTTAATGGCTTATATCAATTAAAACAATATTTTTAAGACACTGCAACATTTAAATTTTATTTTGTGATCTTATTATTATCAATATATCATCAGCAAAAAACAGTGATATAAGCAAATGGTATTAAAATTTGTTTACAAATACAATCTGTAATGGGAGTAAAATTAGCTAATTTATGATGAAGGAATCGGGTCGTTTCCAGTCTTGAACCCAAGTCCCCTTTCCTATTAATGTAATCTATGTACATACTTCATGTTATTGTTTATCATTTTTAATGTATTTTGTTTCATCGTTTTTGACTCTATACTATGTGTAATTGTTCCTTCAAATTACTGTATTATTATTATTATATTTTCCACCTTTGATATATGTTCTCCTATAAACAGTAACTAACCGTTCTTTTAATTAAAATATTTAGGTACCTAACTAAATTTCAGCAAGAACTTCAAAATTATATCAAAGAATTTATTCAAATTGACATAGGAACAAATACACATAAAGTTTCGAAAAATCACGAAAATTATTGTAACATCTGACGATGTCAACATTGGTTGATGAAACAGCTGTCGTAAAATAAAATACAATTAAGGGATACAAAAACAAAGTTTTTTCATTAACAGTTATATAATATTTATTATACTTTCTGTTCGAAACAAAGGTATTCAAAGTGTAACATATAAAATAACGTTTTCATTCAATTGAAATATTATGCAGTTTTCATTAATACAATAGTATTATTATAAAAAAACAATGCGATGGAATTTTCAATCTCTTATGTTTACAGATCTACATACAATGCTTACATACTATTACATAAGCAATTCTATTAATCAGACAGATAAGTTGTTAGTATAAGAAAACGCCCAGCTTGATACACGATATCTTATGTACTTACTAACAAACTTTTATACATGTTTACAGAGTTGGTACTCTGCCTGTTTACTAAGGTACTCGTTACCAAGTTCAGTAAGATCATTCATGGTTCGTGTTTATAACCTTTTAATATTATTTATATCTATGTTTGCGTTCTTCGCTGGTTGCTGCTGTGAATAACTTTACTAAAACGTGAACTTACAAGTGTTCAGTTTTTCTGTACAAGTTTAGATACGAACTTTATAAAATACGTTTTTTATGTAAATAAACGATGCTTATTTATCATCACTAAAGAGTCTCAGCCTCTGGTAAATGACACCAAATTCGCCTAAACTTTCAGCTCATTGGCAAGAAAATAAGAGAGATTATACCCTTCTTAGGGCCATCCCCATGAAACTAGCTTGCCGTTGATATAAATAAGAAGTCTAAGGTATAAAAGAAAACAATGTATATAACTTATACAAGGAAGTGTTTAGAACCATGGTCGACATAAATTAAATAACTAAACATTTGTGAATTGATGTGATATGATCTATGAAGGAGCTGACATGGATAGATACAGTTTTTTTTAAGTGTTTATTTTTAACTGGAAACTAAGAAACGGAATACCAATTATAAAAGAATCTATAGTATCGTAACCGGTTAAAATAAAGCATAATTCATCACAAAAACGCTATATGGATCTAGGGTTGATAACTTTTAAAAGTTATAGGCGTAAAAAATCTAAAATAGATATCGATAATTTATTTTTATCTAATGGCTTAAAATATTTTAATAAATATAAAAACGCTTCGTATTTTTACAACACTTTATTACACTTTTCACAGACATGTTTCGGTTGTGACCCAACCTTTTTTATTAAATAAAACAAAGTGATCACTAAAAAGCGTGGAGTTATGTATAAAGATGGAGGGTCAAATGGTATAATTAGGATTGAGGAGAGGGAAGGGATAACGGAAACATTTCAAGCATGGGAATTGAATTTAAATTTAATGAATTGTGTTTTATTCAAATATGAATCCAAAACACAAAGTGAAGACGAATATAGAAGATATTAAAATATTCGTAAGATCGTAACCAAGATACCTTGTATTAAAAAAATTAGTACACAACTGCCAACTTAACTTACAGAACGACAATAATTGTTTTAAATTACTTAATTCTTTGCATTCTTTAACTAAATTTGCGTTTGTTTATTTACCTTAGATTAATATCTTATTTTATCTACTACTGAAGGGAGGTGCTTAACAATTACACTGTATATAAGTTTTTTGCTTCAAATTACTATTGCACATTAGATGATTTGTGTGTATGCAAACAAAATAAATAGGTATTCTAAACAATTATAAAAAATATTATAATTTAATTGTTTTTTTTACAAATGTTTCAGACTAAGTTTGTTGATAAAACAACAACTAACAAATCTGTCCGTGATGTATCATTGTTGATCTTCCTCTAATGCAGCCTTGTTTATGCTGTGCCACATCCACGTAAAGCCGTTTGTTCTAGCTCCTAACTGCTTATCTTATCTCTCATTCACTTTCTCTTCCGTCAGAGGACAATATCCACCTTACACGCATTCCTCCGCTCCTTCAAAGGTCAACACAAGTCACTCTCGTCCCGGGTAGGTACTCCCAAACGGCCCTTCCCGCCCTTTTTCTGTACATTTAAATATAGAACGATTCCATTATGTTTTATGGCGTTGTTTCTTAACGAGAAATTTGATAGTGCTATTACGTTTTGACACCATCTTACATAATGTTAAAGCTCTCGTTTTGATTGTGTTTTATTTATTATGCAATTAAAATTATTGTAATTTTATTAGTACTTAATCATTGCATACTAATGACGGATTGAATAAAATTTATATATGATCATTAAACATAGGTTCTTTCTCCAACATATATGTAGGGATACCCATTAAAATTGACATTCAATTTGCTTTCGCATTCATATAAAAAGTTCAATGAAATAAATAAAATCTTTAATATTTAAGAAGTGAAAATCACACGTTTATTTCATTCATTAGCATAATATTTAACCTATCAAAAAATATATATTTTTAAAACAGTTATAATAATTTCGATTCTCTAGACTAATTGAATGTATGTGTTGAATAATTATTACAATCGATTCCAAGAATTAGGTTAGTATACGAGTATAATAATATTTTCTCTTTGAATTGCGTGATATACCAATGTCAGCGATAGTACCGCGCGGTAACAATAATATAATATTTAACATGTGAAAGATATCGTATTTTATTACTTCAAGATGGATTACCACCCAAAAGTTCAATAGCTTATTTGAAAATATTAATTAATAAATAGAAAACTGGTTACAAAGGTGCTAAGTGGTTTAAAAAAAAAGAACATTTGTCATGTAGCACGAATGGGATCTTTAGGGTGATGTTTGAAGTACAATATGATTATTTAATCATTTTGAAACATTGCACAGTTTAAACAACCTTTATGTTTTACACTATTTGGATTCAAATTCTAATAACTTTTTTTGATACTTGGCACATATTAATTAGCCCTTAATTATATCGGAGTAACGCTTTATGCATGTCGCCTCACTAAGGTATTATTATGCAGAAGGCAGAAGTGTGTGGAGAAATATGGGGAAGGCCTATGTCCACTAGTGAACGACGGCTGTACAAGTAAATGAAGTAGTGAACCTACTATCAAACTTGTTGTATTGAAAAAGGGTTTTCAATTATATTGAAATATAATATGAATTAAAATACAAGGTGTAGACGAATATAGAAAAAAGATGATGTAACTAAATTACTGGCAAGCGTTTTTGAGCTTTTGTTATTTTCTTTCTATGTCCTCACCACAATACAATGCACAATATCCACTTAACACTTGCACACAAATTCATAAACATTTTCATATAACAGCGTTCTTTCTCTCTTAAAAATTATCAATTTTGTTGTCGGCGTGCTTACACCTGCATTGACCAATGATAGTAACTGGGTCTACATGTTTTTTTTAATCCACAATTCTTACTTTTAGGAGCACATCCGACAATGAGTGATCTGGGAAAATCAGATAAATCCGCCAGACCCGTCAAGTGTTTACTGTCTTACTGTGTTTGGCTGATTCTTATGCATATTAACGTGACCGAATTCCAGTGACATTTTATTCAAATCTCGCTTTAAGTTGTCCAATTAAAATTTTTCTTCATTTTATTTATTTACTTGAAATAGTACACATGTTCACAACATATGTTATAATAAAAACAATTAAACATTCAATTATAATAATATGGTTACAATATAAGGTTACATTTTGTTT
Organism: Lepidostoma basale; assembly: GCA_022606425.2. Lineage (NCBI taxonomy): Eukaryota > Metazoa > Arthropoda > Insecta > Trichoptera > Lepidostomatidae > Lepidostoma > Lepidostoma basale. Next base: position 102,326 of record JAHDVF020000695.1, on the reverse strand, counting down.
ACATATTTATTTAATTCTGTTCTAAATTTTATAGTAGTTAGTTAGTTAGTTGGTTAGAAAAATTGTTTAATTTTTTATCGTTTCTCGAACAATGACGTATAACTCTATAATACGAATTAAAACGTTTGTTTTCTGGAAGTTATTTTATAATACATTTAATGGTAATGACGTATTTTGCCTTTCTATATTATAATCAAATGTCTTCTCATTTGATAATGCCCTAGAAAGACAAAACATGTAATTCCCATAAAATATAATAAAACTTCTAGAAAACAGGTGTTTAAATTCGTATAAACTATAATATCTAAATAATTCAAATATCTTTGTATTTTGATTGATTCTATCAATAATCATGCTCGGCTCATTTTGACATTAATCTCTACAAACCAAAGTGCGCGTATCAATTCTGAGAATTTGTATGGACTTCATTAGTATAATATTATACGAGTACATGCAAAACAGGCAGTTTCTCAGCAGACTGCACGAAGGCGATACGTCTTGGGAAAAGACCTAGTGTCTCTAGTATTGGCATAAGAGCGTCTGATCCATATTTGAACTTTCTTTTTTTATTTATCGAGCGATACAATATGCCAAGTGATCTCAATGACGGCGTGTTTGCTCATCAAACATCGTTCGACTTTGTTAAATGTTGAGAATCTACAAAAGACCTATGCCGTTGATTGTATTGCATACGTGCATGAGTTCGTTGATATGTAAATTCATAGTTATAATTCAACTTCCCATCTACTTATGAACGTCTCCGAGTATATGTTATGGGAGTTTTGTTCTTTATACTTTCGTATGAAGCACTTAATTTGGGGTGAGGCATTATTAAAAATATTTTTTAAATCACTTTCAATAGTTTTTACGCCAATTTATTTTTCTCAAAACCAACCGGTTGACATTTAGTTTATTTTGTAACCCTGACGAAGCTCCGACGGGAGCGAACTTTAAATTATTTTAGTTATTTAATATATATTTAAATCCAGGAGAGTTTTTTGTATTAAAAATCAAAATCATCTTTAAATATCATATCACTAGTAATGGTTTCAATGAAATTAAAGAATCACAAATTATTTTTGTGGTAGTCTCCATACACAGAAAAAATACACTTCTTATTCGAGTGCCATGTCAGGTCCCCTCGACGTCGGCTTGATAGCCGGCTCGATCACCCTGGCGTAGGCCTCTCTGTCCTGTGCCAGACGAAACAACCACCCCATCCCCCGAACTCCGGTTCATTCCTTGATATTCTCGAGCCAGGACATCTGGGGTCTTCCTACACAGATTGTATTTCTCGATGCGTAGAATGTGACATATTTCTAGACTTCACATCAGACAACAATTCGCTACTTACTTTGGCTCTATGTAGCACCTTACACACCACGGTTTATTAGGTATAAACAGATTATGAGAATTTATTTAAATTAAATTATAGTTCATACAAACAATATTTTGTTATCACACCGCTCACCATTTTTTTTGGATGGTTCTCATTCTTCATCGGTGTACAAATTTTTAAATGTTCTCGAAAAATTATTCAAAAATCTTGATATGAAACAACATTATTTAAAAATATATTTTTTAATGATTTTGTCGCTGTCTATTGTCAACTGTGATATATAAAATTTTATATAAATATTTGAAGATTATTTTTGTATAGAATCATGTTTACCACCCCTGATCTGTATGTATATAAAGGACTAAGTTTACAATAATGTCACCAGTTTGTCGATGCCAGCGAGCCTGGCGAAACCGGTCGCTGTCTAAATAAAGACAAAAGTGGAAGTAGTTAAAAAACATCGTTTTATTTAATTTTTATGGTTTTATGGTTGAGTAGTAGATGTGATGTAATTTTCCGTGAAACCCTTGGCAAAACACTTAAGTATTTCGTTTTAGTTTGTTGACTTAGTGTGACTTATTTATCTTGTCTACAAAACAAACACGGAGACTTAGTACTAGCATCGTACATGTCACGTGGCACAAAGAAAGTCTTATACTTTGGTAATTGTAATCTCTGTTACCTGTTATGTTTGGGAAATGCTTCATGTTTACACTAAAGAACGTGTATGCATATTATTTATTGAGTAACATAATGTTACATGATACTAAAAAAAGAACGTTTGAATTGTATTTTTATAAACAAAATAATTAATACGTAGTCATTGTTATTGCACGTTATTGCTATAAATAATATGGTATAGATACTCACCAAGTATACCAAACTGTTGATATACAAAGCCATCAAAAGACCGGTTGTTATTTATGGCTGTAAAACATGATCCCTAAAGCATAGAGAAGAAAGCAAGCTTGCAATAATTGTAGTGGAACATACCCTACTGGAACCGCTAAGTTGCGTGACATAACATTCAAATATTTACGTGTAAAAAAATTTTTGTACGAAACTGAAAAAAATAAAATTGTACATTTTGAACTGAGGTGACGATAATAAAATAGATACAGAAAACGTAGTACATATGAAGTTTAGTTGTTTTAGATTAATGATAAAAGATTACAAAATGGTGTTATGAACAAAATAATGAAAGGATCATTAAGATGGTTTGGACATATGGAAATAATGAATGAAGAAAGAATCGTAAAAAAATTATATCTTAACGATGTAAATGGAACCAGAAATATAGGAAGACCGAGGAAAAAGTGGCACGATCAAATAAATCAAATATTGAATGTCGGCCATGTGAGGAGTCAGAGAAATCGACGCGCGTGCATGGCACGATGTATGAATGTTGAGAAAGCGAGAGAAATATGTCAGGAAAGAAAAGTGTGGCAGTCCATTCTTTCTGCCTACCCCTTCGGGGACACGGCGTGATGGTTAGTTAGTTAGTTCGGAACACCATGATTTCAAATTTTTCAACAAATTTAAACACTGAACGATTTTTTAAAGAATTTAAACAATATTTTTTCCACTTTTGAGTTTGCATCGATTATATTAAATTAAAAATACGTGCAATATTTATTTTTTCACTAATTTATATTGACAATTCTTTTGCTAGTTAGATTATAAAATCTTTTAGACGAATGTGTCTGTATATAATTTTAAAGGCTATGATGTAAAAGTCTGAAAAATCGACGTGCGTGTAGCATTCACTGTATGAATAGGGTGACTAGAGAGATGTGTTAGGATAGAGTAGTGTGGCGGTCCATTATTTCTACCTTCTTCTTCTCTGTTTAAGCTCTCCTTGACGAATTAAAATCGACTTTCACAAACATGGAACATTCGGGGGAATTGACAAAACATGTTGATATATTGTGCTTCAATTAAAAAAAACTGAAACCATCCGTAATTAGCTGTAGTTATATTGTTCAAAGTGTAATTTTGACCATAAAGGTATATATAACGTTTCAATACTAAATCGACAATGGAAGATACAACGAAGTTCACACCGGTCTGCCAGATAAATCAAGTTATAAACGAACGCCGCTTCAGCACTGAGCCCCGTTTATTAATGGACGGGCTTAATAAATAACTTTCACGTGCGTATTTCTGTATCAAAACTAATTTGTCTGGTTCTAACACTTCTGCTTTCTTTGATAATACAGCATTGTATCATACATTTAACGAATATGTGAAAATATCAACTATGAAATAATTTTATGTTCGATATTTTATTAAAATTTCGCGATGCATGACATCTATGTGCAAATGACGGTAATCCTTAAAACGGTGCCAAATATCAAAACAAAACAAACAAACAATCAAACCATCACGCCGTTTCCCCGCAGGGGTAGGCAGAGAGAATGGACCGCCACACTACTCTATCCTGGCAAACCTCTCTAGCTTCCCCCACATTCATACAACGAGTCATACACGCACGTCGATTCCTCAGACTTCTAACATGACCAACCTTTAAAATTTGATTAATTTGGTCATGCCATGTTTTCCTCGGTCTGCCTCGACTTCGCACCCCATTTACATCATTAACGTATACTTTCTTAACCATTCTTTCTCCAACCATGCGTTCCATATGTCCGAACCAACGCAGCGAATATCAAACTTATCAAACAAGTAAAAATGAGTTTTTGATCCCAATTGGCGTTAAACACAATTGCCAATAACTGTGCAAAGGTACAAAATTATTGAATAATAATATAGTGTAGTTCAAACACTGTAAATATGACATCCACACACTGTGCACACTTACCCATTTCTTCAGACTTATCAGGTGATTCTTTAAGAATTCTTTCATCTTGGAGGCTATCCATCTTTATGTTCCGGATAGTTATCTTCGACAGCGTCAGCACAGACTGTTTTATTTCCCAGCATGCAGAACCAACCTGCCTCTGGTGATGCCGGTGAGGAGAGCAACTAAACTGCTGAACATGATCGCTTCGGAGATCAATGTCTTTCAATTTGTGAAAGTACGTTCAGAAGACAAATACTCTTGACATTGGAGAGTATCTTGTATTCCTATTGTCGAACCATCTCTCATGCGTTCCTGGTAATATATATTTATTATATTTTACCTGTTCTCAATAGATGTCTTAAACTATTATATAAAAAATGTTGTAATATCTTTTGAGAAAATAAACTGATATGATTTGATTTAATCCATGCTACGTGACACGTGTTAAAATACTGTTTTTTTCTTTCTATTTTTCTTTAGTACTTACTACTTCTTAGCACCTTTGTAATAACCAGGTTTTGATTACATAATGTTCCGATATTTTTTAATTAACTATATTTTACCACTTAAGTAAGTTTTATTATTATGATAAATAAATGCTTTTACTGAAATCTCTTGATGGAAGTTCATTTTAAATAATAATTAAATTAAACGATTTTTAACTACTTCTAATTTTGTCTTTATTTCGACAGCGACCGGTTTCGCCAGGCTCGATGGCATCAACAGACTGGTGATACTATTGCAAACCGAGTGCTTTATATACTCGTACATACATATCAGTGGTGGTAAACGTGAATCTATATAAAAACAAAGATAAATAAAGACAAAAGTTGAAGTAGTAAAAAAATATCGTTTTATTTAACCGTTAGAATGCTACGCGGCGCAAAAGCGCTGCGATCGTTTGTATCGAAAATTGCGACGCAGCGCAAAAACACTGCGAGCTTCAGTGTGTTTTTGGTGCTCATTAAAGAATTATTAAAATTGATTGATATTTGTGTAAATTAGAGTGTTTTATTTGACACCATTATTTTTTCCTCTTAATTAATCAATATATGTAGGAGCGATTGACACATTTTTGCAAAAATTGCTTAGCACTAAAACGGTTAATTATAAAACTAACTAACCATCACGCCGTCTCCCCGAAGGGGTAGGCAGAAAGAATGGACTGCCACACCTTTCTTTCCTGACATATTTCTCTCGCTTCCTCAACATTCATACATCGTGTCATGCACGCGTCGATTTCTCTGACTCCTCACATGGCCGACATTCAATATTTGATTTATTTGATCGTGCCACGTTTTCCTCGGTCTTCCTCTATTTCTGGTACCATTTACATCATTAACATATAATTTTTTTACCATTCTTTCTTCATTCATTCTTTCCATATGTCCAAACCATCTGAATGATCCTTTCATTATTTTGTTCATGACACCATCATTCGCACCGCATTCACTTCTTATATTTTCATTCGACACTCTATCATACACAGAATATCCACACATTCGTCTAAGAGATCTCATTTCTACTGCATTTATTCTACTTTCATCCTTCCTTTGCCAGTTCCATGCTTCGCTTCCATACATAAGGGTCGGTAGAAGAACACCATTGTGGACTGCCATTCTAGCTTTTTTGGATAGGTTTTTGTTTGCGATGACAACTTAATTATTATGACCAGTTTAATTATTATGTTATTATTATGACCAGTTTCGTAAATCAACAATATTCTGCCGATGTCAGTGACGTGGACTTAAATAATCACAATAATAATTACTTTTAAAAGTATTTGTTTCCAATTAAAATTTCTTGCTTTATGTTCACTAGAATCACTTCCTTAATTCAATATCATTTTCACTTTCATCCATCTTTTTTTCCAAAATTTAACCATATTGCACAAAAAATCTAACCACGCTGACGTGGGAAAGGTACCTACTTAGCGATACGAGTTTGTAGATTTGGGAGATTATTTTTAACATTCGCAAAAAATATACTCGTTTAGCGGCAGACGCTTTTTTACTTTGATAATCCGGTCACGCCAATACCAAAATAAGATCCCGCAATGGCGAACAACGAACTCGTAAAATAAACACGGCGAAATCGGGTTCATAAACGAAAACAAAAGTATAGAACAGTACTGACCATTTGCTGCCGAAACCAAGATAATTCCTAGTGTGCTTTTTTATCCCACAAGTACCTTTTCCGGCAATTTCGTACGTGTTATTTATGAATGACAGAAGACTCTCACGCCATCTCTTAGAGCAAAAGTGAAACTTGCCGTAATAAGTTAACCTTGTTTTTACTATGGAAGCAGTTATTAAAGGTAAACTGACTTAATGATTCATTGGGGCCATGGCGAAAGAATGAAATTATGGGAGACGCAAATTGGAGCTCTATGCAATCTGATATCAAACAGAATCCGGAAATTGTTTTTTAGAAGTATTTTTTATTGAGAGTTATTGCTTTTAAAGTGTACCTATCTTTTATAAAGTGGCATTTTTCACATTTTCAAGTCATTTGCTTTATTACCAAGAAAAACAACCTTCTGTGGAAGCGTCAGGACTTCTGGTGTTTTCTTTCTTAATATTTAAACCAAAGAGATTTTATAAAGAAGCCCGAATAATACAAGTTATAAAAATCAACATGTAAACATAAAAAATAATTTTTGGTGGTTGAGGTATTAGTTTTGTAAAACTCCTTATTAATTTATAATAATAAACACGATTGTTTAGTGGTTTTACTTGGATTTATATAAATTGTGATAAATTTTATTTCGCCTTGCAAGGGCATTCTTAAACTGAACTTAATCACCAAACAGTGTGCCCTTATATTGATTTTAGAAAACTTTAGGGTGGGGGGAATTTACGCCGACGTGACGGTTCTGGTCATCCTTCCACAGTAGCGGTCGCTCTGCACTTCTCTTTGTCGTCTATGGTTTCCAATTCAGCAGTTTTCTTGTCCACGTGTGTCTGGCTACGTGACCTTCCCATTTCATTTTTAGAGTTGCTACATGGTAGATTATGTGATGTGGAACATGTCATTTCCATAAAATATACTGCAACTTCTAGAAAACAGACATTTTCTTTCTCATTTACTCTTAATAAAGCGCTAGGAAATGATGTTAAATAATATTTTTTTAAATGCTTAAGTACAAAAATATACACAAAAAAATAATGTATTAAAGTATTTCTTCGGGATTATTATTCTTTGCATTGTATCGAAAAATATTTAAATTTTATTAATATAATATTTTGAGAATAATATTAACCGGTGTCTATAGGAACGTGGATGTAATCATATGGGAACTACTTTCCTTCACTCCAATGACGGGTTCTGCTTCTTATTACATTATCATAATCGAAACCGGGACCTTCGGTGTGACCGTCATATCTCTTACCACTCTGCCACGATGGTCATTGAACTTATGGGTTATTACTTTTGAAACATATGTGGGAAAATATTCTCATCAGTGGAAATATAATAAAAATGTTTTAATTCATATATTAATTATCAATATGATTAAAAATCTATTTTGTTATCTGAAATTTCATGGTAGATGTTCACTGTAAATAATGAAAATAAAAAAGATTGTAAACAATCTTTTTTAAATGTATGTTACAAACTGCTTCACTAACAACACATTAGTGGATTTTAACTAAATATATATAAGTTGTCATAACAAACAAAAACCTAAGCTAAAATGGCAGTGCACAGTGGTGTTCTTGTACCGACCCTTATGTACGGAAACGAAACATGGAACTGGCAAAACAAGGATGAAAGTAGAATAAATGCAGTGGAAATGAGATCTCTTTGACAAATGTGTGGATACTCTGTGGATAATAGAGTGTCGAATAAAAATATAAGAAGTTAATGTGCGGTGCGAATGATGGTGTTATGAACAAAATAATGAAAGTAACATTAAGATGACTTGGACACATGGAAAGAATGAATAAAGAAAGAATGGTAAAAAAGTATATGATAACGATGTAAATGGAACTAAAAATAGAGGAAGACCGAGAAAAACGTGGCACGATAAAATAAATCAAATATTGAATTGAGTGAGAGAAATCGACGTGCGTGCATGACACGATGTATGAATGTTGAGAAAGCGAGAGAAATATGTCCGAAAAGAAAAGTGTGGCAGTCCATTCTTTTGGCCTAATCCTTCGGGGAGACGGCGTGATGTTTAGTTAGTTAGTTATCTTATTATTTTTCTTCTCATTCTCCTTCTTCCTCAGCTTATTCCCGTCCACCCCTGGACAAAGGCCTCCTCAATTCGCTTCCATGTCACTCTGTCTTATGCAGACTGCATCCACGTGTCTGTTCAGATCATCCTTTCACCGCAGTTGCGGTCGCCCTGCACTTTTCTTTGTCGTTCACGGTCTCCAAGTCAGCAGTCTTTTTGTCCATTTTTCATCTGAGCTTCTCGCTACGTGACCTGCCCATTGCCAGTCGCCACCCGGTGGATGATGTCAGTGACCTTTATTTTTTTCTCTCGCCTTATCGTTTCTGACTCTGTCTCTTAGGCTTATTCCTAACATGGCTTTTTCCATGGCTCTTTGGGTCACTCGTAGTTTCTCGACACTTTCTTTGGACAATGTTACAGTTTCAAGCCTGTGTTCTGCCAGTAGTTAGTTATAAACATTTAATAAGATTTTTTTTCATTATTTCAATACGATTTATAATTAAAAGGTTGGCTGCACCTCTAATCAGTCCACGGGCAGGTACGTAAACAACAACACCCGTAAAATAGCAGTTGGCGATATTTGTCCATCTGATTATCTCTATTCCCTACGATCCACTTTCTTCGCCGAAGTGTCGGTCCATTGTTCTCCCTGTAGTTAACGAATTCCCCACGCGGTGGGAATCACGAAATTTGACTAGGCCAAATAAAGTGAAACTTGCATTGTTTTACATGTGCCTGAAACCTAAATCAGCTCAAAATTATAAATTATTTCCCGCGGGGTATCGCCTCCTATTTGCGTGGTCTGTTGTCACAAGATCATTACGATTTTAATAACTCATTAATTACACTACGTAAACAAATTATTTATCAAGTTCAAAGTACAATATATTATTCCAGCATTCCTCCTATAACTGATCCATTTTAATATTATTATTATTATATTATAATTATGAAAGTGAATGGTGCACTTAAAGTTGTCATCGCAAACAAAAACCTATCCAAAAAAGCTAGAATGGCAGTGCACAATGGTGTTCTTGTACCGACCCTTATGTATGGAAGCGAAGCATGGAACTGGCAAAATAAGGATAAAAGTAGAATAAATGCGATTTTTTAGACGAATGTGCGGATACTCTGTGTATGATATTGTCGAATGAAAATATAAGAAGTGAATGGGGTGCGAATGATGGTGTTATGAACAAAATAAAGAAAGGATCATTAAGATGGTTTGGACATATGGAAAGAATGAATGAAGAAAGAATGGTAAAAAAATTATAACGCGGCACGATCAAATAAATCAAATATTGAATGTCGGCCATGTGAGGAGTCAGAGAAATTGACGCGCGTGCATGACACGATGTATGAATGTTGAGTTGAGGTTCTTGTCCTGTCACACCTCCGTGGTGCATAGGGCCTCAAGGGACCTTCTCTACCCACTCTATCGCACGCCTGATGCCTTACATCATCCCAAGTGAGGCCTGCTGCTTTGACCTCGTCCTGCAGGGCTCTTCTCCAGGTGACTCTAGGTCTGCCTCGCTTCCTCTTTCCCCCCATAGGGAAACAGCCTAGTGCGGCTGGGTTCCGTCTCAGGGTGTGACCGATTTACAGCCATTTGCGTCTAACGACTTGTTCTCTGAATATCATATTGATTCTCGTGACATGTTATAGGAAGCTAATCTATCACCATTTTATTGTCACGTGAATTCTGCACCAATGACAGTGTGACAATCACACTTCCGTCACCAGGAATCGAACCCAGGACCTTCGGCCACGAAGGTCGTCAAGATGTTTGATCGTCTTTGAAAGGTTGGCTAGGTTCAAGTGGTCATTTGCGGGACATGTTGCCAGATTGGTAAACGATAGATGGACCAGAAGGGTGGTGGAGTGGAGACCCCCCGAGAACAAAAGAAACAGAGGGAGACCCCACATACGATGGTCCGATGATATTCAAAATTTGTTGGTGATTGGGTGCGATAGGCACAAGACAAGGAATACTTAAAGAAATATGGCGGTCTATGTCCAGCTATATATAATATTATAATAAACCTTCTAGCAAACAGACCTTTTCATCCGTATTATTTTTAATATGGAATGTTACGTAATTGTTGTAGAAACAATAAATAAATGAATATTCTACATCAGCCTATTCCCTTACATTCCTGGAAAAAAAAATCCTCCATTTGCTTTCTGCCACTCTGTCTTATGAAGACTGGTTATGCCGATTTGTCGGTTCAGGTCATCCTGCCACCATGAAGTATTAATTCAAATCTCGTGGTCCAAAATTGCTGAAATTGGTTGAAAACATAATTAATAATCAAATTCCTCATTTTATTCCTTTTTCCTTAAATACTTTGTCTACATTTAATCTCCCAAGCTCCCATTCCCAATCGTATGCAAATTAATCATTTTATTAATTTATATCTTTTCATATGTATGTTTTTTTCTAAATTACATTTTTTTTATATATTTTTATATTATCACCATGCATTATTGTTATTTAATATTACTGATAAAAAAAACTATATTAAATTTTTAATTGTATCTCAATAGAGACGAAGAAACAAACTGGAAACTGAATATGGATGATCAAGGTGTTTACAGGACTTATGACCTGTCATTGGTTGGGTTAAGCGCACGCTTTATGTAATTACAACATTCCCCATTCCACCATTGTTATTATGATCATGCATGATACATTTTTGGAAGTTGTATATATACTCCAAATCCATACCTATCTTCACGTGTCAGTTCCAGTTAGCCATCTATGTAGATTTGATTGTACTAATTAATTTTTTAAGATTAATCTATACAATCCACCCACTAACGCCATCTATGAAGAATGATTGTTTAGCATTTAGCAAACTACTTTATTAACACAATGCGAAGAGGCTACCGCCTCCTAGCGCACTGTTTTAGAAGTCGCCTGGAGTATCACTCCTATTTTATACGCCAAAGAATTGACCAGAATATTTACAAATAATATTTGTAAATAAAACTATATTAGAACTTATAACAAATAGCCCAGGTTAATTTTTAAATTTGAATTATTGTATCGAATTTTAAATGCGTTTTTATATTAGTCTTTCATTGTTTAGTTTTTATTATATTTTTACACCTGAAGATGGATATCATCCGAAACAAGTCGTGATTTTTAATATATATATTTTTAAATAATTAGTGGATTAAACAAAGTTATTTTCAATTTCCTAAGTATATTACTATGGAATTCCACTGTGTAAATGCCTTAGCGTTCAATAAGTAAACTATTGTATGAATGAGAATTCGAGACATGTACTGTAGAAATTTTTGTGATATTTATTTTTCATCTCTGCTATCAACCACGATAACATCGTATATTTTGAGTGTTTCAAATTTGATTTGCATTCAATTGTCTATTCAGTTCATAATGAGATTAGTCATGTAAGCATACATACGTAATGAAATGAATATCTTCTTAACAATCGGAGATGAATAGTTAGAAAGTTCAAAAGACATTCCATAGATAAAATCTTCTTATGTAGGTATATTTATTTACGGATACATTCTTCATTGCTTAAAAACTTTTAAGGATGAACGTTCAGCCGAAAACAAAACAAAAATGCCATTTTGTACAAAATCTTTTAAAAATAAATTTAAAACACTTTTACAAGTTTTTACACCACTTTATAAATAAATATACTGTTTTAAACATATTGTATAAACAGTATATTTTATAACCCATGCGAAGTTCTGGTGGGAGCGAAACTGTTTGGTTTTGACAAAAATAAAGTGGTGTTAAAATCGGTAATGGATGCCTTAAACTATAATTTTATCGCGGCGTTATCTAGCAATACGTGAATGGCGGTAGCCTTTCACATTGCGTTAGTAAAAAGATCTTCTGCTTAATGCTTAAATGCAATCTCCATAGATGGCGCTAGTGTGTAGATTGAAACTAACATGTGAAGTTTGGTGTTACATATTAACATATATACAACTTCCGAAAATTTGTCAGACATGGTGGTCGTAAGAAAGGTGGAATAGGGAATGTTGTATTACATAAAGCGTGCGCTTAACCCAACCAATGACAGGTCATAAGTCCTGTAAACACCTCGATCACCATATTCTGTTTCCAATTTGCATCTTCGTCTCTATTGAGGTACAATTAATCCTATAATTTATGTTTCTTTTTTTTACTTTGTACACAACACACACTTTATTAAAAAAAAAATTAATTGTTGGTAATATCTGTTCAGAAATTAAACTGATTTAATTTGAACAAATCACTGTTGCTGGGACCGCTTATTGGTTCTTGTACGTTAAAGTATTCTATTGTTACTGCCATGACTGAAGTTTCTAGATCGCCGTATAATATCGGTGGAAGGTATGCGTCCAACTATTCCAACGAGTGAGCCGTGTGGGTGTTCAAACCATCAAAATATTTATAAGCAATTCCATTCCATTGAGAGCGTCTTAATTTGACATCGTTTTTATGAAGATACTCTTCTTCCTAATGACCTGTGGCAGCGAAAGCAGATTTCTCATTATCTGGAAAGCCTAATGCAACAACGGACATCATCAGCTAATGATATGAGGAGTAAAAACTCGGACGCCAGTTACCGGTGTAATGATCAAATTACCTTTTTTACGTATTTTAAATTTAAGTGAGCCATATGAATTGCTCTCTTCAAATCACGTATATCAAGACTATTTAAAAAAAAATTAAACACTTTAATTTTTTCCAATTTTTTTATGAATTAAAAATCTTTTAAATTTTAATGATGCACTTTTGAGTTCATTTTTTTTATTATGGAATTCCACAGTGTTAACACCTTAGTTTAACAAAATTTTAATTTTTAGTAATTTTTTTAATCAATAAAATAATATATAGTTCAATATTCTTCCCATAAAATGAAATAAAACTCAATGAATATTAAAAATGTACGACGATGTACGACAGAACCCCAAATGCTGATATTAGGAAGGAATGTAGAGCGAAAGAAGGTATTATGAACAAAATTATGAAAAGTTCGCTGCGTTGGTTCGGACATATGGAGCGCATGGGTGAAGAAAGAATGGTTAAAAAAGTATACGTTAACAATGTAAATGGAGTAAGGAGTCGAGGTAGACCGAGGAAAACATGGCATGACCAAATTAACCAAATATTAAAAGTTGGTCATGTCAGAAGCCGGAAGAATCGACGTGCGTGTATGACTCGATGTATGAATGTGGAGGAAGCTAGAGAGGTGTGCCAGGATAGAGTAGTGTGGCCGTCCATTCTCTCTGCCTACCCCTGCGGGGAAACGGCGTGATGGTTTGTTGTTGTTGTTGTTGTTGAATATTAAAAAAATATATATATCTTTTCACACCAAATATTTTCCTCGTTTCGCAAACATGTTTCGAATTATACAAGTCTCTCATCAGTTAATTTTGTTATTTGAAATTTCACGGTAGAAGTTCATTGTAAATAATTAAAATAAAAACATATGTACCTTTTTAAGTGTATGTTTTTATAAAAATCCATTAGTGTTTGCGGCTTCGAACGATTTCGGAAGCTCGCTGGCATCTTCTGAGCTGCGGAAAGACACACACATGAGTGAATTTGATATATGTTTAAAAAAAACTTTTTTTTATTTCTTTAATCATTTTCTCATCAGTGTAAAAAAATAAACTGAAAAGGGACAATTTTTTCTGAATTAAAACACTGTTTTTTCCACTTTTGAGTTTATTTTTCTCGACAAGTTTTTGAAGGCTTACACATTCATCATCGGGAGAACGATATAAACTATTTTATATTGTTCTCCCGATGATGAAGGTGTGCTTTCGAAACATGTCGAGAAAAATAAACTCAAAAGTGGAAAAAACCGTGTTTTAATTCATAAAAATGTATCATTTTGCAATTCCACAGTGTTAACGCCTTAAGTTTATCTAAAATGAAAAAGGACAAGTACAGTCCGAGTGTTAAAATTAAACTTTTATTAATAATCTTCAAAATTTACCAAAGTTAAACTCATAAAGCACGTAATAAAAAACCGGAGGTTACATTAATTGCATAAGGGATAAACCTATATTGCAGTTGTACAAGTGCATTAAAAGTTATGTATAGATATTTAAATGTACTTTACTCTCTGTATCGTGAAAGCGTAAACGCGGTGCTACAGATGAGTCGTCAAATAAGACTGGTTGTCGGAACAAGATTATTTTAATCGTTGGCTTGTCCTTCTTGCGGTTGCAGCGGTAATTGCGGTTGCACCCTCCCATCTCATAATAATTACATGACCACAACACCACAACCTGCCTTGTGCTTCCTCTCAAGCGCACATCACTTCGAATAGTAATAAGGCGAGTTTCAGCTATCTATGCATTTGATAGTGTCTATGTTTTTTAATTAAATCAAATACATTCCACAAATATGTAGTACCCCCTAAGATATTCGAAGTGGAAGAGCGCAATAAACAGCCAATTTCTAGAAGAAGAAAAAAATCACCGTTTTTTTTACCATATACCTACTCGTATATTAGAAAAAAACGCATGACGCGGGATTTGAACAGGAGACCGCCAGCCAGCAGAATAGAGAAGGCTATCCGATCAGCCACATAGCTATTGCAACTAGTTGCAAAATTTCTTATATATAATATAAGCAACGGCTGAAAAGTTTAAATGCGTATTTCTATAAATTGGCTGGAAGTTGCGCTTTCTTACTTAAACTATGGACAACTCTTAAGGGGTATTACAATCCTGTCGTGCCCTCCCCAAGTAAGTTCTTCTAAAAAAGTAAATAAAATATTAAAGACTTTTTATAATTTAACACACCAACCGGTTTCGCTCCGCCGGAGCTTCGTCAAGGTGAAAGAGTAAACTAAATATAAAATCAGAGAATAACCTATAAAGAAATAAATATAACGCGGAGGGGAGAAAAAGTGGGGGTAGGAGAAAGTGGGTGCGAGGACGAATAGACTGTTAAGACGGTGAGTCATGCTCATTAAAAAAGTAAGTAAGTATGCAATTTCATTCTGCATGTCATATAGAACGAAATTTCATTTTTTTTTTGTACTCGGTAAATACAGATTACTTCAATCATTCACATATGCAACGTTACGTGAAACAACATTATTGAATATTTTAGAATCATGTATGCATCATTGTTTGAATAACAACACGAACTTTTCAACCCGAGGGCAGTAAGGATTCGTCTTCATTTAAAAAAAAGATGGGTTAAATTGATTATGACGAAGCTTATATCTCATACAATCAGCTAGAGTACTTTTAATTAAGTCTTCAATAATGCTCTCAAACGTGAGAATCATTGTGTATGTTAGAATTACATGTTATTGTAAAAAATACAATAATTAATGAAGTCAAAACATGACTGATAAATAATTTGATAATAACACTATTGAAATATAGAAATGAGGTTTCTCGGATCCATTGGGAAATTTTGATATTAGGAAGGAATGTAGAGCGTAAGAAAGTATCATGAACAAAAATATGAAAGGATCAATGCGATGGTTCGGACATATGCAAAGCCTGGATGATGAAAGAATAATTTTATATCTTTACATTTTTAAGTTCACTCTACACTAGCGTCATTTATTTTTTTATCAGATGTGGTGGTCATAAGAAAGGCGGAATAGGGAATGTTGCTAAACATAAAGCGATCGCTCAACCCAACCAAAGGTCATAAGTCCTGTAAGCGCCTCGGCCACCATATTCTGTTCCCAGAAAACAATTTACATCTTCGTCTCTATTGAGATACAATTAATCCTTATAAAATAGTTAATTTAGTTTACGCTAACGATGGAATGGATTACGGAGTCGAGGAAAACATTAGTATAACCCAATTAATCAAATTTTAAAGTTCGGCCATGTGGAAAGTCGGAAGAAACAACGTGCGTGTATGACTCAATGTTTTAATGCGGAGGAAGTTAGAGTGGTGTGTCAGGATAGGGTTGTTCAATTTCAATTTTCAATTTCAATTTATTCAAAAAATTATAAACATTACAGAATAACACATCCAAATCGTTTATAATCACAAAAATAAAATCAACAATTTAAAAAAACATATTTACAAATAATATAACAAGAAAACAAATGAGAGTAAGTCAGAAAAAAGAAAAACAGAAGATAATTTAAAAAAAAAATGTTAGATGATCCATCCTCTTTGCCTACTTTTTAGAGAAATTTCTATTTTTTCCACTTCTAAGCTTATTTTTCTCGATGTTTTTCGAAGGCTTTACACGTTCATTATAGGTTTGATGATGAAGGTATGAAACCTTCAAATACATATCTAGAAAAATTAGCTTAAATTTGTCAAAAATTTATATCCATTTGTTTTTTTCAAATTCACCTGAAGATATTTCGTATATTTTGTAAACATTATTTTGATTATGTCATAAAACTTCTTGATAATTAACGTTTTTTTTTATCAACGTCAAATATGTTATATGGAGTTTTACATCATACTTCAAGAAATAATGAATATTTATTAACGGTTACAAGATATTTCAAAACGGTATGACACGAATTAATAAGTCAGTAAGAAAATGCACACATTGTCATTCCGTCACCTAGTCACGCATTAAGACTTTTAGACAAGTCGCACAATCACTTATTCAGGTCTGCACTAATTAATTTCTCACTTTTATGAGAAAAATTTTCTTATCACATCGAATGTGAGCGTATAATAGGTCACCTGTCTTCTTTGAGCGAGTTATGCCAACCTTTTTACACTGATCAATGTGTTGTAAAATGACACGTAGTTTATGTAATAATGGAAGTGTGTGATAATTTATCGGTTAACTGTGCGTAATGTTAAAAATAATTTTAAATGCTGTAATAATTTTTTTTACAACACTTTATTTTGATTTATAGAACCAATCGGTTTCGTTTCAATCGGTGTCCATCCTATAAGCCATTGACCATGGCACGCCATGCGCTTCCGTCACCCGTCAGTCTCCAGGCTGCATCTAATGAGATACTAGCTTCCTTAACTCCTTGATTTGATCGGATCGGCGGCTCGGTGGTCGTCCTTGTGGTCGCCTTCCCTCCACTTTTCTCATGATGATGAGTTTTCAAGGTTGTTCTAATCTCTCCGGAATATTTAAATACTCTCTGAGAGCACATCCGCGAGAGGCTTGCCCTGATACCCAGCTGGTCAATGATTGACTGGTTTGGTCTTCTTGCCGTACAGGATATACGCAGCATTCACATAGTCCATAGTCCAGGACTCTCAACCATAAGTGTTTTTAATTAGTTGTAATAATGCCACACCAGAAATATATGATACGAAAGTATTGCGTAATTTTATCTAAATCTTCTCTTCCTTCTCTTTGCCATTTCCGATCGGCAATGGCGAAGAGAAGGAAATCGGCCTTCGTAACGTGATATCTTCAGGACTCCCTATCTTGGATCAGCTCTTTGTTGAGTTCACATTTATTTATAGTGGCCTCGATAGATGACCCTCCCATGTCGCCAAAGCCCTTCCTCTACCCCTCTGGACCGTTGGGATTCGAAGGGCAGATTTTGTAATGTCAGCATCTTATCCAAATATAAAAGTTATATTTGTCTTTTTCTTTTTTATAACTTTGTATACAACACTAACTATTTAAAAAAAAATTAAATATCAGACATGTTTCAGACAACCCAGTCCTTCCTCAGTAATAATATAACATGTGCCAAAACTGATCATATTTATAAACAATTTTATAATATTTTAAATATCTTTATAATATCACAGAGGAAGGAAGGTCTGATATTAAATTTTAATTTTTTTAATAGTTATTGTTGTATACAAAGTATATAAAAAAGATAAAGACAAATAAAACATCTACAACACAAAGTATGGCAAACATAGAAGAAATAGAAATAATAATGTATCCAATTGTAAAAGGTACGTGAAATATGAGTCATACTCACTCATTTCCTATGGCCATACAACTCTTGAAGAGTTTAAGCCTCCTCGATGATTTGCTCCCAGCTCCTCGATCCTGCGCCTTTTGCTCATAGCAGTCCGATTCGCCCAACCTAGCTAGATCCAGAAAATCTTCCATTAGGCGCTGTCTAGGTCTTCCTAGAGGTCCTACTCCGGTTGGCCTAGATGCGTAGAGGATCTTGATTAATTCGGTCTCTCCGGCATACGTGCCCAATCCATGTTAGGCGACCGGGTCTCACGGTGCCCGTTATGAGGGGGGTTGCTGGGTCTTCGTGCGGATCTCTTGGTTGGTGCTATGCCACCAAGTTCCCGCTGCAACACCGAGTCTGGGTCCCAGAACCATTATCAGTATCCTTTTCTCAAATCAGTAGATTTTTTTCCAGAAACCAGTAGTGCATGTTACGATGTATGAATGTAGAGGAAGCCAGAGAGGTGTGTCAGGACAGAGCAGTATGGCTGTCCATCCTCTCTGCCTACCCCTCAGGAGAAATTGCGTGATAATTAGTTAGTTTGTTAGATTTATTCATTCAATTAACAGCAATTACTTAAATCAATTGCCCCTTACTTAATCAATAACCTAATTGCAATAAAACACCCTCATTTCAATACTTCCATCTAAAAATCCTTTCGAAATTTAACCCATTGATATGTCTATTGTTATTTCCCTAGTACCTACTAGCCAAGTTAACTAACATATGTTATATATAATTCTAGGTTATTGCACTCAGTTTGTAATAATTTTGGATAGTTTATATGTGCTATGTGTTAGTTTATATTTTCATGTGCTATGAGAGAAAAATAACACCTCCTTCGACTAATATTAATGGGTAAAGTGGAGTGACGTCGGGGAGTTGGTAGAAGGCAGCTGTCCTGACTGCAGAACATCAAAGAGTGGACAGGAATAATAAGAGTTCAAAACCTGTTCCAAGTGGCGCAGGATAGAAATGCCTTTGCTGTAGTGATCGCCAGCGTTGGGGGGACTTGACACGGCACCGAAAGAAGAAGAAGAAGTTTATATGGTTCTCCCGATGATGAAGGTGTAAGCCTTTAAAACACGTCTAGAAAAATAAACTCAAAAGTGGAAAAAACAGTGTTTAATTCATAAAAATTCGTCATTATAGAATTCCACAGACTGGTCCCCTATGGGGAGAAAGAGAAAGCGAGGCAGACCTAGAGCCACCTGGAGAAGAACCCTGCAGGACGAGATTAAGGCGGCAGGCCTCACTTGGGATGATGTTAGGCATCAGGCATGCGATAGAGTCGGGTGGAGAAGGTTCGTTGAGGCCCTATGCACCACGGAGGTGTGACAGGACAAAAAGAAGAAGAAGAACGCCTTAAGCTTATCTAAAAGTAAAAAGCATTAAAACTGCGTAGATTTTCACGGTTGGCAGCAATATGTTTGTTGTGTTTTTGGGTAACACCGTGTGATACCTCCTTCTCGACCGACGTTTCGGAGATCGTTGCAGTCTCCATCTTCATGGTAACGAATGTGATATGTGTTGTGTCTGCTAAGGTACTTCACCGCTGTACCGTGTCGCCGGCAGTGTGTACGTGTGAGACAAAGGTTCTCCGAAATAGCTTGGCACAGGGGGGGCATTCCGGAGCGGTATGTCGCCGGCAGTGGGTTATTCCCCGAATTAGCTAAATAACCCACGCGGCGACATACCGCTCCGGAATGCCCCCCCTGTGCCAAGCTATTTCGGAGAACCTTTGTCTCATACGTACACACTGCCGGCGACACGGTACAACGGTGAAGTACCTTAGCAGACACAACACATATCACATTCATTACCATGAAGATGGAGACTGCAACGATCTCCGAAACGTCGGTCGAGAAGGAGGTATCACACGGTGTTACCCAAAAACACAACAAACATATAGCATTAAAACTATATGCGTATTGTTTTGAAAAGAGATTAGTTTTTATTGATAGTTTAAGTTATAAAACCATTCCCATGCAAATTCATTTAAGAGCAGTAATATAAAAAATGCGCGTGTGTTCGAATTGAAGTAGAAATGCATCATTGCACTATTGAATCAGTGCACCAATAAACCAGCATGGGAACTGCTACGAGGAGCGAAGAACGATACGAGTATGCACCCAGCCAGATGAGAGTACTCCCGAGGTGTAGCCGCGGCATATTTGTGCCAGTGAAACCCGACTTTTGTGAAACTCGCTTATTATGTGTGAGAGATGCGCATTGTATGGGCGCGCACGGAACAATCCTCGGAGACTTGCGCGTGGGTGGGGTGGCCCCTCGCGTCTGGCGGGTTTTTGCCGCTCGTGCTAGAGGCGTGGGAAAGTGGAGCGGCTCGTGGGAAATGGCCCAGTGCGCGGGCGGGACTGCGCAGATCGAATGATCTCTAATGAAGAACCCATTGATGGGTTCAGGGGTCGGTGGCGCCTGTTTGCCGCCATTTCACATAAGCGACTTTATCGGGAAAGTGTCCAACTGAAATAATTGTTTTTCGGTCATTTAAAAATGAACTTATTGAACGCTAAGGCACTAACACTGTGGAATTCCATAGTAATATACTTAGGAAATTGAAAATAACTTTGTTTGGTCCACAAAATATTAAAAAATATATTTAAAAAAACACAACATGTTTCGGGGGATATCTTCAGGTGTAAAAATATAATAAAAACTAAACAAAGATAGACTAATATAAACAAATTTAAAATTCGATACAATTATTCAAATTTAAAAATTAATCTATGCTATTTTTTATAAGTAGGTACTAACAATAATTTTTAACAGTAAGAACTAAAACGTAATATTAAATAATAATAATTCATGATGATGAATTAATTTATATAAAAAATTTGTAATTAAGAAAAAGCATACACTTGAAAACACATAATTTATATAGAAATAATTAAATGATTCATTTGCATTTGATTGGGAATGGGAGCTTGGGAGATTAAATTAATCATTTATTAATTTCTATATAAATTATGTCTTTTCAAATGTATGTTTTGTTTTTATTATATTTTTACACCTAAAGATGGAGGTATCCTCCGAAACATGTCGTGTTTTTAATATTTTTTATTAAATAGTGGATTAAACAAAGTTTTTCAATTACCTAAGTATAATACTGTTATGATACGTTTATTTTTCCTTGGACAATCAGTTATAGCACTTATGTATTTAACGTTTTTTATAATGTGCCCGAAGTAAAATATTATAGTTTCCAGCCTTATGTTTGTAAGTGAAGCCTGGAGTTGGCAGAACAAGGATGAAAGTAGCATAAATACCGTAGAAATGAGGTCGCTAAGAAGGATGTGCGGAATAACAATGTATGATAGAATATCTGATGATAAAATACGATAGGAATGTAAGGCGGATGAATGCGTAATAAATAAAATTAAGAAAGGTTCACTAAGATGGTTCGGACTTCAGGAGCGAATGGATGAAGGAAGAATAGTTATAAGGCCAAGGAAGACATGGCATGATCAAATTAATCAATTACTGAAAGGCGGCCATGTTCGAAATAGGAACAATCGACGAACATGCACGTCACGATGTTTGAATGTAGACGATGCGCGAGAATTATGCCAGGATATAACAGTGTGAGGATCCATCCTCTCTGCCTACCCCTCCGGGGAAACGGCGTGATGGGTAGTTAGTTAGTTATTCAATAAAATGTATTAAGATTAGACGTATAACTATTCGTGTTGAATAGGAACAGACAACATGTTATTTGAATCATGTATCTAATTGTCAATTCCCAATACCGATCACAATGCAGCGAGCGATATGTAAGACACGAAGAAAGTCTCTGTGGGAACGTGTAATTTGAAATAATAATGTAACTTCTCGATACGAAGAGATACATACTTCTATAATAAGAGCCTCTCAGAATACCATCTTCGCTTTCTCTTTAAAGTTATGTTGCCGAATTTTTTTATACTTAATGGGTTCACAGTTTTTAAATAGTTAAACCTTCAAATGTTAATGGTTATTATTAAGATACCTAGGTTTCTTCTATCGCCATTTTATTGTCATGTGAATTCTACACCAGACCAAAGACAGCGTGACAATCACGTTGCTATCGGAAATGGAACCCGGGACCTTCGGTATGGCAGTCAAAGCTCTTGCTACGCTGTCATGAAGGTCGTCGTCACTGATATACATTTCGATCTTCCTATATATTAATTAATACGAATAAAAACGACTGTCTAAGGCATTATCAAATGTTTGATAATACCGTAGACAGGCGAAAGATATCATTCACATAAAATAAAATAAAACTTCTAAAAAACGGACGTTTTAATTAGTACTAATTATTTAATATGTAGTTTTACATACTTGTTCAAGAAACAATAAATTCTTCACGCTCGTCGAATTTTCCAACTTCAAATGTGGCCGCCTTTTATTATAGTAAAGGATTAATTTGGTAATACCATGTTTTCCTCGACCATCCTTAGCTTCTTTTTCCATTCACACTGCTAGTATTATTATTTTTAACCATTCTTTCCATGTGTCCAAACCGTCTAAGTGAACCTTTTTAAAAGACCAATCTAAAAGCGATAAACTTTTAGATTGGTCATTAAAAAGCTAGTTAAAGCTTCGAATGGTAATGTTCGAGTGTTGGTAATTACTAAGAGAGAATGAACCACCAAACTGCTCTGTCCTGCGTTGACACTGCGGAATTCTACTTCGGTAAATGGCTTCGACCAGTTTCTGCAGCTTGCTTCCATCTTCTGGTTTGAAATGATATGATGGCAACTGCCGGAACCGGTCGAAGCCTTAAACCCTAGTGAAATTAAGCTAAATGTATTATTATTATTTTGTTGAATCGCTCTTTAAATCATGACAGAATCAGCCAAATCAATGTAAAGGTTATTATAGGTATCATAGTGATTCTCGTGACATGTGATAGGTAGCTAATCTATCGCCATTTTATTGTCACGTGAATTCTACGTCAGATCAAAGACAGTGTGACAACCACACTGCCCTCGCCGGGAATCGAACCCGGAACCTTCGGGGTGGCAGTCAATGCACTTACCACTCGGCCACGAAGGTCATAAATATATGTATTATTAGACATTTATAATTATTTTTATTTTTACAATGAACTTCTACTAATAAATTTCAATTAACAACAAAAATATTTTAATAACAAATTATTTTTTTTATAATTTCACACATCTTCTGAGAAACCAAAGTTTTTTTATAAACATTAATTTAAAGAATGTATGGAAGCGAAGCATGGAACTGGCAAAAGAAGGATGAAAGTAGAATAAATGCAGTAGAAATGAGATCTCTTAGACGAATGTGTGGATACTCTGTGTATGATAGAGTGTCGAATGAAAATATAAGAAGTGAATGCGGTGCGAATGATGGAGTTATGAACAAAATATTGAAAGGATCATTAAGATGGTTCGGACACATGGATAGAATGAGTGAAGACAGAATGGTAAAGAAGGTATATGTAAACGGCGTGAACAGAGCTAGAAATAGAGGAAGACCGAGGAAACGTGGCACGATCAAATCAATCAAATATTGAATGTCGGTCACGTGAGGAGTCGGAAAAATTGACGTGCGTGCATGACACGATGTATGAATGGTGAGGAATCGAGAGAAATATGTCAGGAAAGAAAAGTGTGGCGGTCCATTTTTTCTGTCTACCCCTTCGGGGAGACGGCGTGATGGTTAATTAGTTAGTTAGTTAGTTATATAATATGTAATATTTTTTTAAATACCCGTATATTGTATTGCTGGTTGGAGGCTATTTTTGGTCAAGAATAAAACGTAACTAGGTAGCAGTTATAAATAAGAGAAAACCGCGTTCATTAGCAGCAGCTTGTAAATATGTTCTCATGGTGTGGCTGCAGAAGAAACTAATTCTCCTCACAATGAACGTAATTTCCTGTAATAGTAACAATTACAGATATGGCTGCCTTGTCGTCATTCGCTCTTTCTTTTAAATAAAACAATTCGTGCTAGAGAACATTTAATTATTGTGTGCTTTAGATGCTCCTCTGCTGATAAAATCGCTTTTGATAGTGAATCTATGGTATAGTTTCATTTTAAATTAACACTTAATATATCAATGTCTAAAAACAGTTAAGGAAGAAAATATTTTAATGAAACGTATACAACACTGATTAAGCCAGTCCTGATATGTACCTCCGAATCCTGGGTAATGACAAAGAACATTAAAGGATCTATTCAAGCTTTTGATTGAAAGATCCTCAGAGTAGTCTATAGTCCTGTAAGAGATTACAATGTTTAGCGTCGTCGATTCAATTACGTAAGGGAATTACGTAATTGCGTAGATTTTATATTTAACAATACGTTTTTGGGATCTTATTTTTTCTGCCTACCCGTCCGGGGAGAAGGCGCGATGGTAAGTTAGTTAGTTAGGGAAAATCTCGTCCTTCTCGACCGTCGTTTCGGAGATTTTTGAAGTCTCCATCTTCAGAGTAGTTAGGATGGAGATGGAGACAGCTACAAAGACAAGTTGATTTGATTTGATTTGATTCGATTTGTTACATGGATTTTACCGACATCCCAAAAATCAGGGAATTAATTATGTCATCTAAAATGAACTTGATATGATCAGTTCAATTAAGGTGGAGCGCTTGAGAAGGGATAGTCACAGAATAAGGTCAAATGCTAATATTGTAATGTTTTTGTTTTCAGATCATCAGCTTATTGCTGATATACTTCATCACCAAAGCAGCATGTTCAACAACGATAAGTCCTCCCAAAGAACAAACAGCAAAAAAAAGAATAGACTCTTACGAGGAAATCCTCAGGCCGCCCCCACCTCCACCGCCCCTCAGAGGCAGCGTGCGCGTGCAGCACTCCAGTCCGGGCCAAAGGTTCCAGAGGCAACAAAATCCGCCCAAGATCTTTCCTCTCAGCCAACAAGCGTTCGGGAGTTCACCATTCCACCCCGACCGATATCCTCAGTTCACTGTGAAGACAAATGAACCCTCGTTCATGCAAAAGATCTCGGGTTGGTTCTTCGCGAAAGAACCAGAAAATGTGCAGCAGCCATCATTTGGACCGCCTCCAACCTTCCTAGTGCCATCGACCCAACCCATAGCCCATCAGCATAGTCAACCGCCACCTCAAAACCCTCACGTACCACCTCAAAAGCCTCACGCACCACAAACAAGGTTAAACTATCCAAGACAGATACAAAAGAATTGCAATCCTTGCAACTATGTTCCATGGGTACCTCTTTATAGGTTACAGAATTCGGTACCACACCAAAATATACATCAAGTGAATAATAATTTCTTATCACCCGCAGCAGCGCATGCGCCGAATGGATATCACAACGGTGGCTCTGCTCACGAAACTTTATCTCCGTCCAAGCTTTCGCTGCCGTCACAAGAACAGCATAGTCATTACTTGACACAGCACTCTAACAAGATCGAAACTAATATAGGCTCTCCACCCAGGGCCACCGCATCTCCGCTCAGTCTCTCGCAGGTCCAGTTGAACGATAACTTCCCGAAAGCGGGTCCAGGCTTTTCCACGCCACTTAAAAACTCGTATGGTACTCCCATTCCCCCAAATGCTTATGATTCGCCATACCCTGAAACAAACGATCACGATGTTATATCACTCGGCCATAGAGTGATTGGAAACAATTACGAACACCAAGCAGAACCACCAAGCAAGTTTTCTAATGGCGATAACTTTCAACACTTAGATTCAAATGATGCCCCGTTACTCACAAAACCCACTGACGATGGACTCATACACGGATTTAGGAAAAACAAGGGTAAAAACTTTAGTTCGTCTAATAACGACCTTTCTTCACCAGAATTACACAATGATGACCCGTTTGTTCGTCCAGTGTACAGATTGCAAAACTTTAATAGAGGTCATATCTTACAACCGATTCCCCTTCCAAATTTGAGTCCCGTTCCAATTCCACCAATTTTCAATTCTAGACCGTTTAAGACAAAACACAATAGATATCCAGTAACAACTCTTCGACCTTACACGTTTGAGCCTGTATCAACAGAGAGACCGTTTACCCCTTCAAATGAGTATCCGAAATATACATCAACCGAAAACTTTAAGCTGATTCCTAGTATTCCGATTGCAGAATTTACTTCAATGGTTGAATATCCAATAAGCATCGTTCAGTCTCCGTTATTAGAGATAGACTCCACACAAAATCAACATCAACATCAACATCACGATCACCAGGAAGAATCAAGTCAAGACAGTTTTGAATTTAACCCAATCATTGTGGAAAGTAATAATAAGAATGCTCAAGACTCGTATTCAGCGGCGTCTGGTGGCAGCGACCATGATTCAGAACCAACAGCACAGACAGTAAAGGAAGAAAATAAGTATCACACACCGACAATAGACTATACCAAGAGTACTATAAGATTCCTCCCCACTCCAAATACATTTGAGACAGACTCAAACGACAATGAAGACATCAGACGTCCGTCATTTTCATATTCATACATTGATCAAACATTTTACAGCAAACCCAATACAACAACCAAACCTGTTACTTATAATCCGATATTCACTCAACCAGAAGAAACATCTGAACGAATTCCATTCAGGAGCGTTGATCCTCAAACTCTACAATCATTAGATTTTTACTTAAAACCGAATACACCTCTCAAAGATTCTGAAAATTTCAAAAAGAATTTGTATGATTCTACGATTCAAGAGGTGAATCATAATACGGCTTCAAGTAATACCATATCTTCTACTTCAAGACCAATTATTTCCTCGACCCTTCAGCCTTTAAGTAGTAATGCTTTAAGGTTTATTGACAATAGAGTCGTGCCGGGAAGATGGCCTCCGCCAGTCACCGACTCGAACGGTCAAGGTGTAACCACTCCCACTAAAAAGCCAAAGAGGATTCAAATTATTATTCCATACACTTCTCAAAATCAGCCGAGTCCTTTTAAGTTTTCGAATAACAATGTCGCGTCTGCAACTGGGTGGGTGCCCATGATCGATGAGCTGGGAACAAATTCCGGTAGAAAGGTCCCATCTCCCGATTGGAACCAAAACAGTGTGAATGGCCTGCATTCTACGAACACTTTGGTCGATTATCACGAAAGCTCTGAATCAAAAATAATTACGTCTTCAACACCATCCTTTAATAAAACAAGTAATTTTATAAAGAAAACGTTTACATCAACCCCATCAGTAGGATTTACAACTAATCCAGATGTATCAACAAATGAAAGTAAAACATCTTTTGATATTAAAAAACTACAGAAAAATATCGACGATTGGACAGCACAGGAGTACTCAAAAATATATAGGAGGCAGCAAAAATCAAGCACTGTTTCTCACCTTAAGAGATCTAAAAAGATCCCTGATGAGTATTTCACCACTGTAACTCCCGTGCAGCGGAAGGTGAGCAAGTCTAGCAATTCGTTTTTGTCAACGATAAACGATTTGAATGCTTCATTCTTGGACAACGAAGCCGCGGGTAGTATTCAGCACTCCGTGGAAACAGACTTGAATGATGAAAAGTTAATAGAAAATTTTAACAACGAAATCTACGACGAAAACACCGCAGCGTATACTGTCCAAACAACATACTATACAACTACGCCAATTCCTACTACCACTCCTTATGTTGAAACAACTACGTTTATCCCAAAAACTACAACAAGACATTCTTGGGATAAAATTCAAACTTCTATATCACCATTGACGAGGGAAAAGATTTATGTAGTCACTCCAATACCAAAATTCAACGACGCTTCTCGCAGAGAAATAAGTAATGACACTTCATCTAATACAATTGTACGAGAAGACGTAAATAATTTGACATTTAAATCTCCAAGATTTTTGGTTCGGCCTACTCCTGGGCCGACTGGCAGTCAAAGGGAGCATTCCACAATTTCTCCAGGAAAACCAGACAATATACCCATATCTGGTTTTGACTGGCTTCGATCAAGTAAGTATAATAAATCATATTTTTAGTATTTTTATGAATTTATTATAACCATATATATATTTTTTATTTTTATAAGACTAATACTAAGAATTTAAATCAATGCTATTAGAATTTATTTTACATTCTTCAATATGAGCAGAAAATAGCTCATTATCATGAAGAAGGAATCTGGTCGTGTCCAGGCTTGAACCTAAGTACCCTGGATCAGGAGCCAAGCGTTTCATCTCCTAGACCACCACCCGATTTGAAATTATTATTAACATGCCTCAATTAAAATGTTTTGTTCTGTTTTGTGAGATTGGGAAAAATAAAATAGATTCAATCTGGCTCTTTCATGCTTTCGTTGGAATGTTGCATTCCCTAACATCGTAAGTCCCGCATGTATAATGGGACAGGCCTAGGGATTGTATTAACGAAGCTGACGGAAAGGCGCTGCTGTGTCCTATAACAGCCTCGGGTAACCTTCTTTGCCCCAATTCAGCCAGTATCATCCTGAAAAAAAATAATTAACTAACCCTCAGAATACACCCTTATTTTAATTTATACAAATTAGTTTGTTATTACAAAGATTCATAATTGATTTTATCTCTTTACTGTGAGCTTGAGGTTGTTTTTTATGGTATGTAGGCTGCTAACCTTGCACGCCAACCCTCCTCCTTTTTCATCCGGACTTGAAACCGGCATTGAAAAAAGCCTCGGAAAATAAAGGACTACTCTGGAAACCGACCAAAGCCCATAATTTGTTTGATATATGCGCCAATGAAGTATCACGCAATGAGTCATCACTTGTAAACCAGAATGCATCAACATTTTCTTTAAATATTAACTTAATAACTAAGCACAAGATTTGGAATATCTCAAATAGACATACTACAAGTTTTTTTCAGCCTAAACACAGCTGTTGAATTATTTCTAAGACTCGCTAACTTATCTGTTACAGTAAATCACTTGGCAGAAACGACTACTACGGAGAGCGCAAGTAACAGCTTATTCGGGCTGTCCGCAGTCACGTCGTTCACACCCCAGTCTGGATCTTCAGTTCATACTATAACTGGCCATTCTAAGGTATTTTAAACAAACCTTCTATATTGTTCTATATGCATATCTATATGTTCAAGAGGTAATGTAATTGGATGGTTGGGTTGAAAAGTATTACAAAGCAATGTGTGATAAATATTTTATTTGCTTATAAGATAGACGAATTAAGGCGCACGGGGGTTCGCGTGCGTCGTGAATGAAGGTCGACTAAGCAAAGGAGTTGATCTAAGGAAATTGTCTGCATAATTCGCTGGCATAATTATGGCTAAGCGAAGACATGACTTTCGATTTTTCGTTTAATATACATCTTTGATGACCATCTTGACAGAGTATCAATAGGTATGACTGCCACACCGAAGGTCTCGGGTTCGATTCCCGGCGATGATAGTGTAAAAAAAACGCCGGCATTGGTCCGGTAGAATTCACGTTTTCTTAAAATGGTTTCAATTACAATATTTGATCCTTGCAGGTGTTTATCTCATACGGATAACTACCAAATTACATAGGTCCAAGTGGGATCTTAAGAACCAGCAAAGAGATTAATAGACTTTGCTGCAAACCAATCCCTAAGATTGAAACTTTGAAATAAATAAAAAGACGGATCTTTAATCCGTAGTAATTCTTTAAGCGATTGGGGTTTAGGTGCGTCGTGAATGGCGGTCGACAAAGCAAGGGAAATGATCTCAAGAAATTGTCTGCATAGTTCGCTCAGCGTAATTATGGCTAAGCGATGGCGCGAATTTCGAATTGTCGATTAATATACGTTTTGCTGATGTAAGTGTCATGATTTGACAGTCTATGTGAACATTTAAATATGTATTTAATTTATTTTTTCAGGTTGTTACTGGTGTAACAGCATCCTCGGTGCCTCAGACAACGAGTGGTTAGAGTGTGTTTAGGTTAAGTGATAAAAGTGAACAATTGAACTGATTCTTTTACGCTATTTTTCTAAACAAAATAACTCTACTGTTTTACTATGTGTGTAAATATAAAGGACGCTATTTAATACACAAAATCACATTTTATCGATTTTGTTAGTGGGTTGAAATGTAATTATATAACTTTGTATGTGGTTAAGTGCAAAAACATTTTCTTCGATGTAAGAGTCATTATTTGTGTAAATCAAGCATTGTGTTAGTGTTCTAAGATCAAAATAATTTACTTTTATATAACATAGATGATTGAGATCAAATGAATGAGTAACGCATTGTGAAATAATATACGTAAATACTGCTAAGTTATATAAAAACAATCTTGTATATTGCGTTGTTAAGAAGCCAGAAGGAGAAAGAAGTGTTGACAGACCGAGACTGCGAAGGTTGAATGGTGTCGTGGCAGACTGTCGAACCCTGGGGTAACAAGACTGGGAGGTAGTGCCAAGAGACATGACAGGATGAGGACATTTCTTGGAGGAAGAGTTGTTACGCTGAAGATGAATGAAATAATGAATTAAACAAAAACTAAAATGTCTTGAAGTCTTTGTGATTTCTTTTTCGGGACATTCTTAAATTGTAATTTATAATAAAACCATCATATAAGACAACATTAATATTAACCGTTGATCAAATTTGTATCGTACAATCTAGTTTTATGAATTAATTACTGAAATTTCATTTTTGTAAAATCGGTTATACGAGTATCTTTCATTAAAGATACATATATTTACATCCAACTTCAAAACCATACATAGTTATTAAATTAATTATTTTATTTTATTAAATAATGAAACACTTGTTTTGTAAATATCTCTTTTTAATAACAATGTGTGATTGTGAAAACAAGTGATGATCGTTTAAATATTTAATCCATAACTTTTGAATTATCTGTTCCAATCTCATCTCTAATTTATTGTCTCTTGAAAAACTTCATATTAAGTAATTAATACGAATGAAAACGTCAGTTTTCTAGAAGTTTAATTATATTTTATGGGAATGACATGTTTCGCCCTTCTAAGGCATTATCAAATGTTATTTACTTTGACATTTGATAATGAATCATGTCATTCCCATAAAATATTATACAATAAAATTTCTAGAAAACTGACCTTTTCATTCGTATAAATTACTCATCTCTAATGTTAACTTTTTCTGGTCTTTTATCAAGTTGTACTAACAAGGGGAGGACACGACATAGGAAATTAACTTCGGGGCAGGATTTTGCAGGATTATATATTTAGAAGTATTATAATTTTACTGTTGGAAGAAAAAATATTCTAAATCCCATTCCGAAGACAAGTTTCTATGTCGTGTCCTTCCCTTGTTAGTGGATAATTGCACTTTTACAAAATAAAAATAGGCTTTTAAATTTATTGTTTTGTTTTTAATTTTTTTAAAAGAAACCAATTTTTGTGAATATGCATATTATTTTTAATCCTGTTAAAATACAAATAAGACTGGAAAGAGTTATTTCAAAATTTTAAATAAAACTTTTGATTTCATTTCATATAAATAAATAAAGTTTTTTTTCTGTGTATGTACCCTAAAGTTGTTTATAGTTAAGTCATTTATAGCTGAAGGATTTACGTAAAACAATAACTATGACTGTGATGATTAACAGCGCCTAAAGTTAGTTTAATTAATAATATTTTATTATTTTCGACGAAACATCAGATAATCCAAATATTTTTTTTGGTTTGCGTTTGCGTATGATTGTCGTTTGCGAGTATTTACGAGTAGTTTTGGGTGTTGTCTGTTTGCATTTGCGCGCAAATTCTAGTACCGAACATTGTCCTTTTGTAATTGCGCGCGCAGCTTGCGATTATAAAGACCAATTTCAAATATTTCATACTGTCTATTTTTATTTCTTATTTTCCACTTCTCTTCCCTCTAAATAAAATAAATAATTGTACATTTGAATGCTTAGTTAAAAATTATTTCTCTTTAGATTTATTACGAATGTATTTTTGATTTAACATATTGCCTATTCATGTATGTGTATTTGCCAATTTATTATGAATATTCTGTAAACTTGAATAATTTCGTATTTCTGTAAATATTGTATATATTTGATTAGTTCTGTTAGATTAAAGCAATATTAGGTACTTAATTTCAAAACAAAATATTTTGTGATTTTACTTACGTATTGATGATTTTTTCTATAAAATGTTCATATAATATTTTGAGTGTCTTTAATAATAAAATGTGTACACATGGAAAAAAATCTTTTATTATTGATAAATAAAAAAATATTACTAGCATGTCGTGTTATTTGCATAAGCCAAATTTATTTAAATTATAAAACACATAACCGTATTTACATACATACGAAAAAAGCTTTCTATTTTCTTTTAATATAATTAAAAATAATAATATTTTATATACACAACAAATCCATTTATAAAAATAATAGTCATTGTTAAAAAAAAAACAATTTAATATGTCCAGTTGTTCATAGATAAAGAATATTAAATATTACAAAAAAATAACACAGTTACTCCATACAAGCAGGAACATAATATTCTCAGCAATCTTCCTTTCACTGATTTTCTTAAAGGACGTCACTTGAATCGTATTGTTTTATAATATATAATTAAATCGTTTTTATTATTACCTACTCATACACCTTAACATATTAAAATAATAAACAATATAATATATATTTTTTTTAAAACAGCAAACTCATTTTACATTATAATTTTATTACATGCAAAATTGATCAATTCAAAGATGTCAAGCATCAAAAAAGTCAAAAAAGAGTTTTTGATCCCAATTGGTGTTAAACATAAAGGCCAATAACTGTGGAAATGTGAAAAGTGATAATATTGTGTAATTTAAGCTTCAGTCTAAAGATACCACCCGTCCTACGTGATACTTGATACATACAATAGACAGACTTTTTTTTTTTTTGTTCTATGTTTAAACCACTTAGCATTTTTGTAATAAGCAGCCTTCATTTACACACAAATAAATAAATAAAATATACTAAATATGTTACTCCTTATATTATATCAATAAACTATATTCATATACACACTTAAACATACTCTTACAATAAAAAACGTTTATTATTTATAGGTGGTGGTCTAGGGGATAGAACGCTTGGCTCCTGATCCAGGGGGCATGGGTTCAAGCCTGGACACTACCAGATTCCTTCTTCATAATAATGAGATATTTTCTGCTCACATTGAAGATTGTAAAATAAATTATATTATAATATCATTGATATAAATCTTTGATGTTAGTCTTTTTTTTAAAGTATAATCAATAGGAATGTAACATTTTTTAAAAGGTAAAATGAAGTTAGTTTCGAATAAATATTACTCGTTTATCTTTAACGCAGCATAAATCAACGATCGTACGACTAATCAATCTTTAGAAATAAAAGTTAAAGTACAAACATTCATACATACAATTATTATATTATAATATTTAAATAATTAATAAAAATATTCAACATTTGTGACATTGTATTTATTCATATATCTAAAAAACTAGACTGCTTACAAATAATTCCAAACGAGGATAAAATAATTTATTAAGTAACCACATAAAAAATAAAATCACACCTCCTTTCAGTAGACGGTCCAGGCAGTACATTCTGGAACAAAATAAAATCAGCATTAGCATACGTTATATATCATAATAAATTTGAATGAGGAACGCGATGAAGAAGTACTTAAATAAGGCCAATTAAATGTAACCACAAATATAAATTAATGAACAGAGTTAACATTATAGACTTATGAAACGAGATTAACTTAACTAAAATTAAGAAAAAACTAACTAAGGTAATAGTATACAAATTAACAAAATATAATAATAATAATACAAATAAAGGAATATAACATTATAGCACTATACACACCGAAAAGTTGCTGCAACAATTTTTTTTTAAATCAGGTGTATATTTTTTTAAATTTAGGTGAAAAACATCGATCGCATTAAAATATTTGTTATAAGTGTCGCATATCCGGTACATTGCCGCGCTCTGAGCGTAATTGGTGCAATAAGCAAGGAAGGTGAAATACTTGGCTCGCGGTGTGTCTTGTACGAAACATAGGGATATTAATGGTCAATTTGCTAAGAAGTTCGGAGTTATCAATTCTGAAATGTATGATTTTGTGAAGTAGCATCATATCGTTTAGTGTCCGTCTATCTTCGAGAGAGTTTAAGGAGTGAAAAGCAAGGGTAGACCTATAATCAGGAAAAGACCTGCACATTTTGAAATTGATATGTTTGAGGAATATTTTTTGAACTCTTTTTATGCGTTGGTAATAGTAAGGAGACCAAACAGGAGATACGAATTCAAGATGTGAGCGAACCATAGTTGTATAAAGAACCTATATAAAAAGTTTAGGAAAATTATAAGTATTGTATAGCTACTCGAAGAAGAATGAAATTCTGCGTCGGATTTTCCTTGTAAAATCTAGTTTAAAATATTGTCCGTTTCTATAATAATCTAATATGGGACAATGGCTGTTCGCGATATTGCGCAAAATTCTATATTAGGTTTTGCTTTGGTGGGTTTTTTATAAAATTGTGCGCTAAATCTAGTCTTGGGTATTGCTAGTTCGCTTTATAATTTTTAGGATATTCATTTCGTGTTCGCAATTGCGCACACAATCTGGATTTTGCCTGTTCGTCTTCGCGCGTAAAATCAAAAATGGGTATTTATTAACTGTTCGCGATTGCTCGCATATTCTAGTATTGGGTTTTGCCTATTGGCGATTGCGTGTACAATCTTGTTTGCCTGTTTGCTTCAATCTTCAAATAATAATAAATAAATGAAATGTTTATGGGTGCAAACATAAAAAAGCAAATAAATAATCTTACATGTTCAATCGTATTCTACCACTTGAGAACCCCTTTTCGCTGAAATCCTCTTGCAGAATGTACTTTTTTAGTCCTATTATACCTAGGTTGATGGCTTCCACAGTGTCCACGGAAATCAAATCAAAATCGAATGTTTCTCTTTCGCTTTTGGGTGGCATTACCCTCAAGGAGTCGAATTTCGGAGTCTTCATTTTCCATTCATTAAGGGTGAAGTGTGATAGTGCTTCGTTTGCAATAAACACCTTGCGGTATAATGTCAATAATCTAAAAAAAAAAACAGTTTCATTTTTGGTGTTAAATAAAAAAAGTTTTTATTTTTTGTATTCGTATTCACTTTGTGTTCAATTCAGTGTTCAGCATGTTTAACTTTATCCAAAAATAAAAATGTTTGATGCATATGTATTGCTACTGGAGACAGAGACATAGGGTGTTTTTTTTAAAGGTTTGGTTTTTAAACTGGCAACATTGTTTCTACAGACTGTCAATTTGACAGTTAACAGTTGATTTGCAATCAATACGTTTTGTCATTTTACCGTGAATAGATTGACGTCAGAACAACGCTTGCAAATTGTGTAAATTTATGTTGAAAATCATGGTTTGCTTCGTCAAACTTATCGTGCACTACGTCCATTTTACGGTCGACATAATCGTCCATCCGAACAAGTTATTTGGAAGACCATAGATCGTTTTCGCACCACGTACACTCTAGTGGATAATACGCATCCACAAAGACGACAATTGTCGAAATTGGACTTCACGATTGCGCTTCATTCATTCGTTTAAACAATAATGGCATAAAATTATCTACTTAATAAACCCAATATCATAGACATTTTCCTAGTCAGCATCTAATGGACAATGTTCTGGCTGATCTGGCTAGGTTGGGCGAATCGGACTGCTGGGAGCAAAAGGCGCATGATCGATGAGCTTGGCGAAATATCATCAAGGAGGCTAAAACTCTTCCAGAGTTGTATAGCCATAGGAAGTAAGTAAGTGTAAACATTTACAACACATCGTCTTATTTTGCCAGTTACGTGGTTTATTTTCGTTCATACGTATCGTCAGAAGAACATTTATTTTATTAATACATACCAAATCGCTTTTGAGTTGAACTGTGAACATCTCGGGTTAGTTACCTGAACTTTTCCCCTTTCAACTTTAGGAGAATGTCTATAAAGATTGCTGGTAATAAGTGAGTGGTGTAAACCAGGACACAGTAGAGCCACCAGATGTCTGTGTTCATGGCACTAGGATACCACAAGAACTTTTGCATTGGGATTTTTTCCGATTTCAACAGCTTGCCGGCCATCTGCATCAGAAACTCTGGTGATATTCCCTTTTTGTCGCCAGAAGCTGCGTTAATTATAACACTGAAACAAAATATTTATATACTTTCGTAAGAATCACTTAATTTGTGATGCGACATTATTAAATATAATTTAACACTTGTAAATTTGTATTTAAACCAGTCTGGCGAAGCTCATTTATATTGGTGGACATTGACAAAAGGTCTAGTCTACAGATTCAAGGTTGCCCAGCGCGCCATGGAAAGAGCCATGCTTGGAATAACCTTGAGGGACAGATTTAGAAACGAATTTATTCGACAACAAATCAAGGTGACTGAGGTGACTCTACGGATAGGCGGACTGAAGTGGCGGTGGGCTGGCCATATCTGTCGGAGAACCGACAGCCGATGGGGAAGACGGGTTCTGGAGTGGAGACCGCGTACAGGATTTCGTAGAGTTGGACGTCCCCTGCCCGCTGGACCGACGATCTGAAGAGGATTGCTGGACATGGATGGATGGGAGCGGCAATGGATAGGGGGCGGTGGCGTGCTTTGGGAGAGGCCTACATTCAGCAGTAGATGACAGACGGCTGATGATGATGATGATGATGGCGAAGCTCCGGCGGGAGCGAAATCGGTTGGTTGTTGTAAAGATTAGTGTTAAATTATACTATTTCTACTTCTTGGCGCTACATCCCAGTGTGGGACTTGGCCTCCTCCACAACGGTCCTCCACTGACTTCTGTTCCTGGCCATCTCTCTTCATTCCCCAGTTCTTTCCAATTATTAAATTATATTTAAAATATTTTTATATTATCACATATACGCGCCCTTGAGATGAGTTATTCACGAAAACCTCGCTACGCTATCAAATAACAGATGATAGATATCTCTGACAGCGACAGCATAGATTGTTTTACCTAATGGCCGCCAGAACCAACCTGCCTCTGGTGACACCGTTGGGAAGAGCAATTAATCTGCTGAACGCGGTCTCCTCGGAGATCGACGTCTTTCATATTAGTAAAAGTGCATTCAGAAGGCAAATACTCTTGACTTTAGAGAGTATCTTGGATTTCTAAAATCGAGCCATCTCGCATGCGTTCCTGGTATTATATAACTAACTAATTAACTAACCATCACGCCGTCTCCCCGAAGGGGTAGTAAGAAAGAATGGACTGCCACACTTTTCTGCGGAGAGGTAGTAAGAAGAGTGCACTGCCATTCTAGCTTTTTTGGATAGGGTTTTTGTTTGCGATGACAACTTTAAGTGCACCATTCACTTTGTTGCCTGCCCCAACCCTTCTTTCAATACCTCTCTCCACTCGCCCATATTTTGTAAACATACTACCCAAATACACGAACTCATCTACTTGGTCCACATTTTCACCATTCACGCTAATGTTACAGACTATCATGATTTCTTCTTTTTAAAAAATCATTACCTTGGATTTATTCACATTCATCATCAGATCACTTCACATGCATACCTCACACATACTATTCACCAAGACTTATGCTCGTTGTCTGCAAGTAGGACAGCGTCATCCGCATACAAGAGACAGCATACTGACACTCCGCTCATTTTGGCACCTACATCCAACTTCATACACTTGTCCATATATTGGTTAAATAACCACGGGGACATTACGCAACTTTGTTTGACACCTTTATTGATATCAAACCAGGCTGTAAGATCTCCATTTACTCTGACACTAGCAGTGCTTTCCGTGTTTAGCGACTTAATTGCCGTGATCAATTATACATCAATTATAGAAAGATTAGCTATATTCAATAGTATCCGTTGTACTTTTGAACAAATCAATAGCTTGCAATTAAATTATACTTTCTTGTGGAGAGTAACAACTGTAACAACTCCTAGAGTAACAACTGTAGTAATAATCAAAGTATTAGATTCTCTTACCATTCGTCGTTGTTGGTGATCGCTTTGTACCAGGCCGTCAATATAATAGCGTTGATGGCGAAATCGCACGGAATGAAATCATTTATAATTTTTTTGTTTGCGTACATAGTATGCATTATTCCCGTTAAATACCCCAAAGAGAGGCCTGTAGGGCCATTGTAGTTGTCCACCCAACCTGGAGTCGGTTCCTTCAACGAGAAACTCACTAAAAAATAATGATTAATACAACGTGAGAGTATTTGTGGGTCTAATTTTTGTGATAGAGTTACCGTATTTTTCGGACTATAAGGCGCACTTTTTTACTCTACTAAAATTCAACCAAAAATTAGTATGCGTCATATGGTCCGATGCGTCTTATCGTCCGCAAAATACGTTATTCATTTGTTCTCAAGACTCGATTGTGCTAATGAGAAATAACAATTACTAGAATGAATGCTAAATTAACGAAAAGTCGAGAGATGGGAATAATACGACGACCTTCGTTGAAGAGTGGAAAGAGCTCTGACTGTCATACCGAAGGTCGGGTTCGATTCCCTGTGATGGCAGTGTGATTTTCATACTGTCTTTGATCTGGTGTAGTATTCAAAAACAAACAAATAAACAAACCATCACGCCGTTTCCCCGCAGGGATAGACAGAGAGAATGGACCGCCACACTACTCTATCCTGGGAAACCTCTCTAGATTCCTCCACATTCATACAACGAGTCATACACGCACGTCGATTCCTCCGACTTCTAACATGACCAACCTTTAAAATTTGATTAATTTGGTCATGCCATGTTTTCCTCGGTCTGCCTCGACTCCGTACCCCATTTAAATCATTAACGTATACTTTCTTAACCATTCTTTCTCCATCCATGCGTTCCATATGTCCAAACCAACGCAGCGATCCTTTCATAATTTTGTTCATAATACCTTCTTCCGCTCTACATTCCTTTCTTATATCAGCATTTGAGATTCTGTCGTATATCGTTCTACCATACATTTGTCTTAGGGACATCATCTCTACCGCATTTATTCTGCTCTCATCCTTCTTGTGACAAATAAATTATGATAGATTAGCTACCTATCACATGTCATGAGAATCAATACAATAGCTAAAAAACAAATTGTATACATATATTGGGTTCAAACGACCTGTTGTATACAAAAAATAATAATTAAAAAACTATGAACTAACAATCCACAAAGAAATCTAAAGCTCTCCTAATTGTAGGCTGATGTATGCGGTAATAAGGGTGGCTTTCTTTTATGTTCACCGACACCATTTAATGCCTATTAATGTCATTCTAAATCCATTCTATTTATTTTAAGTATTTTCATTATTTTGAATTAGGTTAATTTCAATAGTGTTTATAATAATAAAAAATTCTAGAGCGAAATAAATCTGGATTAAACATATAAATAAAATAATATAAATATTTATTCATACATTTTTATAAAAATGCCTGTAGCTTAAACTCGTAGTTCAAAGTATTAATCCTAGGAATTTTGCAGTAAATATTATTTATATCTTTGCTGGTTCCTGGGATGCCACATGGGTCTTATTTAATGTGGTAGTTTCCTGTTGCTTTCCACAGTTCAAAGTATTCGTCCGGAAAGTGAAAGGTTGCATTTTCTTGTCTCCTTAGATGGTGACTAATTTTATAGAATTCCAAACGTGATTTTCAATTGAATTAAGACCAAATTCAGAGATGCGATTTATTTTTAAATAGTTGCAACCCGTGAAATATTCACGGAAGTACACCAAATTCTACATTAAGTTAAATGTTTTGTTTGTTTGTTTCATGTCACACAACAATAATCAGAAATTCAATATAATCCAGAAACGTTCTCTGGCATGCGCATCGTGTGCATGTCTAAGCAACTTAAGATGCTTGTTCTAATCTCATGTTTTGGTATTTAGATATCTAAGAGA
Source organism: Lepidostoma basale (assembly GCA_022606425.2). Classification (NCBI taxonomy): domain Eukaryota; kingdom Metazoa; phylum Arthropoda; class Insecta; order Trichoptera; family Lepidostomatidae; genus Lepidostoma; species Lepidostoma basale. The sequence goes on along the minus strand of JAHDVF020000695.1, from coordinate 62,252 downwards.
AATAATTTAACATCTCAAAATCATCATCATCATCTTCGTTTTCTTCCTACCATAAATGATAATGTCATTTCCCTATAATTAAGTGAGATAACGACGGCTTCTGACGTAATAAATAAAATTTAAAAAAAATGTTTATATAAATCTACTTATTAATATTTAAATTTGGCGACATTTGAAACGAAATTTGGTATTCTTCCTGCTATAAATGAGTATATCTTACCCAAAACTTTTGGGAGATTACATCGGCTTTTAAAATTAATTAATTAATTTTAAGCATTTTTATTTTTTATATTCTTTGTATATACAAAACTTACATTAAAAAAAAATTACATAGACATGTTTCGAACAACCAGTCCTTCTTCAGTGATACACATTATAAAGATACATATTTAACCCATTCATCGCCACATGTTTGTATAAACAGCGCGCCGGTACGCCACGTATTTTCTCACAAACTATCGAAAAATATCGATCCTTTTTGGTTTATATTTTAAAATATTCATAGATGTCGTTGTGATAAAATCGGAATTAATTTTGAAATCCATCTTTCGAATATTGCGAAGCGCGCACAGCTGCGCTTATAGCGATCATCTATGTAGAGCGCACATGTGTGCTTATGGCGATCGTCGGGTTAAAATATAATAAAACTGTTTACATGATCTGACAGAAGTGTGTGTATCCAAAGTATATAAAAAAGAAAAAGATAAATAAAGCATCTACAACACAAACTGCACTTTCGCAGATAATCGAAATATTCCTCTCTCGCTATCTCACATTCAAAATAGTTTCATGCTCTTTCTTAGACGACATCTGGGTTTTGGACTATTTATATTATGATTATCAAATCAAATCTTTTTTTTTCGTGTTAGCCTAATAGCATACAGTACATAAAAAGGTTTATAACATTCTTACCTATAGTAGGTCGAAATATTGCCACTGGAATTTCAAATTTGGCGTCGTCCACTACACTTTCTGCTAGTCTTTTAGTGAAAGTGTATGTATTTGGGTGTTTACCGAGTATCCTGATAAACATTTAGAAAAAAACAAACATTGTAATGATTTACAAGCATCGAAACAATCGAATCGTTATTTTCATTGATAAATTACTACTTTTAATGCAAAGGTAATTGAATGTCAAGTGTCAAATAATATTTTTCCTTTTATAGCAATGTCACTCTAAACTATTAACCTAGAATATATTAATGGTCACATTACATGGGTATAAAGTGCACAACGAGTATGTGCTGATCTAGAAGCATATATACAAGCGAATGTAATTGCACTTCATGCACGTGTATTTACGTTCAATGTAAACCAACAATAATATAGGATGTTTTTTTAGAGGTTTGGTTTTTAAACCGGCAACATTGTTTCTGCAGACTGTTAATTTGACTGCTGACAGCTGATTTGTAGTCAGTACGTTTTGCCATTTTACCATGAATAGACTGACGTCAGAAATCATGGTTCGTTTCGCCAAACTTATCGTGCACTACGTCCATTTTACGGTCGACATAATCGTCCATCCGAACAAGTTATTCGGAAGACCATGGATCTTTTTTGCACCATGTACACTCTAGTCCACAAAGACGACAATTGTCGAAAATTGGATTTCACGATTGCGCTTCATTCGAGCTAGCCGTGGCGCTCATATGCCCGAAATCAAATTTAAACAATAATGGCATAAAATTATCTATTAAATTAAAGCCAATATCATAGACATTAACATTATTTGAATGTTTTTTTTTTTCATTTTAAATATTTATTGTATACCTCTAAAAAAACATCCTATATAATAATTAACATCTTACAAAATGTATTAAATACTAGTAGATATATCACTAACTAACTAACCATCCCTCCATCTCGAGGTAGGCAGAAATAATGAACTGCCACACTTTTTTTTCCTCACATACTTCTATCGTTCCTCAACATTCATAGATCGTGTCATGCACGCACGTCAATTTCTCCGACTCCTCACATGGCCGACATACAATATTTGATTTATTTTATCGTGCCATGTTTTCCTCTGTCTTCCTCTATCCCTAGTTCCATTTAAATCGTAAACATATTTTTTTACCATTCTTTCTTCATTCTTTCCATATGTCCTAATAACGATCCTTTCATAATTTGGTTCATATCATTTACACTCCATTCACTTTTAATAATCAATATTTTCATTCGACACTCTATCATACACAGATTTCCACACATTCGTCTAAGACAGTGATTCCCAAAGTGGTCTATAAAGACCCCAGGGGTCCACGACAACTTGCAAGAGGTCTACGACAGTTGCAAAAAACATTAGGGGTCCATGAGATGGTTCAACTAAATTGAAGCCGAATATTGAAACGCAAAACGAATATCGAATTCTTTGGCGACCTTTTTTTTCAACAGCGACTTCCGGTTAGTAGGTGGGATTCGGCAGCGACCAATTTTTTTAAGCTTAATAAAAAAATCGGCAAGGGGTCTACGGGAAAAAAAGTTTGGGAGCCTCTGGTCTAAGAGATCTCATTTCTACTGGATTTATTTTACTTTTATCCTTCTTTTGCCAATTACATGCTTCACTTCCATACATAAAGGACGGTGCATGAACACTATTGTGCACTGCCATTTTAGCCTTTTTAGATAGGCTTTTGTTTACAGTATTTTATGTGAATATAATTAATTTAACATGAGAAAAGTAATAAAATTTTAAATCAGGTTTTTACGTCTATCTAAATAAGTTATAAAAATTTCTAGAGACATTTTTACAATGACCTACAGTTTTTTTAGAAGAAAGTGTTTTTATTACATGTACTTGTATAACCGCATGGGACATTTTGACAATGGATCGTTGTGACGAAAAGTGCATTTTGTGTGCGGTTTCATGGTGACTTTTAATATGGAGCAGTTGACTCACTTTCCTTGGAGCGTGTTGAGGATGTTCTCATCGAACGTCTCGGCCACCCGTATGAACATTCTCCAGTCTCCGCAGGAATCGTACATTTTCTCCTCAATCACCCATTTATCGCAGTTGGCATACGCTGTAGAAATGTATACACAAGCCTGAAAGCACGAAAAACATTTGAATCATATCCCCACCAAGTCTCATATAGGTGTCCCAAAATTAAAGCAAGATTTGAATTAAATAGAAAACACAGTTTTTAGTATTTAGATTGTTTTTTTTTATTGAATCATAAAGCACATAGTATAGGTTTATTCAATCAAATCAAATCAAATCAAATCAGTTTATTTTCTCAAAAGACATTACAAACATTTTTTATAGTTTAAGGCATCTATTGAAAACAGGTAAAACATAAGGAATATTTAATACCAGGAACGCATGAGAGATGGTTCGACATTAGGAATACAAAATACTCTCCAAAGTCAAGAGTATTTGTCTTCTGAATGTACTTTCACGAATATGAAAGACATCGATCTCCGAAGCGATCATGTTCAGCAGTTTGATTGCTCTCCCCACCGGCATCACCAGAGGCAGGTTGGTTCTGCATGCTGGGAGATAAAACAGTCTGTGCTGACGCTGTCGAAGATAGCCATCCGGAACATAAAGATGGATAGCCTCCAAGATGACGGAGTTCTCAAAGAATCCCCTGATAAGTCTGAAGAAATGGGTAAGTGTGCACCCATCCCTTCTTATCTGTAAACTATTGGTCCCCAGCATGCCCAAGAGGAATGCAGTGGGATAAAGCCACGGATAGCTACCAAACTCCCTCATGTAGAGATATCTCAGAAATCTTTTCTGAACCCTCTCTAACATGAGCGAGTATCTCGCCTCGTGGGGACTCCATATCACCGAGCCACACTCGAGCCGGCTCCGGACCAATGAGTTGTACAAAATCAAGAAATAACACATCGGGCAAAAGGCTTCCACGACTTTGCTGGCACATACGCACTCTTTTGTCGATAATTTTCATGACCATTTTGCATAAATGCTGCTGAATTTCGTTGACGCAGCGTTTAATTTCCTCCTGTAATACACGGATAGTTGTGGGCTTGTTGACATGACCAACCTTTAAAATTTGATTAATTTGGTCATGCCATGTTTTCCTCGGTCTACCTCGACTCCGTACTCCATTAACATCGTTAATGTATACTTTTTTAACCATTCTTTCTTCACCCATGCCCTCCATATGTCCAAACCAACGCTGTTATCCTTTCATAATTTTGTTCATAATACCTTCTTTCGCTCTACATTCCTTTCTAATATCAGCATTTGAGATTCTGTCGTACATCTTTCTACCGTTTTACAATTGTATTGCCACGTTATTCTAAATCAGACACAAAGACAGCGTGACACTTCCATCGTCGGGAATTGAACCCGGGACCCTCAGAATGGAAGTCAGAGCTCTTACCACTCTGCCACGAAGGTCGACTTAAGTCGATGAAGGTACTTCCGTGCAAAAGCGTCAGTATTAAACACCGCTGTGTACTGTCAACTTAACTTATGTTACTTAGTAGATTCTATCATGCTCCTATAATATTCCTTCACTTATTAACAATGCTGCATCGTAAGATTATAAATAATTGCTGCAGTTAAAACGAGAATTCTACTGCAATTATAAACGCGTAAAAATTGCTTTTATAGTTAATGAGACATAATAATTGTAAAGATTCTGGTTTCTAATCATAAATGTATCCACACAGTATCAAACAAAAAATGTGTTATTTTAAATGTAGGTACAGATTTTCAATGTGCAACAGAATTCCTATGTTTGCGATGAAGTGCATGATTAATATTAATGAACACCATCCATTGGAATATTCACCACTTTATATAATTAAATTGCATATTTTTACTTAAATGAGATAAAAACAAACGAACGGTTTGACGGCTTATTGGAATACACATTATTAAAATAAAAAGTACGAATGTCACTGCACAATATTGTTCTTCTTCTTCTTATTCTTAGTGTAGGCCTAGTGGCCGTGGCGGTACTCCCATAGAAGCCCAGAAGCCCAGCTTGCGTAAGAATATTTGAATCAAAACCTCTTCTGGCTTATAGAGGTTCAGCTCTTGTGACTATTCCTCTTACGTCTGATGGGAACATTGTTGGAAGGTGATTTGGTGGGTTGTTGGTTTATGCGGGGGCACGATTTCTTAGATTTGGGGGTTTAGATTCAATATTTCTTACGCAAGCCGGGCTTCTGGGTTTCTATGGGAGTACCGCCACTGCCTAGTGGCCTGTTTCTTAAGAGGAATTGGCCTCCTGTGAAGTCGACTCCCAGCTGTCGATCCATCTCTTTGGTGGTCTGCCCGGGGGTCGTCTACCTTGGGGCTGGTCGTGCAACACAATGAAGGGGAGTCTTGATGGATCCATTATCCTCACGTGTGCATACCAGTATCTTCTCCTTTGCCTTCCCCACCTAACGACATCCTCGACCTCGCATATCTCCCTTATCCGTGTATTCCTCATTCTCTCTTGCAGTGTCTTGCCAGATATATTTCTGAGCGTTTTCATTTCTGACACATTCTGAGCACGTTGTTTGTGATTGTGGCGTCCGCCCTGCACTCGATCCTATATGTCATGATAGGTCACACACAAGTCTTATAAATTCTCACAAATTGCACAATATTGATACAATATATTCAAGAAATTATAGCAATTACTATAGAAAATGATTACAATTAAGAATTAAGAAAATATTTTAAAACAATCCTTAAGTTAGCAGTCGATATAGGTTACTTTAGAATGTACGGGATAATGAAGAGTTGATATTTGCTATATTGAAGAAATTGAATGAACGGTAAAGATGGCAAAATAATGAACCGGTGAGAAATTCAAATCAATTGCTGTATAAAAAATTGCAATGTTATGGAGAGAGATTTTGTTATCTCGTTCAGCGCATGTGTGGCCACCATAGGCCTTTAAGGGTTAACGTGCTTTTAACCTTTATGACCATGATTTTGCTGTATATCTCGAAGAAGGAAATAATTTATTCTCTGATAATTGCGACTAGATTGTTGTGTCTGTTATACAATCTATGGCATAGAACTTAATATGTTTTAAGTATCACGCCAATTAAAATGTTACTATTCACAGCGTATCAAAGCACATCGCATTTTTATATTGATAATATTATAAAATATTTATGTTTCTCAATCTTAGACAGTAAGGACCATACAAGTTTTGAGGACTTCCGAGTTGAAGACACTAAAGCAGGCAAGACACAGAGATCGCGTGAAGACTAAGAGAGATATGTGAGGTTGAGGATATTATAAGATGGAGAAGACAGCGAAAAAGGGACTGGTACAGTCATGTTCAATGAATGGACACCACCAGTCTCCCCTATATTGCATTGCATAATCAGCCCTATGGGACTTGTCCTCGTGGAAGATCTCCTAAAATATGGAAGGACAGCTGGGAGTCAACCTCACAGGAGGAGCAACACTCTGGAGAACAGACCACATAGGTCACAGAAGAGGAAGAAGAAGAAGAATCTTTGAAATAAGGAAGGAGCGTACGGTATATTAATATGTATAATTTAAAGGAGTAAGCAAGATTTCATTTGTTTTTTAAAAGCATAGTAGGTATTATGGTTGGGAGAAGAATTCAAAAAAGGCAAGCAAACCATCACGCCGTTTCCCTGGAGGGGTAGACAGAGAAAACAGGCCACCATACCACTCTCTCCTTACAAACCTATTTAGCTTCCTCCACATTCATATAGCGAGTCATACACGCGCGTCGATTTTTACTTTTTTATTTATTTATCGTATTAAGTATTGAATGTTATTTAAAAAATTCGTTTACTGGAACTCCTGTTATTATTTAAATGAGTGTTATAAAGTACATTAAATAATGCTCCAGCAAGATGAAACACGTTTTCAGCAATACTACATATGAAGTATTTTATTCTACTGACAACGAATTATGTGAAAAATATTTTACCACAGATTAAAAATGTAATTATCTTTTCACAAAAATATGGTGATGATTTCAAAGTTATATAGTTTTTCGTATTTCTTTATTTTATTTTTTTATTTCGTTAGAGGAGTTATTTCCCTTGTAATATTTATAAAAACGTATATAAAATGAATTTTCGTATCACTATTATAATTCCAGTAATATATGCATCTTCTCGAGTATTCTTAAATATAACTGTTAAAAATGACATCTATCGTCGTAAATGTTAAGTTCACGGGAATGCAACCCGAAATTTTAAAAGCATATTTCGACATGTTCGTTGTGTTTAAAACACAACGAACATATTGCTGCCAACCGTGAAAATCTACGCAATTACATATTTCGACACTTCACAAAGTTTACAAAATCAAAAAAATTATTAATTAAGTGCATTTCAATATTATTAAATATAACTGTTCGTTTGACTTACCTTCAAGTGTTTCATGGTCTTTGATAAATTGATTATCTCCCTTGTTCCTCTGATATTCAACAAAATGGCTTTTTTCAAAGAGTCGTCAAATCTAACCGAAGAAGCGGCGTGGATGACAATAGACACGTTATCTTGGAGCATCTTCGCGTCCTCTTCGCTCAATCCGAGATTCACCGACCCCACATCACCGATCACAGGAATCAACTTCGAAAAAATTGATTCATCCCTTTGTTTTAATCTTTCGAAAACCTGTGAAATATACATACACTTCTTAATACAATGTATAATTTAATAGAAGGACTATCTGGAACGAAGAATTGAAAAGCATTTACGATATAATTAATTATTGGTAGGTATTTTAATTGAAATCTGTCAAAAATTACTAAAGTCAATAATTAATTTATTAAATTAAAGACTTATTGTTTCTTGAACAATGGTGTAAAACTCCATATTAAATAATTAAATAATTAATATAAATGAAACAGTCTGTCATTAAGGAATTTTATTATTTTTTAGATGGACTTATTTATTTATATAAAATACACAAATGAGACATAATAAACGAAAAACACTTAAGCCGACTCATTTGGACATAAAACGGTGTAACAAATATAAAACAACGACATGAAACCAAAAAATCATGCATATTAGAAGGAACCCAAATATTATATGTCGACGTCAGCGAGGCAGTACTCTTTCCAGAATTTGCAATATATTTTTTTTATGAACACTGCCTCATTGACACTGAAAATGTCCAAATCCGAGACGATTCGCCCTTCTAAGGCATTATCAAATGTATTGTCAAAATATAATTTGATAGTGCCTTAGAAGGGCAAAATATGTCATTCCATCTCAAATATAATATTATAACTCCTAGAAGACAGACGTTTTCGTTCATATTATTATAATTATTTAACTATTAATGTGAAATTCTAAAGTTAATCTATTATTAATCGAAACGCTGTTTATCCTACTAAAATAAATCATTTATTTAACATTATCTTCTTTTAAACTAAATAAAATTTTACGTCGCCCACATTATAACTTTTCTTCATTAAGGCCGTTTGATATTTTCCAGTGCCAACTAACTAACTAACTAACTAACTAACCATCATGCCGTCTCCCCGGAGGGTTAGGCATAAATAATGGTTTTTGCCGTCACATTGTTTTGTCCATGCACACTTCTCTTGATTCCTCATTTATACATCGTGTCATGCACGCGCGTCTCCGACTCCTTACGTGACGAACATTTAATCTTTAATTGCCTTCAATTAACAACTAATAATATATTACTGATTATTCCGATAAATATTTTTTATAAAAACTTATTGTGCATCCATAAATGTAGTAATGAGATCTCTTAGACGAATGTGTAGAAATCTGTGTGCGATAGTGTCAAATGAAAATATAAAAAGTGAATGAAAGTGTTATAAACAAAATAATGAAAGGATCATTAATATGGTTTGAACACATGAAAAGAAAGAATGGTAAAAAAGTACATTTTAACGATGTAAATGGAACTAAAATAGAGGAAGACCGAGGAAAGCGTGACAGCATCAAATATCGGCCACGTACTCACTTGTGCCGCGTATTCTTTATTAATATAATATTATGGTAAAAATCATCAGCTTAATCTGATATTGTCAAGTTATACAATTATTTTCACTGCTTTTTCATTTAAGTTTTTTTTTTACACATTTCCATGACATTATGTCTTCATCATGGTAACGAATAAACTCAAAAGTAGAAAGAAAATAAAATCAATTAAAACTTTAAAAAATAATCATGGTAGAATTCCGTACTTTCATACTTGAAATAACATATCATACTTGAAAGTAAGAAATAAATATTGAATTATTTATAAGGCAAGTATAAGTATAATATGTGAATGAAATAAATGTGCGTCATACATCGTGTCATGCACTCGCATGACACGATGTATGACGTTGAGGAAGCGATGAAAGTATGTCAGGAAAGAAACGTGTGGCAGTCTATTCTCTCTACCTACCCCTTCTGGGAGACGGCGTGATGGTTAGTTAGTTAGTTAGTTCATTTTTTGTCTTACTGGTAATTTCAAAAGATCCTCCAGCCTCTGGTTCACATCTTTTCCTTTCGATGATCTCATCAGGAGATAAATATTTCCTATATCGGTACACGACCACAGCAATTTTTCAACGAGGATCTTCCCCATGAATCCAGTAGCACCGGTTATGAAGACATGTCTTCCTCTATAAAAATCGACTACTCCAATCATTTCGTCTGGCTTCGGGGGCACAAGAGCGAGATCAGACATTATTTCCGCCATTTTCAAAACGCAATTATTTTGCAAAAAAATAGTACTTCACTAAGGTATTCACGTATCGACGCTCTATTTATGACTGCAACTACAAGATTGATTTTCAACTAATTGTAGTAATTGTAGCCATGTAGCTACGTACCTGCTAGTATAATTAATGTTTAATTCTTTCTCACGATAGGGTGACCACAAATATTTACATTTAAAAAATATATTTACACACATTAATTTCATGCACTTGCCTATTAACTTCTCTTTTAATACAATTTATTTATTTTCAAGTATGACATATATCATATTGTACATAACTCTTGATGAACATAATGCATTTAAACTACGGAATTCTATCATAACGATTTTTTTAATAAAATAAAAAAATGTATTTTTACTTTTGAGTTAATTAGTTCTCACATTGGAGGCATAATATATGGAAATGTCATAAAAAACACAAATGAAAAACTAGCGTTTTAATTAATTAAAACATCATACAGCTAAATTAAAGTGGCAATGGGCTGGACATATAGCAAGACAGGGTAGTACCCGATGGACATCCAGAATACTTTAATGGAGATCTTAAACAGAGAAAAGTCAGGTGGCCACCTAAAAGATGGACTGACGCTATTGCCCGAAAAGCTGGAACGACCTGGATGCGAAAGGGACAAGACAGGGACGAGTAGAGGAAAATGGAAGAGGTCTATATCCAGTAGTAGAGGGAAGAAGGCTGAATAAGAAGACGAAGAAGAATATATTCTTACCATCATCTATAGTTATCATATAAAGTTACAATGTACAATATTTCAATTATTCTGTGTCGTTTTTCTTGTGTTTTTTCTACATGTCATGTTAGAGGAGTTATGAAATGATTGCCAACTTTTTTTCTATCCTCAGTCACGTTAAACTTCTCCACAGGTCCAAGGCCAAAGTTTCAGAGCCATGACAATCTGCTGCCAACTCCACAACATCATTTGATCTTTCCTTTCAATTGTATCAGTAGTCGTTTTGGACTTCTTAGTACTTTTCCTAAGTATACCAGTTTTCTGACTTTCATTATTAGTAACATCGCTGTAGAAGTTCTTACTCATCCAAGGTTTTTAATATAAAATATAACAAATGTTTTATGCAAGTTTAAAAACAGAGAGTGTAATGTTTTGTATTACTCGTATAATGGCACATTGAAATATTTAATAAGCCATTATATGACATTTAATAATACTCCAGTATATTCTCCCTAATATAGATTTTTACAACACTATCCTTGATACTTGTATCAAATAATCTACTGGTTTAAGAATAGGATCAGAAGAATGATTCTGGGACCCAGACCTGGTGTTACAGCGGGAACATGGAAGCGTAAGAGCAACAAAGAGATCAGCATCATCACCTAGCAGCCCCTTGGAACGAGCAACACGAGAGCCGGTTGCCTAACATTGATTGGCCATTTATGCTAAGCCAATGAGACCAAACCAAAGGAGACCCTGTATGCGTCAATTTGAATAAGAGTAAGACCTCTAGGAAGGCCGAGACAACGGTTAACAGATTGTGTTCTGACTGATCTAAGTTGGCCAAAAGGAACTCCTGGGAGCAAAAGGTGCAGGATCGAGAAGCTTGGATTAACATAATTAAGGAGGCTAAAACTCTTTAAGAGTTGTACGACCATCTGAAGTAAGTGTGTAAGTATTCAAGCAATAATTAATATCCAAGTTATTTTAAGCATCCGTTGTTCACATCTCGAAAAACTACAAGAAAACAAGAAAATAAAACCATCATGCCCTTTGCTACAGGGGTAGGCAGAGAGAATTGACCGCTACACTATTCTATCCTGACACACCTCTCTAGCTTCCTCCAGATTTATACAACGAGACATACACGTACGTCGATTCTTCCGACTCCTAACATGACCAACATTCAAAATTTGATTAATCTGGTCATGTCATGTTTCCTCAGTCTACCTTGACTAAGTACTCCATTTACATCGTTAATGTATACTTTCTTAACCATTCTTTCTCGATCTGTGCGCTCCATATGTTCAAACCAACGCAGCGATCCTTTCACAATTTTATTCATAATACCTTATTCCGCTCTATATTCCTTTCTTATATCAGCATCTGAAATTCTCTTGTACATCGTTCTACTACACATACGTCTTAGGGACCTCATCTCTACCGCATTTATTCTGCTCTCATCCTTCTTCTGCCAGTTCCATGCTTCGCTTCCATACTCGAAAAACTACTCTACTCTTTTGTGGTTATCCAATCATTTTCAATCATTAAATCTGCAAACAATCAAAAATTTAACTAATCGTTTTAACCTTTGTATGGAAATTACAAAAAAATAATTAGTCACGCCTAAATAATGAATAAATTTGAGTAGAAAAATAGATTGACAATTTCCTATAAATATGCATTTTGTATCGATGTGGTTAAGTAAATACAATACAACAATTGAAATGGGAGTGAATGACATTGGAATGCATTAATTCCGAGAGGTGACAATGAATGTCAATGCTGCATCGGAAAGACTTGTGAAATAATAGCATAATTAATACTAACAATAAATCGGATGATTTATAAAGCAACATTGTTATTGATTAACCATCTCAAGAATGAATATATATATAGAAAACACTCCATTTTGCAAACTACTACTACTAATATAAAATATACATATTTAGTATTGGAATATAGCAATCCAAGAAATCTGCGAGGGAATACAGCAATCCGAGAAATCTGCAAGGTCGAAGATGTGGTCAGATAGGGACGTCAAAGACGGCGATACTGGCATCAACATGTAGAAAGAATGAGCTCAAATAGGATACCATACATAGCTCTCCATGGAACGCCAAACTGACAACACCGACCAGGAAGACCCCCGAAACGGTGGAAAGAAAGCCGGAGTTCAGCGTCTCAAGAGGACCCGCCTGAAATAACAGACTCCCGAGTCTATCAAAAGTGAAGAAGAAGAAGAAGAAGATATTTAGTATGAGAACTGCATCTGACGCAATCGATTAACATTTACATCCGGATAGGATACTTTAAAAAGGTGCGTTTTGAGTTTGATCTAAACTTTGAAGGGTTCTCAATGGAACACTGAAAGAAGATTGTTCCAGATTGTACGGTTAGCAACAGCTTAGTGACCAAAGTTTGTGTGAGAACAGCGTTTTGGCACAGACAATCTGTCAATTCCAGAAAAAAAAAATTGATCATAATGTACACTGCCTCGCATTCAGACTCTGGGATATTAAGAGTTCCGATATATATAATCTGGTGCCATTCCATGCGACGCCTCAAAGCCAGTTAAGCACAGCATGCATTGTATTCTTTCTAGACATTTCAGCTAATGTAGTTCTTTGGTTAATAAAACTTATTATTTATATCGACGGTCCCGAAGAACAATGTCGGATGTGCAAATTTATAGTTTTGAGGTAGAGCTGTTTGAAATTTCGATCCAGCATTTAATATTTTTTTTGGTCAAATATTTTTAGTACAAAATTTCAAAACAAAACAATACTACTGTTCTTCGGGACCGTCGATATAATACTAATGAAAAGGTCTATTCCATTGAAGTTTTGATTAATTTTATGGGAATTACATGTTTCTCCTTGATGAAGTTTTATCAAATGTCATTTTGATAAGCAAGGCGAAACATGTCATTTCCATAAAATAAAACTTCTAGAAAGCAAATATTTTCATTCATATTAATAATCCTGTATTTATTTCGAAATCTAATCACTTGGTTCATATAGGTGTCTCATGGGCGGCTTTTGCAGTTTCTGCCCTCAACCATTCCTTCCGCGATGGTAATAAGTAGATACAGATGACCGATGTTATGGCTTATTCAAGTTGCTCATTGAAGGCATTTTACCGAAATTGAATCAGGTACCAAGTATATGAGAACTGACAGTAAGGTCAGAATATACAAAACCTGCCTAAGGCCTATACTGACATATAGCATTGAGACCAGAGCGGAGACTACAAGAATGAAGGCTAAAGCGGGGGTGGCAGAGATGCAGACACTGAGGATGATAGCAGGAAAGACTCTTCCAGATAGGGTGAGGAACACGGGTATCCGCGAAATCTTCATGATGGAAGATGTCGTGAGATGGGACAGACAACGCAGAAGATACTGAAATGTGCAGGTGCAGGGGATGGATCCCTCCAGAATCCTACATGCTGTGGCACATCAGATTCCTGCGCTCCGTTTTGTGAGATTGCTCTGTTTTGTGAGATTGGGACATAGAAGTGGATTGAAATTAAACTAGATTAAGTGTGGCCTAGATACTCTTTTGCCTTTTGCTTTTTTTTCTGGAATGGTGCATTCTCCAGCTAATGTAAGTCCTGAGTGGATGGGGGCGGGCCTAGGGAGTGTTTGAGCGAAGCTGACAAAGGGGCACCGCTGCGTCTGCGTAAACGGCGGGTAACCTTCTATGTCTTTATTTAACTGTAAGTTTGTTCATTTGTATGTGTATTAACAATCAGTGAATGTTACTCTATAATAAATAAGACCAAAGACCTATCCTGGATTAGAAATGTTCGATTCATTTTTACATCAGTACAACAGATGGAGCATCCTATTTCGATCGTGTAATCAAACACAAATGTACATTCAAGGAAAAAAAACAATGTATATTAGGTGGTGATCTTTTTATCTTTTACGTATATATACTTCATGTATAAATATTCTCCAAGCCACAACATTATGGTAATAGAAGTAATAATATTAATACATATAATTGATATATTGTAGGATCCAGATCTGTCCCTTATGAGACCTGTAAAAGAAAAAAAAGAAACATTAGTTGTGAGTTTGTGAAAACATATTTAAAATAATATTAAATAAAAATTCTAAATGATAATAATAATAAAAGGGCTAGTTGAAGGATTCCTTGACTAAGTCGAAAGCATTAATTGTTATTTTAATTTGATTTAAATGATTTATTTTCTGTGACTAAAACAAATAGACACGCTAAAAGAGAATATCATCTTCTTTGGTGTAGATCTTTAATGTTAAAATATAAGTGCTATATTTAATTAATGTGTGAATTGAACAAAAGTCTATCCAAAAAAGCTAAGATGGCAATGCCAATATGGTTCTTGTACCGACCACATGAAAGTAGAACAAATGCAGCAATATCTTAAATCAACTACAAGTGATGACAAAAGAATTAAAGAGTCATTGAAATCTTTTAAAAACATGGAAAGAAAGAATGGTAGATAATGTGTATAATATTAATGATGTAAATGTAAAAAGATAAGTGGAAAACCGAGGAAAACGAAAAGAGTCAGAAAAATCGACGTAAATGCATGACAGGATGTATGAATATTGAGGAAGCAAAAGAAGTGTGTCAAGAGAAAATAGTGTGACGGTCCATTCTTTTTACCTACACCTTCACAAGCATGATGGTTAGTTAGTTATGTTTAGTTATGAAGATGTTCCAGCCATACTCAAACTTTTAAATCTTGAGCAATGCCATCTGTTAATATATGTACAAGCCTAATCCAATACAATGTTCTGTGAAGTCATTGATTCAAACCATATATTAACAATTGTTTAATACAGTTACATATAGATGGCAGTAATCATGAAAGCATGATGTAAATATATATTTTGATTGAGTCCTATTGTATAAAGCACTAAATTTGTGGTGTGACATTTTTATATGTTCTATAATGAGACACTAGAATATTTCGTTTTAACACCACACTTCTCTATTTTATTATTTTAAAATACCGACCAGTTTTGCTCCAAGTTGAGCATCATCAGGGTAACAAAACAATATTTAGAAACAACAGGGTATACATCTATGTATTAATAAATATCTAAAATATAGAGGGATATAATTTATAAATACAGAGGTGAAGGGGATAAGTGTGCAACTAGAAAAAAAGTGTTTAATAACAAAATAAAATATTTAGTGTTGCATTTATTTAAAATATTATAAAATTTTAAATCTTCACTTAATATGGATAAATGTAGTAGCAAATTTTTATATTGGAATTAGTAAATTGATTCACATAAAATAAAAAAATTCTAGATGCAATTTGTTTAACTGGATTTGTGAAAATTTTACGTAGTTGAATATTAACAAAAATAGTAATTTGTTGATATGGATTTTACGGTCTTACCTAGAATTGGTCCAATGGTCATCAATATGATTCCATTGGTGACCATCTGGATCCCTGAGGCGAAGGCAAGTCTCTCAATCGGCACATAGTTCGGGATGACCAGGCTCATGTAGACTGATCTTACTCCCTTGGCCACGCCTAGACCCAGGGCAACCGCAAGCATGGCTCCATATGACGATGCGAAAAATAACGCTGAAATTAATAATAAAATCAGTCATTAATTGGCTGGGTTGGCTTTGATTAATCAAAATTACAATGATTTTCAGGCATGAAGCGACTGCCATCTATTATGATTTTATCTAACTAAACGGATTGTATTTATTACATATTTTAAAATATTGTCAATAGATGGTACAGTAATAATTACATTATTTATTTTGGTGATATTTTTTATAAACATTTTCACATGTGCAATAAATTTAATAAAATATATCATTAAAAAAACAATGACAAATAGATATTTCGATAGACATTTATCTGTATAGATACAATTTAACATTACGTCACCTGAGAGTAAGAAGGTTCCAACTGTCAAAAGTAAAAAGCTGAGAAAAAGTAAGTCAAAGCTTTGTTGGTCGGGTGTGTATCTTGGAATAAAAGGGTTCCATCTGAACCAAATGAAACTCTTTTACCGAGAAGCGTGTAAATTTTCTCTGACAGTTGGAATACTAAAGTTTTAAGTGTAAATGAATCCTTCTTCAGTGAATCGTGTGTTTTGAATGATCAGATGGAACTTGATTCTTTTCGTAACATCAAAATGATGATACTATTACATGTTTTTTTTTATTGTACGTATAGATAAGGTTAGTAAGAAACATTTTCACGAAGAAGAAAAAAGACAAATGTGAAATTTTGTTAGTTGGAACCCTCTTACTCTCAGATGACGATTATTAGAAATAAAATTATATATTAACTGCATTGCTAAGTGCCTTTTGATACTTTTGCCTTTAGGGCAATATAATATAGTGAATGTGAAAAAAAAACCTTTTGTTTGAAATGTCTCTTATCAGTTAACAATGTTGTGTTTGGTTTAGCATTATCATATTGTTATGTACCTACTTAATCATTGATGGAGATAATAATACAATCACACTCTTTTCCTTAATTTATACAAAGAACACTGGGAATTCCCTAGAAGTTTAACATTGTGTTTAAAAACAATGTATTTGAATATCTAAATGGTTAGATATATTATTTAAGATTACATATCAATGTCTAAGTACTACGCAAGTGTGAAAAATTTACAAAAGTGACACATTTGGTTATAAATTACAAGCTAGCAGAAAAGATTTTATATATTTAATGTACGCATATCAAAGAGTCTATTGTTTAAATACATTTGATTGATTCCAACTCATTTGTGAGTTTGAGTAGTGATTTATAACACAATGTGATCAATCAGAAAACTATTCGGTAATCAGAAATAATCGTCTATTTATAATAATTGTTAATTCTACTGTTTTGTTTCTTTCCACAATTTTTTTTTCATGTAAGGTTACCACATTATAATATTCCTGTCAATTCTTACTAATAGGGAGTAATGCAATCATAGGAAGAAAAAATATGTTAATTTGATATTAATTAGAGCAATTTCACAAAGACGCCGATGGACATAAAAAAGAGCAACAAACATATAACCAACAAAATAATAAAATAACAAAGAGTAAAACATGATATGCATAAATGTATTACAATAGACATATAAAAATTGGTAATTGGTTTTATTAGCAAACAACAACAACACACCATCACGCCATTTCTCCGCAGGGGTAGGCAGAGAGAATGGACCGTCACACTACTCTATCCTGACACACCTCTCTAGCTTCCTCCACATTCATACAACGAGTCGTACATGCACATCGATTTTGATCATGCCATGTTATCCTCGGTCTACCTCGACTCCGTACTCCATTTACATCGTTAACGTATACTTTCTTAACCATTCTTTCTCCGTCCATGTGTTCCATATATCCAAACCAAAGCAGTGATCCTTTCATAATTTTATTTATAATACCCTCTTCCGTTCTACATTCCTTTCTTATATCAGCATTTGAAATTCTGTCATACATCGTTCTACCACACCTCATCTCTACCGCATTTATTCTGCTCTCATCCTTCTTCTGCCAGTTCCGTGCTTCGCTTCCATACATAAGGGTTATTATTATTATTATTATTATTATTTTGTTAAATCGCTCTTTACATCATGACGGCATGAGCCAAATCGATGTAAAGGGTATTATAGCTATCATAGTGATTCTCGTGACATGTGATAGGTAGCTAATCTATCGCCACTTTATTGTCACGTGAATTCTACACCAGACCAAAGACAGTGTGACAATCACACTGCCTTCGCCGGGAATCGAACCCGGAACCTCCGGGGTGGCAGTCAATGCACTTACCACTCGGCCACGAAGGTTGGGACCAGAACTCCATTATGAACTATTTTTGAAGGCCATTTTCGCTTTCATTGATAAATTCTTGTATCCAATAGCTATTTTTAAAGCTACATTCACTTTGTTACATGCACCAACCCTTCTTTCTACATCACTATCCGTTCGGCCATCCGCTGTGAACATGCAACCTAAATTCACAAATTTACTCACCTGTGCTGTTCTCTCTGTTCACACTTATGTTACAAACTGTCATTTGCATATTGTATAATAAAAGCGTTATGATGAATTATAAATAAGTGTGGCAGTCCATTCTTTCTGCCTACCCCTTCGGAGAGACGGCGTGATGGTTAGTTAGTTAGTTTTTTTTAAATAAGCATATGTATATAAGGTTGTTTTTATGTTAGTAATACTCGTATAAGTTAAGATGAATATTGAATATCAGTTTCTTGTTTATTCCATTTTCACTGTATAAATGTCACCCTATCACTTCCATAGTATGAAAACTATTTACTTGGTAAATGATTAGTTAATAGATGTTTCTATATTATGCAGAGATATTTTAATGTTACATTTTATAAAGTATCTAATACATATAACATGCAACGAATTAGTCTATTGAAATGTAAAGGTTTATTATGTTAAGTTAAAATTTGTTAATTATAAAAAAAACATTAAAATATTTTTTAAAAACAAATTTCAATTTTTATGATTAATTAATTGATACAGACATTTTAAGAAAGTTGTCTGAGAACAAGTTTTATAATAGAATATCATTATCATATTACATTCAAATCATTCTTTAGAAGTTGTCAAGTTCTCCTTGAATATTGAAAAGTCTCTTAAATAATGAATGCTCACGGTATCACTCAGTATAAATATATTATATAAAATCAATTAACTCACTTGTTCTCGTAAAAATCAGCATAAAGAGGCTGATAATGTACATGACCCTCGCTGACTTGTGGCACATGTCCCCAATGAACGGAGACAGGAATCTGAATATGATGTCCGAGAAGGCTATCACAGACAACACGGCTGCTATTTGAGGAGTTGTGAACTTCAAATCACTCAAAATAAATGGTGTCAGCAACGCAAAATTGATTTCTGCACACGCAGCCAGGGATATGCCCAACATGATATTTACGAATATTGGATCCTTCAGCAGACCCAAATCGAAGAACTCAACTATTTTAGTTCCAAAAGTAACTTTTTCGCCATCTTTTATCTCTGATGATTTTTTGTTTCCGTCAGTCTTATTTGGTAATAATGTTTTAGTTTCAGGGGAAGTCAGTCTTGTTCGTTGTGAGTTACTTGAAGATTTTCGCCTCGCTAAAGCGTCGTATGATAAACTTCGGATGTTTTCGTCAAATATGTTTTCAGAACTACCCAGATTAATTTCTGTTGCACTAGACTCGAACCATCTGTATGTCTTCTTGCCATTTGTTTCTGAGTTTCTGACATCTGGACTGGAAATAGCTTTTTTAGAGGTATTGTTCAATCCATTCTCGTGACTTGCTTCGAGGGACTCTTGAACGGCATTTTTAAATTTCAAGCTATCTTCTTTATAGTCATCTTCGTTCTCGCTCAATGAATCCTTTGATTTTGACATATCCTTCATTTCAACTGAAAAAAAGAAACAGACATATTGTATTTTACTAAATTCATAATTGACTTGGACTTGAACTTGGATCTTCTGGCTTACAGAGGTTCAGCTCTAATGGCTATTGCTCTTACGTCTGTAGGAAACATTGTTGGAATGTGATTTGGTAGTTGTTTTATGATGGGGCTAAATGTATGGCCTGGAGTTTCCCTCTGAAAGAGGCGAGGGGGAATTTCGGGTTTATGATAAAGTCTTACATTATTGTCAAGGTATGGAAGACCAGTTAGGGTTGGGATTGTATTTATAAAAAAAGTCTGTTCCCGAGGGGAAGATAAGAGGAGCAGTGTCTGGATGAAGTTGTGGTAGGAGATAGGATTTTTTTTTATCCGCATTGATTGCGGGAGGGGTAAAGGACTAAATGATGGTGGATAACTTGGTCATTATTGATAAGGAATATTGTAATAATTTAGGTCGTGGTCTGGAAATGAAAGAGATGAAGTGAAAAACATATAGGTAGTGTGTTTAAGATTTGACACTGAAAGTTGTGTTGAAACCTAGACACTAATTGCAAAATAACTTCATAAGTCTCTGTCCAAAGCGGTTTCACTCCGTTTCGGAAATAAAGTACCACTTTATCCAGCACAATTTTAGACTTCTGACTCATTTATTTATTTATTCACAAAACCTGATTACTTGTACTTGATCATTTGCATGTTGATTGTGTACCAATATAAGCAAATTACAAATTTTGATTGGGTAATCCATAGTTTTGGCCGAAACACTTTGATATTTTAACATTATTCACTGTTAAATTAAAATACTGTTTTTTAATATCAAAAATTGAGTTTATTGTAGTAGTTTAATGTAAGGAGTTTATTGTAGTAGTTTATTGTAACACCTGACGATGGTAACATCGGTTACCGAAACAGCTGTCACAACAATTTTATAATAAATAAACTCAATTTTTGATATTAAAACAGTGTTTTTAATTTAACAATGAAATTTTGATTGAATAAGCTACACTTGTCTTTTGTATCTTTACATAGTTATAAAGTGTAACATAAATATCTTGATAAGTGTAGATGTGAATGGATGTAATTTTAAATCAGTGATTCTTAACCGGGGCACCAGCGCCCCTTTGTGGGCGTTTCGGAGGTCTGTTGGGCGTTTTTAAATTTTTAGCATTTAAAATACATACCTACATAGAGAAAAGTGTAAATTAAATTATAGTTTTTTGTTTGGGAGGGGGGGCGCTGGATAATTTTACTGTGGTAAAGGGGGCGGTTCTTTCAATACGGTTAAGAAACACTGTTTTAAATAATGTGTTAAAATTTTCATTCAAATTTATGTGTAAGTAACACCAATTTATTTCAATACAACTTACAGGTTTTGATTCCATCTTCGCCCAAAACATCAGGATCTTTCTCTTTCCCTGCTTCTACTTCCTCTTCTGCTGGCTTCATGTACCATTTCACAGGACGGAGCAGGAGCGCAGCTACCAAGGAGTGAAGCGAGAGAGCTCCAAGGACGATCACTGCTCCTTGTGTCCCTAAAGCACCAATCAGGCCGTTGATGACCTGGTATTAAAAACAATGTCTTTAAAAAGATAATTTATTATGACTAACTAAAACTCACTAACCATCATGCCGTATCCCCGAAATGATAGGCAGAAAGGATGGACTGTCACACTTTAACCGATGCGGCACTCCATCCTTCGCTTTTCGCCCCCGCCGGAGACGCGGTGTGATGGGTTGCGAACCCCATCGCCACCAATAGGCATTTATTATGACTGATCTTAAATACAGGTATAATAGTTAAAGGAGGTCTCAATTACCGAAAATAAGGCATAGTTGAAGATTGGCCCTATTACAAAATTGAAAAAATTTATGCTGTCAGAACAGGTACTATATATTTATTCGCTGTCATTCTACTTTACAATAATTTTACTTCTGTGATTGCCCTCACCAAGATATCGATATCGATAGTATCAAAACTAGAGGGCAATAAAAGTTCAGCTGTTTAAACAAAAATTACAAGTGTCCATTATTTCCAAGATGATAATGGCTAAAGTTATTTTTTATGACAAACGTCTTATTTAAAAATGACAAGTGTTGTTACCTGTGGCATAAAAATTGGCCCCAATCCAGTAATGGACATCCCAACGGCCATGGCCTTCCCTCTGTTTTTACGGAAGAAGGAGTTGATAGCCAGGGAGAAGGCAGACATGACCAGTGCTACTCCAATTGCTGAAAAGAAAGTAATATTAAATGGATATATTTTAGGTGACTTATTTATGAATGGATAGCGATTGATGGCGCAAATGGACCCTTAATGTATAAAATCAATAAAATTATTAAATTCGCCATTATCAAATGTTGTATTTGTATACCCTACTTGAAATAAATGTATTATAATTTTCTGTGAAATAATATAATAGTTTGATTACCAATTCCAAGATAAAGATAAACACCTGTATATAACAACTAGTCGTTTAACTATTTAATTGTAATTTTTAACTACCCTGGAGTGGTGACCGAGAACCGGCCATAGAAATCCTGGCAGACCACAAGCCAGATGGTCTGATGACATTAAGAGAGTGGAAAGAGATCTATGGCACAAAGCGGCGAGAGATTTAATTTTTTTTTTTAAATCATAAACATCACAGTATATTTACAAATCGCTTATGACTATAGAATACAAAAAAATATATATTTTAAACACAATATACAATTGTGAAATTTAAAAAATACAATATAAACATATGCACTACCTATATCTAACTAACTAACTAACTAACTAACCATCACGCCGTCTCCCCGAAAGGGTAGGCAGAAAGAATGGACTGTCACACTTTTACTGATGCGGCACTCCATCCTTCTCTTTTCGCCCCGCGGGAGACGCGGTGTGATGGGTTGCGAACCTCATCGCCACCAATAGGCATCTCCCGCGCACACTTCGATCTTCCAACATCCACAAAATAAATCTAAAACAAATAATATAAAATACAATGATATAAAATAAAATAACAAAATAAAAATAATTTAATACAAAATGTTATTTTTAGATGGTGCACATTTGTCTATTTAATTTATGTTCCACGAATCCACCATTTTTTAAATTTAGCACATAATGTAATAACACATAATGTTTTTCCGATGTTGCACATGTTGACATGGACGATCCGGACTTTTGTGTTTATTTAATTTATGTTACACGTATCCACCGTTTTTTAAATTAGCTGTTATATGATTTAATTAATGTTCCACGTATCCACTTTTTTTATTTGGCAGTAATTAGGCACTTAAAACCAACCAACACCAGCAAGAACTTTAAAAGAATATTGAAGAAATTATTCAAATTGTCATTGGAACAAATGAAAAATTTATTTTTACACCTGTCAAAATTCTTTATATAAACGAAAAAACTTGTATAATTTTGACATCAAAACAGTAAAAACGTATTACGTCTCACAATTAACTATTATAAAGTGCGGCAACAATCAAATTGACCAAAACAATTCACTTATACACGTAATTTCTCCAAATTCACGGGAGCACCAAATGAACCAAACCAAATTTTCAAAATCAGAATTATTACACTCAATTATTACAAATATGGAAAAACAAAGACATGGCCATTAAGAGTAAGATGAGAATCTATAAAGCATGCGTAAGACTAATAATAACATATGGCGTCGAAGCAAGGGCAGACACAGTAAGGACCAAACAAGTTTTGAGGACTTCCGAAATTAAGACACTGAGGACGATAGCATACTGAGAGATCGTGCGAGGAACACCAGAATAAGAGAGATATTTGAGGTTGAGGATATTATAAGATGGGGCAGACAGCGAAAAGGGGACTGGTACGGTCATGTTCAAAGTGTCCCTGCCCACCAGACTCCCCTATATTGCATTGCATAATCAGCCTCATGGGACTCGTCCTCGTGGAAGACCTCCTAAAAGGTGGAAGGACAGCTGGGAATCTACCTCACAGGAGGAGCAACACTCTGGAGAACAGACAACATAGGTCTACAATAAAGGAGAGAAAGAAGAAGAAGAATATAAACAATAGACATGAACACAAAAAAAAAACACAAGATAAATAAAAAATTTAGAACAATTAAGTAAAAAGAAACAATAAGAAGAAAAAGAGAAGCAAATATCAATTTAATACATTATATAAGAGAGAGATGCTTTCTGAGGGTAGCCTCACTATCGTGGAAGATGTCCACATCCGAAGAGATGCGGTTTAGAAGGATTATTTCCCTGCCCACGGGCATTACCTTAGGTAAATTGGTTCTACACAGTGGCATGTGAAATAATGTATGTTGCCTTTGTCGCAGATAATTGTCAGGGACAAACAATGTCAAGTCATTCAAAATATCAGAGTTATGTATTCGACCACGAATCAGTTGAAAAAATACGTCTAATTTCCAATGAGTGGTAGTCCAGCATACCCAGCAAGAAATCAGTTGGGTACAGCCAGGGGTAATAACCATTTTCTATGAGATACAAAAAATATCACAACTTTATCTGTACCTTTTCAATCTACGTTCAGCACTGGACGACTAAAGGCTGATGATGATGATGATTATTAACTACCTCTACAAATAACATATATTTTAACATTTAAATTATATTTTTAAGTCCAAAAAAAATCAAAAACGAAAATATATGGACCGCATCAATGACAAATTTTTTTTCTTTATCTTTATCCATTGATATCGACAATAAAATCTTACACACCTCTAATTTATTACGTAGATTATTGTTGATGTGTGAGTATTTAACAATATATTTTCTAATTCCTGGTCGAATACATAATTCTGATATTTTAAATGACTTTTTTTTGTTTCTCCACGAAAATTATCTACGACAATGGCAACAGAGTTTATTTCACCTCCCACTGTATATAGAACGAGTTTACCTAAGGTAATGCCCGTGGGCAGGGCAATAATCTTTCTAAACAGCATTGTTTTGGATGTGGAAATTTTCACTATAATGAAGCTACCCTCAGAAAGCATATATCTGTATGTATTAAATTCCTTTTTTAATTCATTATAAACTAACTAACCATCACGCCAGCCACACTGTTCTTTCCTGACATATTTCTCTCGCTTCCTTAATATTCATATATCGTGTCATGCACGCGCGTCGACTTCTCTGACTCTTCACGTGTACGACATTCAATGTTTGATTTATTTGATCGTGCCACGTTTTCCTCGGTCTTCTTCTTTTTCTAGCTCTGTAGCTTTCTTCATTCATTCTTTCCATGTATCCAAACCATTTTTGCACTATTGATTATGTTATTTACGTTTATATTTATTTTTATTCTGTAGTTATAAAATACAGGTCAGACTGAACAGACTGAGATGGGTTGGTCACATACAGAGGATGCTGTCATCGCGAACCCTAAAATGGTTGCTGAAGTGGCACCCAGGTGGTAGAAGACCAATTGGACGACCAAGGCTACGATGGGAGGATGAAGTAGGGAAGGATGTAGCGAAATTATTACGAGTGTCAAGTTGGAGGGTCGAAGCAGAAGACGGGAGGAGTTGGAGGCGAAGAATAATGAAGGCTAAGGCTCGATATGGGCTGTAGGGCCATCGAGGAAAGAAGAAAGGAGAAGTTATAAACTATTTGGATTTATATAGCTGTGATAATAATGATTTTTAATAAATAAATTTAATTGAAATTGAAAATTTCATTCATCTATCATCCATATCATCTATTATAATATTATATTACATTAACAAACGCTTGTGATCACGTTGTAACAATTCAAGAAAATATTTTTACTCTACAAAAAAAATACATTTCGAAGTTTGACGACCTTTAAAATCATTCGTGAAACAAAAAAATAAACAAGGTTTTAAGAACATGTTCTATAGAGTGACATTGTATAGTTCAGTGGTCAGCAAACACAATAATCAAAAGAGCTAAATATCAGCAGTATATCGGATTAATGCGTTAATACTGTAGAATTCCGTAGTGATGGAATTTTTAATAAAAACGGTTTTTTCCACTCTTGAATGTATTTTTCTCGACGTGTTTCGAGGGTTTTATACCTTCATCATTGGAGGAATGATATAACTAAATTTAAGAGTGTGCAATTGGCTCTTGTAGAGATGAGGTCCCTAAGACGTATGTGTGGTTGAACGATGTACGACAGAATCTCAAATGCTGATATTAGAGAGGAATGTAGAGCGAAAGAACGTATTATGAACAAATTTATGAAAGGATAGCTGCGTTGGTTCGGACATATGGAGCGCATGGGTGAAGAAAAATGGTTTAAAAAGTATACGTTAACGATCTAAATGGAGTACGGAGTCGAGGTAGACCGAGGAAAACATGGCATGACCAAATTAATCAAATTTTAAAGGTTGGTCATGTCAGAAGCCGGAAGAATCGACGTGCATGTATGACTCGCTGTATGAATGTAGAGGAATCTAGAGAGGTATGTCAGGATAGAGTAGTGTGGCGGTCCATTCTCTCTCTCTACCCCTGCGGGGAAGGGAAACGGCGTGATGGTTTGTTGTTGTTGCAATTGGCTCGCGAGTCGCAGTTTTGCTACCGCTGGTATAGGTTTATAAATTATTACGTTGACATTACGTCGAGGTGCAGTGGCCATTATGAACCAACCTACTCAAGTCAAATATTTATTAGACCGCGGAAGTAGCAGTGCATAAATTAAAATTGTTTATGCAAATTTGAAAGTACAGTATTCCGACGCATACGAACTGTTTCGATGTATTACGAATTCTGTAAATATTAATAAGACCCTTGTATACAGACATAACTAGTAAATGCGATGTGTTAATCGCTGACATTAGAGAAAATTTGCAAGTCTTAGTGTCAAGGATGTATGAGGCATGCAAAAAGAGTGACTTGGTGATGAATGTGTCTAAATCTAAAGTGATGATTTTCGAGAAAGAAGAATGTATTTGTGATATCGCACCGTGAGTGTAAAACCGAATTAAGTGCAAATTTACATTTTGGAGATATGGGAGAGATTTAGAAATATACCTATAAACCGAAAATCTTTGGTTTATTAAAAAAAAACAGTTTTTCCAAGCAATTTGAAGTCTTTAAACTCCCATATCTCCAAAATGTATATTTGCACTTAATTCGGTTTTACACTCACGGTGCGATATAAGTGCGATGGGCGAGAAATTGGAGCAAGTTACCGAATTTATTTATCTGGGAAGCATGTTTACAAGAGACGGAAAAATGGAGAAAGACATCGAAAGAAGGGTTGGTGCTGGGAATAAAATAAATGGCGCACTCAAAGTCATTACTGCAAATAGAAATATATCCACAGAAGCAAATATAATATGATATTGATATTTATCATCTTATCTTCTTCTTCTTATTCATTTTGTATACAACCGGTAGTTTAGAACCCAATTACTGTACACCATATTGTTTTATAGCTATTTATAATTATTCTCATGACATGTGGTAGGTAGTTAATCTATCGCCATTACGTGTACTCGTATATTGTCACGTGAATTCTACACCAAACCAGAGACAGTGAAACAATCACACTGCCATCGCCGGGAATCGAATCCGGGACATTCTGTGTGGCAGTCAAAGCTCTTGCCACTCTGCCAGAAAGGTCGTCTTATTAAACAAATTAAAATAATTTTTGTTGCGTTAAATAATGTATGTACCAATTGTTTCAATTAATCTACTGTTTATTTGATAAACGTTATTGTAGATACGTGCTTATTGCCAGCTGCAATGCTGTTGACCTCATTAGACTAACAAAGCCCAAAGATTCTAAAATCCGGCGTGTTCAATGTTGGTATTTCGTTATTAGCAATACGAGCATTACTGAGGTGTTTATCTAATTACGAAACCAGAATATTCATTTAATGCGGAAAAGCGAGCCCTAAAATAAAATATGGAATAACATGGCATGACCAAATTAATCAAATATTAAAGGTTGGTCATGTCAGAAGCCGGAAGAATCGACGTGCGTGTATGACTCGATGTATGAATGTGGAGGAAGCTAGAGAGGTGTGCCAGGATAGAGTAGTGTGGCGGTCCATTCTCTATGCCTACCCCTGCGGGGAAAGAGCGCGATGTTTTTTTTTTTTTTGGAATAAGTTAGTAGGTACTGAATTACCAATTGTTTAGGAAACAAAGCTGTACTTGTGAGTTTTGAGGATCAAAATATACATCGTTAACTCCGGAGGCGTAGGCAAAGATGATGAAACGCCAAACTGTTCTATCCTGACGTAACTCTTGCGGCCTTTCTACATTGACACACACGCTCGTCGATTGTTCCTACTTCGAGCAGGTTCATCTTTCACTATTTGATTAATTTGGTCACGCCACGTTTTTAGACCTTCCTCGACTTCTTTTTCCATTCACACGACTTGTATTAACTTTTTAACCATTCTTCCCTCATCCATTCATTCCATATGTCCAAACCGTCTTAGTGACTCTTTCTAAATTTTATTTATAACGCATTTATCCGCCTTACATTATTTTCTTCATTAGGTATTCTATTAACTTCTTCATTAGGTATTCTATCATACATTGTTTTTACCACATTCTTCTAAGTGATCTCATTTCTACGGCATTTATTCAACTATCCTTCCGCCAACTCCTAAATTCACTTCCATGCATAAGGGTCGGCACTAGAAGCCCATAAATAAACATAATAAAACATTATAATGCAAAAACACGCGTTTAATTTTTGTTCAGTTTTTCTCAAATACGATTGAAACCCTGTTCAGTTTCTAACTAATTGACTAACTAACCATCACTCCGTCTCCCCGGAAGGATAAGCAGAGAGAATGGACCACCACACTGTTCTGTCCCGACATACTTCTTTCGATTCCTCTACATTCATACATTTTGTCATGCACGCACGTCGATTTCTCCGACTCCTCAGGTGACCGACATTCAATATTTGAGTGATTTGATCGTGCAATGTTTTCATCAGCCTTCCTCTATTTCTAGCTCGGTTCACGTCGTTTACATATACCTTCTTCACCATTCTCTCTTCACTCGTTCTTTTCATGTGTCCAAACGACCAGTACCTGTTCGGTTTCAGTTACCTACTTATATACGTACGTGTTGCCCGCTTTTACTTGTCGCTCGGAATAACCATGTTCGACCATATCAAGGAAACAATTCACGTGTTATGTTAAAACGAAGAGAAAAAAAGACAATAAGTAACTCTGGTATATCCAAGGCAAACCTCAATTTTATTGTTAAAACTGTTTGAAACGATTGCGTAGAAACATTTTAGAATGGTGAAATGACCGCTGATCTTGAAATACGCGGCACGAAGCTAAATGCAAAGGGGAAGTGCCAACAATAATTGGCTGAATGCCCTACATGAGTGCATCAATGTAAGAGTGCAGTGACTTGGAATTTTCTTACTATTTTGTAACAAACGATGAACTAGATAACAATGTGAGTTGACCACAACGTTGTTGAACGAAGTTCATAAAACTTCATGATACAAAGTTCTAACATACGAGTTGATGTCATGAGGTGCCATTGAAAACCACCACAAAGCTTATACTGATTTATTAACTGAGCTTATACTGTGAAGTTATTTGAAGTGTTGCATTATTTGAAAACCCTTTGACACGTCTTTTTCAGCTTTGTTATTTAATTTAATATAGAATGGGTTAGTTTGCTGCTTTGGGATGTTGGTATAAACCCAATTACAGAAAACAAATCAGAAATCGATCAGTGTTTTAAAATAATGTATAATATTAAATAGCGTTGGATAATAACCTAGTAAGGAAACAGACTGGTGGCTTTCGAGATTGTAGTGCTGCAGAAGAATATTAGGAATTTCTTGGAGATACTACATCATGAATGACGAGGTTCTCAATATAATCACAGGAGTAAGGCGACTTATCGAATACATTTCAGAGATGCGAGCTCTATGGATTGGTGACATTATGCGCCATAAGGGTATCCTGTCCCACATAATAGAGGGAATCAAATCAAATCAAAAGACATTACAAACAGCAAAATGGCATCTATTGAGTACAGGTAAAATATTATAAACATACAACCTAATACCAGGAACGCATTAGAGATGGTTCGACATTAGGAAGACAAAATACTTTCTTAAGTCAAGAGTATTTGTCTCCTGAACGTACCTTCAGGAGACAAATACGAAAAGAGAAAGACGTCGATTTCCAATTCCAATTGCTCAAGTTGGGATGGTTGATAGGTGTCCTCGACGAGAGTATCTGAAACAGGTGTGCGATTCTCACACGTTGAGCTGAAGATGGATGCAGAATACTGATCGCAGTGGAGGACGAGGTGCAAGACCTTACTGCACATCAATCCCTAGGTATGAAACTGCGAACCAAAAAGTAAAATAAGCTAAAGAAGTCAAATTAACAGATAAAGATGGCGTTTGCACCGCATGGGGGATCCACCAAAAATAATCCTGTTAAACGACCTATTAGAGCGAAGTAGCTTCGGCAGAGTTTGTTGGATGGTGTCATTGTAGATTTTCGGGCCCAGTGTTGTTAATTGTGAATATTTTTTTGATTAAAAGTTAAAACTTATTACTGATTACGATTGTACAGTGAACCGAGTTTTTAAAGGGTAGTTAATCTTTATTTCCGTGAATATAATTTACGGGTTGCAACTAGTATGTCTCTTCTTCTTCTTCTTCACTTTTGGTAGACTCAGGAGTCTGTTATTTCAGGCGGGTTCTCTTGAGACGCTGAACTCCAGCTTTCTCTCCACCGTTTCGGGGCTCTTCCTGGTCGGCGTTGTCCGTTTGGCTTTCCATGGAGAGCTATGTGTGGTATCCTATTTGAGCTCATCCTTTCTACATGTCGATGCCAGTATCGCCGTCCTTGACGTCCCCATCTGACTACATCTTCGACCTCACAGATTTCTCGAATTGCTGTATTCCTAACTCGATCACGTAGGGTCTTGCCAGCTATAGCGCGGAGTGTTTTTATCTCGGTTGTCCTGAGCATGCTCTTTGTCTTGATAGTGTCTGCCCTCGATTCAATGCCACATGTGAGGATTGGTCGCACACAGGTATTATAGATGCGTACCTTGCTGTCAGTCCTCATGTCCTTGTACTAGTATGTAATAATTTAAAATGTCAAACCCCAAAGTGAGTGCTTTATATGAAAATATAAAAATATATTTGTTCGTATTTTGGTAGATCTCTGATCTGTCGTCGTTGCTGGGCTTCGAATACGAAGATCCTCTCATCTTTCATTTTCTTCCTCGGCGGTGTGATCCCCTGATTCAGGTGTCTCGTAAGCCGATAGGAATTGAATTCCCGATATAATTTCACTATACGAGATAAATAAATGTATTTGGAACTTACAAGTCATCAAGCTATAGGTGATGAGGAAATGCCAGAATGACCTGGCCCGCGATGTCAGTAGAATTCCGACAGCGACGAAAAGCGCTCCCGCCGTGGCAACCTTCCGGTACCCGAAGCTCCGGAGCAAGGGTCCATTGAAGAGGGACAACAGCATCCCAAAGGCATGATTCACGTTGATGATGATGGACGCGTTCGTGGCGC
Organism: Lepidostoma basale; assembly: GCA_022606425.2. NCBI lineage: Eukaryota > Metazoa > Arthropoda > Insecta > Trichoptera > Lepidostomatidae > Lepidostoma > Lepidostoma basale. The sequence goes on along the minus strand of JAHDVF020000695.1, from coordinate 30,971 downwards.
TGATTCCCAACTCCGTGAATGTGGCTTGGAAGATCAACCCGAAACCGGTGATCAGGGGAAGTACAATTATCTGGAATAAATGTATATAGTCATGTAAATATAAGTCATGTACACATTAATTAAAAGACGACCTTCATGGCGAAGCGGCAACACTGCACACAAAAATAAAAATAAAATTACAAAATGAACTTGTGAAAGTAAAAAAAAACGGTGTTTCAATTCATTGAAAAACATTATAATAATAATAATAATAATATGCTAACTTTTATAGCGCCGTTTTTGTGATGTAATCACCTCAAGGGCGCATTAAAACGTGTTTTAAATCTAAAAATCAAAATATTCGCGATCGGTTAAAAAGTATAGTAGAATAATAATAAATGTAATGATTTATAAAGTGAATTTTATGACTTATGAACGTACGTGATACGCATACTTTGACTGTACCGTTCTGAGCTATCCCGTATCACGTAGGTACGCGCTTGAGAAAAAATAATATAGCTAAAATCTACAAACCGTAGGGATACGTGCGTGTGCTAACAACACTTCAACACACAAGTCTTCACAAGTATGATAGTTTTACAAGGGGCGGGCGAAGTCAGCGATCGAATCTTTGATATTTCGTAATTTAAAAAAATATAATTTAATTTAATTAATAAAAAACCTGATTATTTTTGCATGTTTCTCGCAAAGTTACCTGAAGGTAGGGTGATTAATGGCGTTAGGTAGTGGACACATGGAAAGAATGAAGAATGTATATGTAAACGACGTGAACGGAGCTAGAAATAGGGGAAGGCCGAGGTGTCACGATCACATTAATCGAATATGAAATGTCGCTCACGTGAAGAGTCGGAGAAATCGACGTTCGCGCATGATACGATGTATGAATGTAGAGGAATCAAGATAAGTATGCCAGGACAGAACAATGTGAAAGTCCATTCATTCTGGCTACCTCTCCGAGGAGACGACGTGATGGTTAGTTAGTTGAGCAGTTAACGAAAGGAAAATTTAACATATTGGAATTTTTTTTTTTAAACAATACTAAAGACATATGTGAATTCTAGTAATGTAAATATATTAGGAAATATCAGTATTGCGTACCATTATTTCTGCCTAATCCTTCGGAGAAACGGCGTGATTTATGTTATTTAGTTAGTTATCGTGTTTGTATTGTATCTATAGTGCGTGATTTTGTATGGCATGTAATCACAGAATCGATATCTTGTGTTCATAATGTAGAACCATTATAGATTACCGAATGGTTATTTTTTTCATTACTAATGAAGCGGTTTAATCACCATTAATTTGATGACACAAAAATATTTAAGCGGCATAGCTATGTTCCAATAACAGTTATTGGAGTTATATTATACAAGTAAAGCTTGTAATATATTATATAATATAATAATAAATTGGATAATTTATAAAGCGCCATTTTTATGAATTACTCATCTCAAGGGCGCTGTAGAAGATGCTCCGTTTTATCAACTAGATAATAATAATAATAATGATAAAAAATATATAAACATGTTTAGTATGAGGGCTGCACCTGACGAAGTCGATCAGCCCTTCCTGTCAGGATATGATAATTTGAAAAGGTGCGTTTTGAGTCTCGATCTAAACTCTGATTGATTCTCAATACACTTAAGGTCTGCTGGAAGACTGTTCCAGGCTGAAGGGCCGGCTACCGCGAAGGCTCGGTCGCCAAAGTTTGTGCTTGGACAGCGTTTTGGCACAGTCAATCTACCGATCGCAGAAGACTTAGCTGATCGCAATGTAGACTGTCTAGCATTCAGGTTCTCGTTGATGCAGAGTTCAGATATATAAGCTGGTGCCATTCCATGCAACGCCTTATAGACCGTCCAGCAGAGCTTGTATTGTATCCTTTCTGGACATTTCAGCCAGTGGAGCTCCCTAAGATGCTGTGTTATGTGACAACTCTTTGGCACACCCCTTATCAGTCTTGCTGCTGCATTGAATGCAGACTGGAGCTTATTTGTAGCTGGCAAAAGAAAAATGAAAGTATGATAAATGCCGCAGAAAGATGATCGCTAAGAACAATGTGCAAAAGAAAAAATGTAGAGTGTGATAGAATACCATGGCAAGAAGAACAAACCAGTCAATCCTTGACCAGCTGGGTGTCAAGGAAAGACACATAGCCCGGAGAGATCAGGACAACCTTGAAAAGCTCATCATGATGGGCAAACTGGAGCCGCTGATCCGATCATATCAGGGATCTGACTGATCTCTCATTAGCTGCAGCCTGGAGACTAACGGGTGACAGGAGCGCATGTCGTGACATGGTCAATGGTTTGCAGGATGGACACGACCCTCAATTACGAGGAAAACGACTGAGAAGAAGAAGAAGATAGAATACCGAACAAGAAAGAAATAATAATAATATGCTAACTTTTAAAGCGCCGTTTTTTATGATGTAATCACTAATCACCTCAATGACTCACCAAATTAAAACTGTGGCGGTCCATCATCTCTGCTTACTCCTCTCGTTATACGTAAGTTTCTTGATGGTTGGCTAGTTAGATAGTAACTAACCATCACGCCGTCTCTCCGGAGGGGTAGGCAGAGAGGATGGATCGCCACATTGTTCTATCTTGACATAACTCTCGCGCCTCTTCTACATTCCCACATCGCGACATGCACGTTCGTCCATTATTCCTACTTCGAACATGGCTGCCATTCAGTAATTGATTAATTTGGTCATGCCTTGTCTTCCTTGGCCTTCCTTGACTTCTTTTTCCATTCACACTACTTGTATATACATGTTTAATCACTATTCCATCATCTATTCGTTTCATATGTCCAAACCATCTTAGCGACCCTTTCTTAATTTTATTTATCAGGTATTCATCTCTCTTACATTCCTTTCTTACTTCATCATTAGATACTCCATCATACATTGTTTATCCGCACATTCTTCTTTGTGACCTCATTTCTACGCCATTTATATACTTTCACCCTTCTTCTGCCAACTCCAAGCTTCACTTCCATACATAAGGGTCGGCACTAGAACTCCATTGTACACTGCCATCCTTACTTCAGTCAATATATTTATTATTATTATTATTATTGTGTTGAATCGCTCTTTACATCATGACAGCAAGAGGCAAATCGATGTAAAGGGTATTATAGCTATCATAGTGATTCTCGTGACATGTGAAAGATAGCTAATCTATCGCTATTTTATTGTCACGTGAATTCTACACCAGACCAAAGACAGTGTGACAATCACATTGCCGTCGCCGGGAATCGAACCCGGAACCTTCGGGTTGGCAGTCAATGCACTTACCACTCGGCCACGAAGGTCGTAGATAGTTAAAAATAACGATAGTTATAAATTACGATTTTGCTAGATAGTTAAAAATAAATAACTAATTTCCTAACATTTTTAAAGATATAAAATTTGGAGCAAGTAGTTGAGTTTGTGTATTTAGGTAGTATGTTTACAAGAGATGGGAGAATGGAGAGGGATATTGAAAGAAGGGTTGGGGCAGGCAACAAAGTGAATGGTGCACTTAAAGTTGTCATCGCAAACAAAAACCTATCCAAAAAAGCTAGAATGGCAGTGCACAATGGTGTTCTTCTACCGACCCTTATGTATGGAAGCGAAGCATGGAACTGGCAAAGGAAGACGAATGTGTGGATATACTGTGTATGATAGTGTCGAATGAAAATATAAGAATTGAATGCGGTGCGAATGATGGTGTTATGAACAAAATAATGAAAGGATCATTAAGATGGTTTGGATATATGGAAAGAATTAATGGTAAAAAAAAAAAATGTGAACGATGTAAATGGAAGCAGAAATAGAGGAAGACCGAGGAAAACGTCGGCCACGTGAGTAGTCATCGTGCATGACACGATGTATGAATGTTGAGGAAGCGAGAAAAATATGTCAGGAAAGAAAAGTGTGGCGGTCCATTCTTTCTGCCTACCCCTTCGGGGAGACGGCGTGATGGTTAGTTAGTTAGTTAGTTAGTTAATATTACAAAACAATTTAATACGGCATTTTATGGAGACCTTATAAATTTTGATTGTAAATTATTTAAGCAGTTGTGGCACATAAAACAATAATGATTAAGAGTGCAAAGGGTTAAAAAAGGAAAATTTACCTAACCCACTAATAGCCCACTATCATCTAAGAACAAAGGAGTATTTGGTATCACAAAAACTGTTTCTCATTGTTTAGTAGGCAAACTGTACACCAAATATTTAGAAGCATTTGTTTAGGAATCAGATGATAACCAGTTTCTCTTGTGTCACCTTTGTAAACAGACTGAATGATGTGTGGTTAAATATAACATTAAGTGACTCGTCACCTGTTGGGTGCTTTACAGTCAGCCTTGCACTACATATATTTGTATGACGATCGAAACATAATGGAATATTTAAAAAAAATACATTTATGCACAATGGTGTTCTTGTGCCGACTCTTATGGAAGTGAAACATGGAACTACCAAAATAATGATGAGACTAACAACTAACTAACCATAAGGCCGTCTCCCCGAAGGGGCAGGCAGAAAGAATGGACTGCCACACTTTTCTTTCCTGACATATTTTTCTCGCTTCCTCAACATTCATACATCGTGTCATGCACGATGACTACTCACGTGGCCGACGTTTTCCTCGGTCTTCCTCTATTTCTGCTTCCATTTACATCGTTCACATTTTTTTTTTTTACCATTAATTCTTTCCATATATCCAAACCATCTTAATGATCCTTTCATTATTTTGTTCATAACACCATCATTCGCACCGCATTCAATTCTTATATTTTCATTCGACACTATCATACACAGTATATCCACACATTCGTCTAAGAGATCTCTTTTCAACTGCATTTATTCTACTTTCATCCTTCTTTTGCCAGTTCCATGTATAATGATGAGAGTGGAATAAAAGCAGTAGAAATGAGATCTCTTAAACGAATGTGTGGTAAATCTGCAAATGAATGAACAAAGGTTCTCAACGGGGGCGGTACCGTCCCACAGTGGGTGCTAAACCTTTCCATGAGGGTGGTAATGTATCCAGAAGGTAAATGAGGTCGTGGAGTACGTATTTAAAAAAAATATTGCTTTTAACAACAACGAACAATTTAAGAAATATAAACATTTCTGATACATTCGATAATCATTTTCAACTTTGTGATTATAAATAGGTATAGTGAAATCAATTTTATGAAAGAGGAGGGGTGGTGGTCGAGAATAGGTTGGGGACCTATGTGATAAAGTATGAAATGCAAATATAAATAAGTCGAGGAAGACCAAGGAAGACATGGCTTGACCAAATAAATCAATTACTGAAAGGCGGCCACGTTCGAAGTAGCAACAATTGAGGAGCGTGCATGTCACGATGTGTGAATGTAGAACAGTCGAGAGAATTATGACAGGATAGAACAATGTGGCGATCCATCCTCTTTGCCTGACCCCTCCGGGGAAACGGCGTGATGTTTAGTTAGTTAGTTAAATGTCTACAAAGCCTCTTCAAATTTTGAATAGGCCTACATCCAGCAGTGATGGTTAGAGAGAATTTATACTTTGTTCTACTATACTTTTTAACCGATCGCGAAAATCAGATGCAGCGTTCACATTTAGATTATTAGATTTAAAACACGTCTTAATGCGCCCTTGAGGTGATTGCATCACAAAAACGGCATCATAAAAATGTTAAAGTTAGCATATTATTATTATTATTATTATTAAGGTAAAATAAACCACAGATTTTTCAAATTATAAGTAAATTTTTCTAGGCATGTTTAGAATTTATTATAATTTCATTATCATATGGAGAACTGTGTTTTATTGTATTGAAGAAAAAAATTATTAAATTCCAAAATGAACGCCTAAGTATATAAAATAAAAATTTGAATATTTTTGATGGATATTAAATTTTCTTCTTTAAAAAAACGGATCTACCTATAACGAATTTTATTTGTGATCCATTTCTTGCCGTTAGATATGTTATCCCTTTCCCCCTAAAATTCTACAATAGAAGCAGGTATAACATACAGCGATAAAGTTCCAACGAATACCCTAACAGTTATTGGTTTTATGGGGTCCGGATGTGATGCACAATAGACCATAGGATTTGAGTCATAAATAATGTGCATCGAGGTAAAAGAATTTCACTTTAATAACACCAGAACCTACTTATTCTAAAGAACTATAAAACGAAAATAACATATTATATTAAATAATGATTAAATCTATTCATTTTATATGATTTGTGAACAAAATAATTTGTTTAATTGATAAATAACTTAACTAATTAATTTACCATCACGCCGTCGCCGAAGGGGTAGGCAGAAAGAATGGACTGCCACACTTTTCTTTTCTGACATATTTCTCTCGATTCCTCAACATTCATACATCGTGTCTTGCACGTTATGTATGAATGTTGATAAATAACTTGGTAACACATATTTTGGATATGTTTATTGTTTCTTGAACAATGATGTAAACTTCCATATTAAATAATTAATACGAATGACTACGTCGTTTTCTAGAAGTTTTCTTACAGGTATATTTTATGGGAATTACATGTTTCGCCTTTCCAAGGCAAATGTGTTTGATAATGGAAATGGCGAAACAATTCATCCCCATAAAATATAATAAAACCTCTAAAAAACAGACTTTTTCATTTGTGTTCATTTATGCATTTGTATTAATTATTTAATATGAAGTGTTGAATCATTGTTCAAACCAACCACCTCGCTGTCTCTCCGAAGGGGAAGGCAGAAATAATGGTTGCACATCGTTACATCGCTCTTTCCTGACATACTTATCTTGATTCCTCTACATTTATAAACATGTGCAAATGTGCATGTACAAACGCACGTCGATTTCTCAGACTCTTCACATGGTGCACTATAATAATGTTCGATTGTTTTGATCATGCCACGTTTTACTTGGTCTTCCTCTGCTTCTTGTTCCGTTTACATCGTTAATATATTGTGCACAGTCTTTAGCATTCTTTCTCCATTCCCTTTTCTATGTTTTCATTATTTTGTTCCAGAAACAAAACATTTCGGGGATGACTACAAATATTTTTTTTTACATCAAATAGTTATTTTAAATGCAGAATCACACCGATTCCACTTTGACATACTGACGAAATTAAAACACCCGAAATTTGCATTGTAGTAAGTAAACAAATATTAGAACATAACCTAAATAATATTAATTTTCTTGTTTACACAAGTGATTTCTTGGATACTAAACACACGTATTATTTACGATTATCAGACTTTGTATTTAGGCAAAGATAGTACAAGATTTACAATACTTTAAGATTGTTAAAATCTAGATAGGTATCTGTTTCTGATATGGTTCACCATGTGATTGTTTAATTATTTTATCTAAAACGTGCAATATTTAATCTCAGTAAGTGGAGATATAAATAGGTTATTCTTTATAGCATTATATGCTATAAAGAATAACCTACGTTGTTCCTAATAGTACAAAATGAAATAAAGATGGTGTAAAACTCGATATTAAGTCAATAATAACGTGTTTTCAAGAAGTTTTGTAAAATTTTATGGGATTGACATATTTCAACATATTATAATGCCCTAAATGGTGTGACATGTCACTCCTATAAAATAGAATAAAACTTCTAGAAAACAAACGTTTTCGCTATTTGAAATATATTATGTAAACCATTTCAATCATTTCATAAACAAAAAGGATTATATTTTGTGGTCACGACGTTGGCGTTTTCAACAATGTATTAGGCCACAACAATTACCTTAATTTCTGTATTCTGCTCTTTTAACTCGTGTATAAAAATAGAAACGCGTTTGATTTTCGCTACATTCGATAATGTTTTAGACAGGCAAAACATGTCAATCACATAAAATGTAATACAACTTCTAGAAAACAGATGCTCTCAATCGTATTAATTATGTTATTCTTTCATTTAGAATGTACCCGAGAGTCGTAAAATCTCAAGTTATGTTTTACCCGAAAAGACTGGTCATATCAGATTTTCATACTGTTTGGAGTGCATCTAGTGCAACTTAGTGTCTAACGATTACTTCTTACTATATTGTATGCGGGATAGCATACTATTGTATATACTGGATACAGAGTCGATTTCGGAGAAAATTCACTTAAGACTTTATGGCTCTAGGATACAAAATGTGTGTTAATTATGTGTGTGGTAGATACAGGGGATTGAATGGAATGTTGTGCTCTTATATTTTATGAAATTTAAAGCAATTTCTACCATAATCTGTTTCATACAAAATTTGTATGTTTTCTAACTTAAAAAGTAAGTTACAAAGGAATTTGTAATTCTACTTACATTATTCAAAGCGTACGCGAAACATACGACCCACCCCCAGCCTCCATCTGGGGGTACCAATTCCTTTTTAACATCGGCCATTACTTATTAAATGTTATAAATAAATAATAATATATTTTAACAATGGAATCCAACCACAAACGTAAAAACAAAAATCACTTTATTCACCGACGCACCACACACCCGAGACCAAAGATAAGATATTTAAAACGATGAAAAAAATCATTTCTGAATTCTCTTATCTTTCGACATACGTACTATTTAATAAAACCATCACAGAATTTGGTATTTTATATAACACTTATTTTAAAAACTATATAATTTCACTTTAAAGTCAACGAACTGTTCACTTCACGCATCACAAATCGTATTGCAACGCATTTTTGTATAATTGCAGACGATTCCGTATTTTGAAAACGTTCAGAAACAACAAATGTATATCCAGCTTAAACCAGAGTTCGTATCACGGCGAGTCAACGAACTGAGACAACCGCTTCGAGCCGGGGCTTGCATGTTTGTGTTGAATCGTATAAGTTCAACTCTTGGATTGAACTATCAGCTGTCCTTCTCACACGTGGTCCAACGCGCGCTCGGTGTGTTGGTGAATGACTACAACCTAGTCATTGGGGTCACTAACATTGTTGACTTCGGTTCGCGTAGGGCACCAAGGAATATAGGGCCGGTCTTGTGGCACGCACGCCCGAGGTTTGCTCGCCAGTGAGGCGATCCCAGCGTGCAGTTTTTGCTGGTCTGTAGCGAGTACAAAATACCGTTATCAATAATTGATTTGATAAGGAAAAATGAAATTTTATAAAGTATTTTTTAAATAATAAAAAAGTACTAACTAACTAACCATCACGCCATTAGGCAGAGAGGATGAATCGCCACATTTTTTATCCTGGCATAATTCTCGCGCTTCTGCTACATTCACACGTCGTGACATGCACGCTCGTCGATCGGACATGGCCGCCTTTCAATAATTGATTAATTTGGTCATGCCATGTCTTCCTTGGCCTTCCTCGACTTCTTTCCCTATTAACTACTTGTATATATCATTTTAACCATTCTTCCCTCATCCGTTCGTTCCATATGTCCAAACCATCTTAGTGAGCCTTTCTTTATTTTATTTATCACTCATTCATTCGCCTTACATTCCTTTCTTACTTCATCATCAGATATTCTATCATACATTGTTTTTCGCGCAATCTTCTTAGTGACCTTATTTCTACGGCATTTGTCTTACTTTCATCCTTCTTCAGCTAACTCTAAGCTTCACTTCCATACATAAGGGTCGGCACTAGAACTCCATTGTTACTCCATTAGAGAATTGACCGAGACTCAAAACGCACCTTTTCAAATTATCATTTCCTGACAGGAAGGGCTGATCGACTTGGTCAGGTGCAGCCCTCATACTAAATATGTTTATTATTATTATTTTTTTTTTTTTTTATCTAGTTGATAAAACGGAGCATCTTCTACAACGCCGCGCCGTTGAGATGAGTAATTCATAAAAATGGTGCTATATAAATTATCTAATTTATTATTATTATTATTATTGTGCACTGCCATCTTTGCTTCAGTCATATATTTCTATTTGCGGTAATGCACCATTTATTTTCTTTCCAGCTCCAACCCTTCTTCCAAAATATATTTCTCCATTCTTCCATCTCTTGTAAACATGCTCCCCAGATAAACAAATTCGGTAACTTTCGCACTTATGTCACAATCCGTCATACATTCTTCCTTTTCAAATACCATAACTTTGGACTTTAACACGTTCATCACAAGGTCATACTTATTGCATGCTTTTAAAATGTTACCGAATTTATCTATCTGCGAAGCATGTTAACAAGAGATGGAAAAATTGAGAAAGATATCGAAAGAAGGGTCAGTGCTGTGAACAAAATTAATTGCGCTCTCAAAGTTATCACTGCAAATAGAAATATTTCAAATAAGGCAAAGTTAGCAGTACATAATGGAGTTCTAGTGCCAACCCTTATGAATTTATGTGAAGCTTGGAGCTGGCAAAAAAGGATGAAAGTAGGAAAAATGCCGTAGAAATTAGATCACTGAGAATAATGTGCGAGAAAACATTATATGATAAAATACCGAACGACGAAATAAGGAAGAAATGTAAGGCAGATGATTACATCATAAGTAAAATTAAAAAAAGGTCCCTGAGAGTGTTTGGACATATGGAACGAATAGACGAGAGAAGAATGGCTAAAATGCTGTATATAAGCAGTGTGAGAGGAAAGAGAAGACGTGGAAGGCCAAGGAAAGCATGGCTTGACAAAATTTATCAAATACTGAAAGGCGGCCACATTCGAAGTCGGAAAAATCGACGAGCATGCATGTTACGATGTATGAATGTGGGGGAAGCTAGAGAGATATGTCAGGACAGAACGGTATGGCGATCCATACTCTCTGCCTAACCCTCCGGGAAAACGACGTGATGTTTAGTTAGTTAGTTTTTTTATTGTTTAATTTTAAGGCTGTTGCTTTATCTAAACAAGGCACGATAAACTTGCTAGTAATTAATCAATACAAATCATTATAAAACGTCTGTTTTGAACGTCATATGAATTGGGTTCAGGGATTGTGGGAACCAACGATGATTGGTTCCTTGGTTCCCACAATCCCTGAACCCAAATCATATTTTATGTGCAATTTTATAATTAAATGTGACAACAATAATATGTCAATCTCTTTAATACCGATGCTTCCCAAAATGTTAACCATGTATAAATAGTATACACATATTTAATTATTCTTGTATGTTTCTCAATTTTTCTTGTTTTATATATTAACATATATATATGTAATGTTATTTTCTTGATCACTAATGGGCTTAATATGTTTGTGTGTAATGTTATAATATTATGAGACATCTTTAAGAGCGCTGTTTCTCAATCTGTGAAAAATGCATGTTATATTATATGTTTTGTATTGTATGTTTTTCAACTATTATACAATTTTCTTTCGCTTGTTTTATATGTTTACACAGATAAATCTCATATCCTGATCTTAATCACTAAGGGAGGGGGGGGGGGGTTAGAGGGAGGATTTATCCCATACATCCAACTAACCTTTTGATGGACGAGGGACAAGTCTAGGAATTGAATGAGTAAAGCTGACGAAAGGCGCCCGGTGGTGGGAATTCTCCATATCCCATACCTCTGTACAAAGAAAAAGGGTCGCGTATGGAATGTGGAAACCACAGAGCTGTGTTTATTCTATGGCAGAATTTTAATAGAAAGAGTAAGAAAAATGATGAGTGATCAAGTTTGGGATGTGAAAGGTGCCTTAATGAATGACAGAGGATGTATGGATCAATTATTTGCACTTCGTGCTTTGACCGAGAAGTTTTTGGCCAAAAACCCCAAAATATTCTGTGCATTTAAGTATTCGTTTATTTTCTGATAATTTATTTTTAAAATGCACCGTTTGTCAAATAAATTACCCCGAAGGGACTTCAAAAAGGCTGAACGAACAGTGAAGTCTTCATCAACAATCATATTCTCATACTAAACACAATGTCTGGGGAGAGGGTATTAAAAACCATTTCGAGGACTCACATGGCATAAACTGTTGAAAACTTATTATCGTACGTTATTTTAGTAACATATTTTTATTATGTCTATATTGTACTCGTACATACAGTTATTAGTTATAATTGTATTTCAGCTACACGCTACACGTGGTATTTAGCGTGCGAATATGCTCGCAAATTGTGTGTTAATATTGTCGGGAATATTGAAGAAGATCAAGGAACCCGCGACGCTGAATGCGCGATCGTAAAAACTTGCTTTATTATGCCAGTATAGATGGGAAGTGTGGGGGGTTCTTCCTTCCCACCAGTGTGATGTTGTAAGGGTAAATAAGTTTGTTATAAATATGTTTTTTAACAGTGACATCAAAAATATATACGAGTATATATTGCTAGGCGTCCCTTTGCCCACTGCACCAACGATATCGTTAGGACTGCTGCTCTTAAATGGATGAAAGTGGGGGTGGATATGGGGCTATGGTGTGCTTTGGAAGAGGCCTTGGTTCATCGGACATGGACGACAGACGGCGAATAAGAAGAATATGTTATTGTGTATGTTGCATGTTATATAGTTTCGAGAAAGCTCAAGCTCCAAATATTTCACAGTAGCGTTAAAAGCGTACTGCTGTATGGATGTGGGACTTAGAAATCTACCATGGACATTATTGGAAAACTCAAGGTGTTTATAAATAGGTGCCATCGCTCAATATTCAATATCCTTTGGCTCTAAACAGTATCAAATACGGTTCTCTAGGCCATGGCAGGCTAAAAGCCAATAAGAGAACAAGTCGCTAAACGCAAAAGGCTGTGGAACGGTCACACCCTGAGACGGAATCCAGCCTACATCGCGCAAGGCGCACTAGACTGGTTCCCTGTGGGTGGAAAGAGAAAGCGAGGTAGACCTAGAGCCATCTGGAGAAGAACCCTGCAGAACGAGGTTAAATCAGCAAGCCTCACTTAGTGTGTTCGTGTCAACGAATGGTTTCGGCAGCTCGCTGCCATCTTCTGGTGAAGATAAAGTTCCTTGAGTCCTTTTGCACCACGGAGGTGTGACAGGACAAGAAGAAGAGGAGATAGGGTGTAAACCAGAACGAGTAAAAATCAGTATTTTTTACTAAAGTTTGATCCATTGACCAATTTGCTTTCGATATAAAATGTGTCATGTTGAAAAATAAATTTGCTTTCTTACCTATTATCATTTTGGTCCATGTCCAATTGCACTGGAATGCTGAGATGTGTCATGGATCAATGCACGGATTCGTGTCAATCTGTAATAAATTAATCGAGTTAAATTTTGTGACCTTTGGAATTCAATGACATATCTGTGGATATATCGAATGACAATGTCATGCCTTTGAAATATTAATATTTCATATTTTTTATGAATTAAAACATAACTGTGTTTACCATTTTTGAAAATTGGAAATACAGTATTTAATTCATTAAATATTCGTCAATATTGAATTCCGCAGTATTATTGCCATAAGTTTATCAAGAAATAATATTAAACTAACTAACTAACTAACCATCACGCCGTCTCCCCGAAAGTATAGGCAGAAAGAATGGACTGCCACACTTTTCTTTCCTGACATATTTCTCTCGCTTCCTCAACATTCATACATCGTGTCATGCACGCGCGTCGATTTCTCTGACTCCTCACATGGCCGACATTCAATATTTGATTTATTTGATCGTGCCAAGCTTTCCTCGGTCTTCCTCTATTTCTGGTTCCATTTACATCATTAACATATAATTTTTTTACCATTCTTTCTTCATACATTCTTTTAATATGTCCAAACCATCTTAATGATCCTTTCATTATTTTGTTCATGACACCATCATTCGCACCGCATAGTGTTCTTCTACCGACCCTTATGTATGGAAGCGAAGCATGGAACTGGCAAAAGAAGGATGAAAGTAGAATAAATGCAGTTGAAATTAGATCTCTTAGAAGAATGTGTGGATACTCTGTGTATGATAGAGTGCCGAATGAGAATATAAGAAGTGAATGCGGTGCGAATGATGGTGTCATGAACAAATAATATTATGATTAATATAATGTTTTTTTTTAATATAACCAGGGTTGTTTTATGTCACCATAGTTGTTCGACACATATTAAACATGGACAATTTTATGAAAAAACGTTTTAATTTAAATTTTTTATATACTTTGTCTTTATATATTATATTTTTATAAAAATAAATCATTATAACATCTGTCAAAACTGACCATATTTGTAAACAATATTATGGTATTTTAAATATTTATATAATATCACTGATTAAGGGCTGGTTAGTCCGAAACATGTTTGATATTTAATTTTTATTTTATTATTTTTTAAATAAATGTTAGTATTGTATACAAAGTATATATAAAAAGAAACATTAAACATCTACAACACAAAGTTATGGCGAACATAGAATAAACTTTTTTATGTTTATTATTTAAATCATGTCATGAAAATCATATAAAAGAAGGTGTATTATAAAATACCACGTGGAGCCCTCGCTGAGTCCATGCAGAGTCCCAGGGCTCCAAGGAGCACACCTTGGGAATCAGTGCCTTAGAAGATAGTTCGAAAAAACAATAACTATATTATTGAATACCAGACAAAGAAATGCATCCTAAGTAAAATTTAACAAGGCTCACTCACGGCATATAGATCGAATGGATGAGGAAAATTGTTAAAAATAAGTACTGTAAATGGAAACTGAAGTCGAGGATGTCAGTGCAATGCCCAAAGTGTTCTTATACCGGTACTTCCGGAAGAAAAATTATAAAACTAGCAGAAAAACGATTCAATACATTTCAGTTTTACTAGAAAACTGTCAAAACCAGATATTGGGATTGTGTTCTCTTCTCTGTTAAGTGGGGGGAAATGACTTGTAATTACCAAATGGTTCGTTGTGATTTTAAAAGATGGGGCTATTCAAATTTATTAAAAACATTGTTAACTTTCAATTCACAAATAAATTTTGTTTTGACCTTTTCATATTTTATTATTGAATATCGATCAGATTGAAATTAATTGTCTTTGTCTATATTGAACTTCTTACTTTAAAATAAATATTAGTAAATTTAATTAGTTAGTAAAGATTTCGATATACGGGAAGAATATTTTAAATCATAATTTGTTTCAGAGATGGCGCTAGTACACCTCGAAAATCTAACGATAGAAATACATAAAACGTTTCGAGAGTTGATTTTATAATGGACTGAAATAAAACAGGACGGGACACGAAAAATAAATGAATGTAAGTTTAAACTATTGTTAAATGATTCATAATAAATAAGTGTTAGAGAATTTTAGCTCGTAGAGATGACTGGACTATACTTATTAGAGCTTACTTTTATTTGATATGAAAAGGTCCTTGTAATAGTTAGTTACATTTTGCGATTCAGTCAAGTCTACTATGTATTTCGCTATAAGAAAGACCTTGCTGTGTTGTCGTGTTGTGGTAGTTGAGTTACATATTAGTTCTCCAGATCCGGAGTTCTATAACTGTACTGCTCTCACACACGTAGTTAGAACGAAAAGGAAAACAAAACAACGAGCTGGCTATGCCGAAATAAGGATCACAGATGGGGGAATAATGCAGCTGTTGCGAACATTTTATTAGAATTATTATGAAAAAAATGTTCAGGAAACACGAAAATATTTTTAACAGCAGAATGAAATTATTTATGGATATGAACTAAACCAATGCAGGCTTAAAATAAATTCTGATTTATTCGGTTTAAATATTTACAGATTCGGGTTTCGAAAATATTTTGATATGAAGGCATTAATAAATACAGTTTTTTGAGGTTTGCAACCAAAGGCGAAAAGAGAAGGATGGAGTGCCGCATCGGTTAAAGTGTGACAGTCCATTATTTCTGCCTACTCTTTCGGGGAGACGGCGTGATGGTTAGTTAGTTAACTTTATTTTCGTGGTTTATAGAAGAAAAAAATTAAAAATAAAACAATCTAGAAATTCAGAGGGAGCTGTTTCAAAAACAAAGGAAAGTATTAGTTGTTAATATGGATAAGATGAAGTTTTCATAAGCCATATTTTTTTCCTTTATTATTAGAATTAATTTTACGAATATCAGAATTAATAACTTAAATCACAATTTCAAAATATAATTACACAAATCGAATTTAGAAATTGGAGCAATTTACCGAATTTATCTATTTAGGAAGCATGTTTACAAGAGATGGAAAAATGGAGAAAAACATCAAAAAAAGGGTTGATGCTGGAAACAAAATAAATAATGCACTCAAAACCATCACGTCAAATAGAAATTATCAATTGAAGCAAAGTTGGCAGTGCACAATGAGGTTCTAGTGCCGACCTTTATGTATGGAAGTGAAGCTTCGAGTTGGTAGAAGAAGGATGAAAGTAGGATAAATGCCGTAGAAACGAGATCAAAAGAAGAATGTGTGGAAAAACAATGCAGGATAGAATACCCAATGAAGAAGTTAGAAAGGAATGTATGGCGGATGAATGCGTCATAAATCAAATTAAGAAAGGGTCACTAAGATGGTTTTGGACATATGGAACGAATGGATGAGGAACGAATGGTCAAGAAGATATATACACATATAGTGAATGCAAAAAGAAGTCGAGGAAATCGACGCCGTCCAGTATAGTTTATTCTGGATTCTTTCAGGACACTTTAGCCAATGAAGACAATTGGTTATAAAACCATTAGATGTTAAAAAACGATACATCATTATTCGGAAAATCATGATCAATTATCATGCTAACGAGAATTTCTTCCTGGTATTTTGAAAAACATCCTGGCAGTCAAAGGATTAATAATAAATAAAGGATTGTCTAAAAAGCACATCGAATTTGCTGAGCGAAAACCTGTGTGAAACGATAATAGCGCTGTCCAAATTATTCAACCCATTTTATTTCTATGGAAACATGTATGTATTAAGCCTTCTTTCTAATACATCTGACAAAATACAAAATACTGATCTATGCACATGATGTTCTGAAATGTAATTTTGTTCTCACAATTAATTTAATACATTCATAAATATTTAATTCAAATTGCTACATTTCAAGAGATTAAGCAAGAATAATAAGTAATGTCGCGTGTTACATTTTTTCTCTGCTCTACATTGCGTTTCAATTTACAACAAAATGAAGTAATATATTTTTAAGTGTCGTTTTTGCATTGTTTTATTCATTTCGCAAGTCATCAGTTTCGTGCACCTGAATATATTCCCGATCTCCCCTTCTCCTTTCTTCCCGCGACTGACGTTTGGAACCTCGTGTTCGGAAATGGCCGCGCCACTCCATCAATCGCGGACATCTCGCTCTATCGTCTTGATATCACTCGTCCTGATCGCCAAGGGACCCGATCAACCGATGGTTTTAGTCAAATCCAACCACACGTCCGGCAATCGCGAATACATCACCTGAACCCGTTCTAAAGTCAGTCGAATCGCGAGTGATGAAATGTTGCCGCCATTATTGATCGAAGTGAAGTTCGCGCATGTGACGGCGAGCGGCGAGTAGCAAGGAAAAGAGTGCGCTGGGCCCCTCCACTTTTGTGTTTTGTGTTGGTCATATGATTTTGACAAACGTGAAAGCGTTGCATTTGCAAAAACATTTTGATTAGGATACCCCGCGCGATTGCGCAGGCGCGGAACTATTTTAAATTTCTGTCAAATGTTTTGGTTTCAAAACAGTTGAACACGCGTTTTAACTCGTTTAGCGTGTTTATTTTTGTTTTATCACTAATCTGTGCCAATTTTAATATCATATTAAACCATTTCGTAAAAGTTTTTTGTGGTTGATATTTAAGTGTATTTTATCGTCATTGAAGTTAATAAGGAACGCATCTGATAAGGTAATAAATTCAAATTGTTTATTATCAATTCTCGTGAATAACCCATATATCCTCAGAAATAATAGATAACATCTTAGTTGGTAAATTATTGCACGATCATTTCACTTCACGTGATCGATGAACGAAATTGCTTCGAAGAACCCAAAGGTCGTGTATTCAATGTCATTTTCCCGTTATTTTTATTGAATTAGATGTTTATATTATAAATCTGCTCTTCGCTATTGTTGAGTAATATTAATATAATATTAAAAAATATGTTTATTTGTGTATCCGAATTACTTGTCATTGATGATTCGGTTATTGCACTCGATTCACGCAATACTTTTGTATTATAAATAAAAAGGTGGTCTAGGGTACAAGTGAATGGCTCTTGATCAAAGAACCATTTGGTAAGTATTATTGTCAGACAAGACCAGGGGTTTTTATAATCAAAATAATATTTACTTTCAGTTCATAAAAGAGGATTGTATTTCATCATCCATCCCACACTAATTTAAACCTTAATCGTGTTTGTAATATTTTCCAAGAAAATAAACTGATTTGATTGATTGATTAACTCTTCTTCATTCATACACCGTGACACGCACGCTCGTCGATTGTTTCGACTTCGAACATGGTCGCCTTTCAGTAATTTATTAATTTTATGATGCCATGTCTTTCTTGGCTTTCCTCGAATTCTTTTACATTCACATTACTTGTATACATATTTTTAGCCATTCTTCCCTTATCAATTCGTTCCTTGTATTAAAACCACCTTAGTGACCCTTTCTTAATTTTATTTAGGACGCTTTCATCCGCGTTATATCCCTTTCTTAGTGATCTCACTTCCTACTTTCATTCTTTTTCCGCCAATTCCAAGCTTCACTTCCTTACAAGATTAACAGAACAGTAAATTAAATTGGCATGAGCACATAAGGCAAAGACCGACAGTCCACTTCATGAACCAGGTCATAACCGATGGTGGTCTAGGGACAGAAAGCTTGGTGACTATTCCAGAGGACTTGGGTTTAAGCCTAGACACGACCCGATTGCTTGTACAAAATAAAGAGCTATTTTACGCTCATTTTGGAGATGGTAATTTTTTTTGCGATTTAACTTAATAAACTTTCTTCTTCTAATTTTTCGTTTTTTTTTCTCGATATGTTTAGAAGGTTTTACACCTTCATCATCAGGATAACGATACGTTTTATATCGTTCTCCTGGTGATGAACGTATAAAACATTTTTAAAAAGCCGAGGAAAAATAAATTCGTCAGTGGAAAAACGGCGTTTCAATTATTAAAAATCGTCATTATGGAATTCAACAGTGTTAACGCCCTGAGTTTAAAAAAAATCTAATCTTCTACCATGGCACTACAACCCATATATGGTACAACTTTGGCCTCCAACTCCTTGTCATCTGTTGCAATCCTCCAGTTAGACACTTCTAATACTCGTAGTTCTGATGCATCCTTTTTTATATATCATCTTCCCATTGCAGCTTCGGTCTTCCGAGTTTTCTTTTACCTCCTAAAAATTCAAATTGATTTTAATATTTTTCTCGAGCCTTTGCAGTAGCCGGTTCATCAGCTTGGAACAATTTTCAATCCCTTCATATCTTAGATGCATAAATGATCTGACCGATTTCGATCTAAGCTGAAAACACTTATTTTTAATATTTCGTACCCAATTTAAAACTCAATTTGTATATTTGTGTTATGTTTTATATTATTTTTTATTCGATCGCGAATTTCAGATGCAGCTTTCATATTCAGATTTTTAGATTTAACACGCATCTTAATGCGCCCTTGACACGATTACTTCACAAAAACGGCGCTTTAAAATTTAGCATATTTTTAATATCTTGGCGTTAGTCTTAAAAATGTAAATAAAGTAGTCATATTTTGGAATTATTTGAAACGATTATTATTTCAGTAAACAACCAATAATACAGTGCAATGTATACATATAAAATATACCATAAATATATCTTACAATATTACAATTATTTCATTAATTGCCGTGGTGAATAAACTCTATGGTACAGTGGTATCGAAACGGGTAGGCACTTATATTTATAAGTGAAACAAAATAAATTGTAAATCGAATTATAGTAATATACAAATGCAACTACCAAATAAGTACTTATTTTATTTTGTTTATTATACATCTTTTTGATGCCTTTTTTGTCAGTTTTATCTGATAACATTAATTCGCAGTGTCAGAACGAAGTCTGTATTAACGAGAGTCATTCCAAATCTGAATTATTTATATTTATTTTTAAACTTATATTTATTTTTAAACTTTATCAATTTTATTTTATATAATTAGTATTTGCTATCTCAATAAAATCACAAAATGTAGATTTAAAAAATATATTGTGTCTACGAGTACCTACCCTAGTAAATAGCTGCAGTACCTACCCAAATAAACAAATTAATCATCAAGCTTCACATCACAGGAATAGGCAGGAGGATTGACTGCGATATTCTTTTTTTTAAACAACCATACATCGTCCATTGTATCAATTCCTTTGGTCTTATCATATACCTACATTATATTTTAGTATCCCTTTACTTCTCTTCAAATTTTGTATAATTTTTAACCACCTCTTAAATCATTCTTTCTGCAGATTCTTAACCCGTAAGCTGCGGATCGCATGCACAGTCGTTTTTCACTTTTAGGTACTAATCTTTGAATAATTTTGAATAATAGAATAGTTTTAGGCGAAAGTAAAATTAGTTCTCTGTAATTTCGAGTGATAAAATATTAAAATTAGTTCTAATTAAGCATCTTTGATATTGAATTTTCCAGTCGTTTTTTTTTGGCGCGCGAAATCGGTTTCGTATAATCTGTTTCATCGGTTTTAGCGATCCAATTTTTACGTAAACAATTACGAACATTATATTTCAAACAATTTCGAACGAAAGGTTAATTATTGTGTATTGTTTTTGTGTGTTATTTGTAAGTGTTTTGTTTAGAAGTCGAAGAGTGTCATGTGTGTTTGTTTTTGATAGTTTATTGTGTAAAAACATTATAAAAAATGAACATGTGAAGTGAATTGTGTCTTATCAAACATCCACAATGGACAATAGGATGACTTCCAGGAGTTTCATAGATAAAACACCTTTTTACAATAATAATACGGTTCTAAAAAAGAATCCAGCATGGCGAAAACAGTAGCTTACGGGCGTTTATCCACATCCGCACTTCTTCTGTCATTTTCATGTTTCATTACCAATTGTAAAAGATGGCACTAGTCCCTGTTCGTATTAAATTTTATTAAAATATGTTTTGTGTATGTAGAGAAATTATGTAATATCCTTGAGATAATCACCAGCAAAGATAATTTTATAAAAACTCATAAATGAA
This sequence comes from Lepidostoma basale, assembly GCA_022606425.2. Lineage (NCBI taxonomy): Eukaryota > Metazoa > Arthropoda > Insecta > Trichoptera > Lepidostomatidae > Lepidostoma > Lepidostoma basale. The sequence goes on along the minus strand of JAHDVF020000695.1, from coordinate 9,903 downwards.
AAAATCTTATGCATGGCATTGGCAAATAAATATGAAAGTAGAATAGATACGTTAGAGATATAATCTATAATATAAATCAAATTTGTGCTAGTTTAAAAAAAATGTTTTTTGTTAAAATGATGTACTCTGATAATAGCAGAGAATCCATTGCCGACGAAAGCATTGTGTACAAAACGTTGATATATAATTAATTGTAAGATGATTGGGACACATATAAATAACTAAAATTCATATTGAAGAATTTTTATATTAATTGTGTTGGATAAAAAAATCTACCAAATAAATCAAATATTGATTGTCAAGAGTTGGAAAAATCAACGTGCGTACTTAACATGCTGTATGAATGCAGGATGATGGATAATGCATTACAAAGGCGATACATGTCATTCCCATAAATAATATTGAAATTTCTAAGAAAACATACTTTTTTTTTGTATTAATTCTTTAGTAGTGTGTCAAGATGGATGATTGTGACGGTACTTCTTATCTGCCTACCCTTTAGGAAAGCGGCGTGACGGTCTTCTTCTTGGTATGAATGACAATTAAACATTGTATACTGTAGGGGTGGTGTTTATAAGGGTCTATCTCTCTTCTTTCTTTTGCTATTGTGGAAGATTTGGCCGATTTTGTGTCGTTTCCATAGGCACCGTGTGTTATGTTATAATAACACCACACGTGTAGTCGCCTTTCTTGTCCTCATGGTTAACTTGCTTTGACAATATTTTTACACAGTTTACCATAATCATCAAGCCCTCGCCTAAACCATATCACCTTTCCAACAATGTCCCCGTATGCTAAAATATCCAAATCCGCAATACTTTTTTCCTTACTTAGATAAATTTGTGTTGTATTGTGCAATCTTCACACCTAAGGTTACTCCGATTTTTCTAAATTTATTTATTTGTGATATAACCTATACCTGTTTATTTTCTTATCATTAAATTATAGAGAACTTTAACACCATATCAAATGTTGTTTTTTCCGTTTAACCATAATAATTGATTGATTAGATTATCTGCTATGACTAAGAATTCTGTGTTATCTTTCGCAGCAAACATTTATTTCCTTCAGAGCGTTATCAATAAACCAATTTTCGCAGAAATTAGTATCTTGTAGAAAGTGTTATAAAAATGCTAATAAATTGACATACAATGTTGCATGTCATATATCTCAGTTGGACTGCTATACATATATATTTTTTAAAAGCTTAAGGGACATAACCGATTTAAAAAAAAATAATAAAATGGTCGTTCCAGGTGCATATAATTCTTCTTATTCTTCCTCGTTGAAGACCTATGTGGTCTGTTATCCAGAGGGATTCAACATTAATTTAAACACTATGATATTAAAATGAAATCAATAGTGTTTATATTTTAGTATATATTGTAATTTAGTGTCTACTGGCAAGAATGCTTTCGCATGTAAAAAGATTCGAACTTCGAATCTTCCGGAAGCCATTTTACTCTGTCAATGCAACTGACGTTTTCTTATTAGCGGACGATTTGTTTAAGAGGCTAATAAATATTATTTTATATATGTAGTACATCTAAAATACATTAATCATTATTTATTACTTCTCTAATTAGAAAATTATTAAACGATTATTATAAATGAGTCGTTAATTGTGAATTATTTATGATATTCATTATGTGGCCTTTATGTAATAAGATTTAAGTTGTACGTATCACAAGTTTGCGCCGCTTTGTCTGGCGAGATACAAAGTACAGACACAATTTGTTTATTATTATTTATGAACTCGCCTTTGTTAGTCATCTAGATATTGTGTTCCAAGCAAGTTTCACACGACTCAAATGTCATTCGCTGGTAAGATGTTAGTGGTTCTTTAACATTTTTAACTTATAAAACTAACAATTGAATAAAATAATGTCTGTTAGGATAAACCTTCCATTATCGATGCTGTTTATCTAGTACACATTAATTCTAATAACTTTTATAAATGAACAATTACAATAAATTTAATTGTTTCTTGAAAAATTATGTAAAACTCTTATTCATCCTCTGTGTCTGTTCTCCAGAGGGTTGCTCCTCCTGTGAGGTAGATTAATAGCTGTCTTCCATCTTTTAGGAGGTCTTCCACGAGGACGAGTCCCGTGAGGCTGATTATGTAGTGCAGTATAGGGGAGTCTGGTGGTGTCCATTTTCTGGACTTGACCGTACCAGTTCCTTCTTCGCTGTCTACTCCATCTTATAATATCCTCAACCTCACATCTCTCTAATCTCTCAGTGTCTTGCCTGCTATCGTCCTCAGTGTCTTTGTTTGTCCTGACTGTCTGTCATTGCTTGAACGCCATATGTTATGATTGGTCTTACGTATATTTAAAAAAATACATTTTATTATATTTTTTTTAGATTTAGATTTTATGTAAAACTCCATATTAAATAATTTGATATTGATGAATTTGATTAGGATATAAATAATTTTATATTGATGAATTTGATTAGGATATAAATAATTTGTGTTTACCACGTTTACCACCCCTGATCTGTATGTATATAAAGGACTAAGTTTACAATAGTGTTACCAGTCTGTCGATGCCAGCGAGCCTGGCGAAACCGGTCGCTGTCTAAATAAACACAAAAGTGGAAGTAGTTAAAAAACATCGTTTTATTTAATTATTATTTAAAATGAACTTCCATCAAGAGATTTCAGTAAAATCATTTGATTATAAATAATTTGTTTATTCAATTAATTGACATTTGATAATACTTTAGACAGAGGAAACATGTCATTCACATAAAATATTATAAACTTTTAGAAAACACACGTTTTTTCAGATGTATTAATTAAATATAATGAATAAGGTAATAAGATTTTCGTTGTTCCTCCATCAATTATTACATGATAAATACTTTCTGGGTAAGTGATAAGATTTTTATCGAAAACCGCATACTCGTATAAATCGCCAATACAATCAAACGTAATTCAGTGTGTCGCATTTCAATTCAAATTATTTACTTTTCCAAATGGACATTACAAATATACATTCAGTTTATTTTAATATTATTCTTCTGGTGTCATGTCACGTTCCACCGACGTTGACTATCACTTGAAAGTAGGCGTCTCTGTCCCTGGCAGCTTGAAACAGCTGCTCCACGGTTTTAAGTCAGTCCAGTTCCCCATGTTGTCAGGAAATTCGCTTCTTGCCGACATCTCGCCATATGCATATACTAAAATAAAAACATTGAATTAAAAACATGTATTCTCCTTTAATGTTCTTAGTAGATGTTTTATTCCACTTTATTTTTAATTTCGATCGGTTTCGGCATCTCGCTACCATCTTCGGTCGAAACTACATGTTACAAAGTAATATTATTTTTTCTTCTATATACGTCATACTTTGTGTTGTTGCTTGTGTTGATGCTTTATTTCACTTTTTCTTTTTTATATACTTTGTATATACAACACTTATATTTAAAAAAAAATTACATAGACATGTATCGGACAACCAGTCCTTCAGTGAAACATATTATAAACATTTTAAAAATATTATAAAATTGTTTACATGATCTGACAGATGTTATAAGGATTTATTTTGGAACGTTTATGCTTTTGTTATGTCATGGACCTCCTCGTTGTGATGATGTGGTGCGGGTCGATGACGGTTTAGCCTCTCTCGGGATAATTAGAGGTGGAATTATATATTTTCACTGATAAGACTTTGTGATTTTCTCCTCGTCTCGTATATTTAAAGTTTACTGTTTAGCTTTCTGGGATGATCTGACGGTTCTCAGATCTGGGAGGGCTATATAAAGGCAACGGGTTAATAGGGACGCTATCCTTGAAAAGAGTGTGGTAAACAAATGCCTATGGCCTAATCCCAAAGGAATTCGTATGTTAGAAAAATGCGTAGTTTAAAGTATCAAAGAAAAGCATTGTTCTCAGTTCATTACACTAAAGCTTGGTACTCGATATTGGTCAACCGAAATGAGTCACCCGAAATGGATCGGAATACATTACACCATCACCCTTAAAAGAAATTAAAATTATTTATAATTTTAATTTTAAGTGTCCTTATATAGTCCTCATGAGAATATGTTTACAATATTTACCATACAATTACAAACTGTTTAAATTCAATAACCAATTACATAATCATTATAATATTATTTTGTTTGTTGATATTTGGGAGAGGGAAGGTTATCTTTATTTTAAGTAGGTAAACATTTTATTACTTAACCAATTTGGTTCTTCGCATTTGCGGAAAAATACATTATATGTTGAATGATATACGAGTATTATATGTGAAAAACTTATGAATTACACATTACATTTTGTATGTTGACATTAAAAGCATGTCTTATTAATAATTTTATCCTTTAAAAAATGATAATGTTTATAATTATATAAGAATAAAAACTTAGATAAACTAAACATTTATTGTTCTTCGTGGTGAAAATTTGTTCTTTTGAATAATTTATTTTTCATTGATTGATTTGAGTTTAAACGTTTATACAAAATACAAATTTCAAAATAGTCATTACAATAACAAAAGTAAGATTTCAATATAACATGATTGTATAAATTCTGAAGTTATTACTTTACAACATACACCTTCTTTTTACTATTCAATAATATTTGGAGATTAACAATAATATGTCAATCATTTTATTTCTTTGTTAACATTGATACAACAATAATCGTTAAGTATTTTATGAGAAATTAAAATAGTAAATTCTAATTATCTTTATAATTCTAATTACAATTTTGATTAATTAAAATGATCTCTCTTTTTTATAACATTAGATTGGGAAATATTTTTTTTCTTGTACAAAACACATAGAATTTATTTTGATTTTCCTTGACAGTATTATTTACTTAACAGTTTTATAAAGGAATGGAAATCATGAAAATACGTATATGTGTGCTACAATTAGATATTTTTATCAAAAACATTATTAAAATTTTCTTCTTTCCTTCTTCATTTTTATAAAAGTTTACAATAGAATTGTTAAAATTATATTCAATGGTTTTAAGATATTAATTTGTTGATTTTACAAATAATGTTAATGCTATTTTTTTTATATTTAATTATACTTATTTAATTAACTTTCATATTCATATTTTTTCTTTGTTCTTGAAGTTCAATTTCATAATTGTGAAATATTATTTTATTTATTTATGTTTATTTATGTTTCGGAAACAGTATTAATAATTTTCATTTTCTTTTCAATAATATTATTACACAATAGCTCGTTTAAGTCTATTGGCATGTACTCTGACATTTTTATTTTTTATAGATAAGGTATAATTTACTGGCAAATTAATTTCAACAACCTTATATGGTCCTGTATAATTACTAGTTAATTTTTTAGATTTTCCAGGTTTCGAATTTTCATTTTGTAAATATACGAAATCTCCGATTTTATAAGTTTCTCCTTTAACATTTTTATCATAGTATTTCTTATTTATTTCTTTAGATTTTAAAATTTTATCTCTGGCGATTTGTCTACTAGTCTGGAGTTTAAGTCGTAATTCATCAACATAATTGTCGTATGAATATTTAAATTCAGGGCTTTTATTCAGCGATGAAGGTAGGGTAGCTTTTTGACCAAAAATGAGTTCATAAGGGGAAATGTTTGTCGAAGAATGAACGGTAGTATTAAAAGCATACATGGCGAAATCGATCCATTGATCCCAGTCGTGTTGATCGTTATTTATATAATGCTTAAGATAGTCAGCAAGCGTGTGATGACTTCTTTCTAAGGATCCATTTGTTTGAGGGTGGAATGGGGTGCTATTCAATTGTTTTATCTTAAAGAGTTTCGATACTTCCTTTAGAAGTTTAGAAGTAAAATCGCGTCCTTGATCAGTTAAGATCGAATTTGGAATACCAAATTTACAAATGAAATTTTGAGTTAACACTTTTGCGATTGTTATAGCTTCGTGGTTAGGGATTGCATACGCTTGAGAAAATTTTGTTAAATCATCTTGTAGTGTAAGAATGTATTTATTACCTGAATGAGTTAGCGTAAGGGGACCTACGATATCTAAAAATATTCGTTCAAAAGCTTTTGTTGAAGTTGTTGTAATTTCCATTATTTCTTTATTTTTCTTTCTCACCAATTTATTTTTTTGACAAGATTCGCACGAGGTTATAAATTTTCTAATATCATTTTTCATATTTTTTCATCTATATCGTTCTTTGATACGATTATAGATTTGATGAAATTCTGAATGATTTAATGAAGGATTCGAATGATTTTCGATAAATATTTTTTTTTATGACTTCATTGTTTGGAGTAATGCATTTATTTTGATAAATCTTTATTTTAATATTTGTATCTCATTATTACTCTTATTTTATTATTACTCTTACTTGTATCTTATAATATTATTACTCTTATTTTATTTTATCTTATAAAGTTTAGATATGTCAATGGTATTGACTTGCGAAGACATTATTTCTTAACCATAAGAGTATGTCGAATATTTTATTCGGCATTGTTACAATACAGCTTTGTTAGCTTTGTTTACTGAATGAGATATGTTTTGTTTATTATTATTTCTCATTTCAAAGAGTCTATTATGTCATCTAAAATCTTTACGCGTTTCTTTAATAGTTTCTTGAATGTTATTATTAAATTGCTTATCTGTTCCTAAATAGATAACAAAGATTTCGAAACATCTAGTTTCTCATCTTATTCTAATTGTCGGTTGTATTACAGAAAACATCTGGTCACTTTGACACAGTTTTATTAACAAATTTTATTCGAGAATATTTTAATGGGTATTTCTTATCAAGTTATTTTTTCAACAGTTAGAACCTTTTGAAGCTAATATGCGGTCGCGATTAGCTTTGCTTATTTTAACGGACCTTTGAGATTTAGGAATCGGTTCCAAGTGGACCTTAATTTCATCGAGCGTAACATCGTTATTGCTAGAATTCAAAACAGATGTGTAAGCGATCTTACCATCATGAACCTTGACGATGCTCGGACATAAATATTGGTCTTCTGATAATTGTATATCAGGACATATGCCTTCCTTTATTTGTTTATTCAAAAATTTAATTGTTATTATTTTCTCGGTTCTTGCCGGAATAATTGAATTATTAGAGACATAGATATTTTGTATTTTCATGTTCATGATCATTATTTTTTCGTGTTTAATATGATCTACAATTTTAGAATTTTAGAATGATTTTGTTTTAATATTTTTCCTTTTATTCACGATTTACCTCTAGTTTTTAATGTTATTTATTTTTACGATTTAAATGATTTATATCAATTATCATTTTCTTTTCTCTTTCTTTTTCCTAGTCTGAGAAGATTATTATTAACATATTTTAACGATTTTCTTCGAGTTTTGAATGTTCTTAATTTTTGACGATGAATAATATTGTACTTTTTTTTTTATTATTATTGACTTCTTTTATTTAAGAGTCTTAGTTTTAAGTTTAAGTTGAGAAGATAATTTTTTTTTTTGGGAATTATACGTTTTCGATTTTTTTCAATATTCGAATAATTTTGTTTTAAATCTTTTAATTATTTTATTAGTTTCACGAACTTCTTGGATTTTTGAATGTACATACTTTTTTGCCGATCTAAATGAATAATATCGTATATTTCTTTTAAAATTATTGACTTCTTTTACTTTAGAGTCTTAGATGTTTTTTTAATTTATTATTATTTTTCATGATAATTACGTTCTAGAATTTTGATTTATTTTCCAATAATTTTGTTTTAATATTTTATTTTATTGCCTAGAAGTTTCAAAATTTCTTCTAGTTTTTAATGTACTTTATTTTGACGATTATAATTATCGTATCGTACGAAATTTTTATACCTCTTTACTCTCGGTTCTCTTTACTTCTCAGGTTGAGAAAATTAAATTGATGGGAATTTATGGATTTTCTTCCAATCATACTAAATGAATGAATGGGATTAAAATATACTTTTCTTTAATTCGCGAACTCTGGCGAAGGCACCTTTATTATAATTTTTATCTTTTATTTAATACTAGCTGACCCGGCAACGCTTCGCTATTGCTATATTAGAGTATATAAATACACCCAATATATATTAAAGAAATACAATTAAAGTTCAATATCAATGATTTTATTGGATAAAATGACATGTGTATAGGTGTAAGAATGTGTGTATCCTAATTCAGTTCATATCTTTAAAACATTTGTTTAATCCAAGCAAACTTGCTGTGAACTTGAATAATACTAATGTGAATTGAACAATTGAAGGCTGGGCATTACCAAGGTGGCAAGTTTACAAAAAGTCTGAAATGAGTTTTTGATGCCAATTGGTCTTAAACATAGCTGTGCAAAAGCGCGTTATGATTTAATAATATAGTGTAGTTAAAACGTTACCCTAAAGATGCCACCCAAAAAAAAGTTAATATTTATCTTTTTCAGCTTTATTTTTAAACCATTTTTGTAACGTCCAGTCTTAATTTTTTCCTTAATATTTTAAGTGAAATTAAAAAAACAAATAAATATACTATATCACATTTGCATAAAACATTCATACATATACCATTCAAGGTCATAATAATGCTCTTAGAAATACAATGTTTAGAGAAACAAAACTCTTGATTTTGATGTCCATTAGATGAAGCTAATAATGCACATTCACTTAACCAATGACGAAATTTGTAAATTTGTGTGATGTCTGGAAATATACATTGAATCAATTCTCCTTTGGAGTGTGATTCTACAGAAATCAGTTGATAATTTAAAGCATTCATTCCATACAATGAACTTTCATTGTTGCAGAATTTTACCCATTCCAGAAATATTTAAAATGTTGAATGTAGGTGTTTCAATGTTTTGTATCATCATCATCATGAGTCTATATCCGTTCACTCCTGGGCGTAGGCCTCCTCCATCTGATTCAATGTCTGTCGATCCTGGGCAACACGCATCCAATGTCGTCCCTCCATCGAAGTTGAGGACGTCCTGGGTTTCGGGTTACAGTTCATCTATCATCAGGGCTGCGAGCGGCATGCCATTTTAGCGCTGCCACTCTTCCGATGATGTCCGACACTCCTGTTCTGCCTCTAATAGTGGAATTAAACCAATTAATCCAACCTGTACATACCATTTCAAAATTAGTTCATAAATATAACAATCTGTCTTGCACATATCAAGGTGTGGGATCCATACATGCCAGTATCTTAGTATCTTGCGTTGCGTGCCCCATCTCACGACATCTTCCACCTTGGAGATATCGTGGATAGCCGTGTTCCTCACCCTATCTCAAAGAGTCTTTCCTGGTCTCATCCTTAGCGTCGGCATCTCTGCAAAAATCAAATAATTATATTAAAATGAGCAGTATATTAAAAAAAAAACACTGGCGTTGGAACGTCAGAACATTTGGAAATGTTATATTACTGATTTTTTCCAACTGAGGCAGCTAATGCTGTATGTAAGGATATGTTTATCTATCACAGCATAACAGAGAAAAACTAAAACAGCTGAAGTAAATCGTCTAATCCAAAAGATATTATAGGTTATCGCCCTGCCAGAACAATTTTACATTAAAATAACATTATTAAAATAGATTATACCAATTCATAGAATTGTGAGGGGTGGGATCCATACATGCCAGTATCTTGCGTTGCGTGCCCCATCTCACGACATCTTCCACCTTGGAGATATCGTGGATAGCCGTGTTCCTCACCCTATCTCAAAGAGTCTTTCCTGGTATCATCCTTAGCGTCGGCATTTCTGCAAAAATCAAATAATTATATTAAAATGAGCAGTATATTAAAAAAAAAAACACTGGCGTGGAACGTCAGACCATTTGGAAATGTTATATTACTGGATTTTTCCAACTGAGGCAGCTAATGCTGTACGTAAGAATATGTTTACCTATCACAGCATAACAGAGAAAAACTAAAACAGCTGAAGTAAATCGTCTAATCCAAAA